>JABFEY010000084.1:0-200168 GCA_013618495.1 Fusarium longipes
CACCCAACCACCAACCAATACCGCAAAAATGGCCGGCGGAGTTACCGTTCGCGATGTCGATGTAGGTACTCCCTAAAAAATCACATAGGAAACGATGGAATCGATTATTCCTCAATGAAAAAAACACACAAAACACCCCCGATCTCTACTCGACGACTTGGCAACACAATTTCCACGAGAACCGCTTGCCTCCCGCGATAGCGCTGGCTCAGCGCCAAAATATTACATATTAATACTCAAACGCTGTGTCGGCTGCTATGCGCTGTAGGGCTGGGGTACAAATGGGATTGAGGAGCAGGCGCGAGGGAGTCGAAAGACTTCTGACGACGGAATCATGCTAATGGGTTTTGTGACTGCAGGCGCAGAAGTTCATCACTGCCTACTCTGCTTTCTTGAAGCGTCAGGGCAAGCTTCCCATCCCTGGTAAGATTCCTCAACCCTAGATTGAATCAACGAGATCAATTCTGACTGATTGCTCAGGTTGGGTCGACACCGTCAAGACTGGTCCTGCTAAGGAGCTCCCTCCCCAGGACATTGACTGGTTCTACGTCCGTGCTGCTTCCATCGCCCGCCACGTCTACCTCCGCAAGACCGTTGGTGTTGGCCGTCTCCGCAAGGTCCACGGTACCGCCAAGAACCGCGGCAGCCGTCCCTCCAAGCACGTCGATGCCTCCGGCTCCGTCGACCGAAAGGTCATGCAGGCTCTTGAGAAGATCGGTGTCCTTGAGCAGGACGAGGAGAAGGGTGGCCGCCGCATCACCCAGGCCGGCCAGCGTGATTTGGACCGTATCGCCCAGACCACCGCTGAGGCCGAGGAGGAGGATGACGAGTAAATTTAGTCCTCAATCAATTTAACTCAAAAAAGTCTGGCGGTTCTTTAACCCGGTCAATGGTAGCAATGGCAATGGATTTGGGCGTTGGGTCATAGATTTTGTCATGTATGAATGAGATTCCCCTGACTCTGGGTCATTCGGTTTGGTCAAATTGGACCCGTCCAACTTGTCGTTCATCCTATGGTCGATTCGTTATGTGAATTCGTTTCTCTCCGTGCCTGTTGTGAATCTAGGCAACTGCCTGATGAGAGTTGCAATGCTATGGAGTATGCTATTCATTGCCTTTCCTCACATCGTTCTCTTTCTCCTTTCATGAGATCTCTCGTACCCCCTTCTCGCACCACTCGCCTGCCTCAAGGCAACTCATCGTGAGCCTCGGCATTTATTTCGTCTGTGAATAGTGCTTCATTTCATTTTCTTTCTGCTGCAAGGAGTACGATCTTGTGCTCTTATACTGAGCGTCAAGTTATTCAACTTGAGAGAAGTGAGGCTATCTAGGCGGAGCATCTCTTTTTTTGAACGAGATTCTTTTAAGCACCTGTCTCGTCATTTCTGACATCAAGCTTATGGCTTTTATGGCTTAGGCTGCACAGTCTCTCTCATCGTCAGCTATGAGTGTGGTATTGAGGAGTCCTCGGTTAGATATTCTTCTCTGAGAACACCTTTTGCACAAAAAGCGAGTAAGCTCACCGGCACTAGAAGTGCGACCAAGTGAGTGAATCACGATGCTCCAAACAATCCCCTTTTTGATCTAAGCTTATGATCTCGGGCAGTGTGAGCTGTAAGTGCGCCTCAAACATAACCTCTCATCCAAGAAATTCATACTCAACTCACACTCAGATACCACTCTTCATCACCAGACATGCCTTTTGTTCCAAATCTACCTTCAGGAAATATGCAAAGCTCCGAGGAAGTGGCGGAGGTGCTTCCGAAGTTTGTGTCGTCCATCAGCAAATCCTCGCCTCTAATATTCTTTTACCATATAATTAACCCAGAGAAAACAACCCTCACGGTTCAGGTGCTTGGAGCTAATATCTCCTTCAAATTCAGTCATAAAAGAGCAAAAGTTCACTCCAGTCAATCAACAATTGCAAGGCAGCTAGAGAACAAAACAACTGGCTTTATCGCCGTCGCAACACGTGAATCAGAACGCATCGTTTTGGCCGCTGCCGAGTCTGGTCATGGTTGCGGAAAGTTCGGAGATCTGCTCGACCCAAAGAAAGGGGTTCTTCCAAATAATATCTGGACGAGACGAGTAGTGGCCATGGGTAAGACCCTTGGCATGAACATGCGTAGACCGTATGACAACCCTGGCCGCAACGGCACCAACACCGACGGTATCTTTCTGGGATCTCATGTTGAAGTTAAACTTGCGGTCCATGGAGTTTGCGTGCTTCTCCAAATGTTTGGGATCACGAAAGACTTGAGCAAGATCACTATGGAACACCTACACAAGCTTCGTCTTGTCCGCTGGGATGATGGCACTCGCCCTATCCTCGAGGTGTACTTTTCCCGAAAGCACTGCAAACCATGCAAGTCTTTGGTACACAAGTTATCACAAGCGACTGGAATAACCATCAGATTGCTGTGGAGGGATCTTCTCGTCAAGAAGCAGTATATCATTAAAGATCTGCACAAAAATCCCCGGCGTCCAGGCGAAGCTCAAGCCCAACCAGTCTTTGACACTCAAGACTACGATTTCGGCGACATCCTCCCGAACGACTCAGACATAGAAGTCATACCCGACGACGAGGATAGCTTGGAAGTCGACCACATCGATCTGACAGACATAAGATCAACCTCACCAGCTGCCATCTCGGCAGAAATTGACGATCTCCTGGACGGCCTCGCCTATCGAGTAGGCCAAATGGAAGACTGCCCAGAGGGGGCGACGTCCGCTATTGTCGGCTTCGCCAAGACAATGAGGGCTCATAACAAAAGAAGGGATTTGAACGTCAGCAAACCTCTTCCCGCGACCCCGGTGATAGAAGCGCCAACAGATGTGCTCGAAAGTGGTGAACGGCAGCGACAAACATTCCCCCGCGCAAAGAGGAACCCCTTCAAGCGATCACGCGACCTTGGAGGTACTAGAGCGAGGAGCGCTTCGCCTTGTAGAAGCAGGAGGGAACCGATTCGAGACCGTTCTCCTATGCGGTACAACTTGATCAGTCCGGAAAACTGTTCCACGAAAGTCACCAGGCGGGACCGTCCAAGGTCGTGGCTCTGATCTACAGAAGAATCCCCTTACAAAGGACGTATACGATACTGGTCAAAGACTGATGTTAGGAGGCATGTGTGAAAGTCCGTGAAACTTCACATTTTTGGAGGCTGAGGCCAATACAGCCTGTCATTTATCCTCTCAAGGACACAGCGGGATGTGATCGAGATGTCAGGTCCAGGGGAAACGGTCATGTACAGAAGATATCAGGGTTTGACATGTATTCATGGGAATATCATCAGACATTATCTTAATTTGGAGAATAATTGCTATCAGTTCTATGCTCATATCCATTTGTAAACGTATACTTGATTGCATTTGTCCAGCCCCTGAAATTCTCTTGCGATCATGTCATTCCATATTGCTTCAAGTCTCTTGCAACAGCTTCCGAAACCCATCTGCCATGGTTTCGACAACAACATCTACATTGGGCACCTCGGGCCCTTCCTCTGCTTCTTCCTTTGCTGCTTCGAGCGCCTGCTCCCTCCCCTCTTCCATGCCTTCAACGCCGATCTTACCCATTGTGACGGCATTCTTGACATCCTTTCCGCGTCGGACCGGTCCCTTGGGCGTAGCCGGAGTGATGGGGGTGGCTTCGAGAAGACTCTGCCAGCGCGAAAGATACATGCCTGGACCTGACATGTTGCCTGATTCTAGGTCGTCAGAGTCGATGAGGCGTTGGAGACGACAGAGAGAAAGAGCTTCGACCTGCGCAAGGTATGCAGCATGGTTGTCCAAAGCATTGATGACATCCTTCTGAGACTTCTCAGGGATTGACTGGAACAGCTTGTTGAGCTTCTCATCCATGGTACTCATATCTACTGTACCATTGCTTGCCTTGCCCGAATTATCACCCTTGACCACGCTCACAGGCTTCCGCTCCTGACGGAACTTGAGAACAGCATCCTGGGTCCACTTCTTCATTTCCTTCCAAACATCAGGGCACGACTTGGCAAATGCGTGAACCCATCTATACATGAGCTCTCGATTTCTCATGAACAGACCAACATAGTCATCGACAGTGGGCAAGCTGCCGGACTCCTTCGGTTTGCCGGTTTTTATAAATTCGTCAATAAACAATTGCGCCGACTCTACATGCTCGCGTAGATCTATTTGAGAGTGTACCATACGGATCATGGGCTCATATGCCGCAAATAAATCCTTGATAGTTGCAGTGAATAGATCTGGAGGTTGACGACAGAAAGCTGTTGTTATACCTTCGCGGTCACGGACTGAGAGAAGTGCTGAGTAGTACTCAAGACACTGCGCGTGCTTCTGATCATCAAGTTGAGTCACCAAAGCTGGGTTAGAACCGTTAAAAATAGCCGTGATGATAGACTGAGCGTGCTCCTCGCTGGCATTCCTGACGGTCTTGTGCTCATCCCGACTCAGCGCAATGTACTGACGAATCGTCTCGAGCATCTCATCGCTCGGCCGGTCCTTGGCTCTCTCAACCTTATCCGCACTCTTGCGGAACTCGCCAGAGTCCCAAGACAGAACTAAAGAAATGATGCGCTGTAAGAGGTTCATGCCATCGTCAGCGTTGGCGGTCAGGCCAATCCAGTTGGTAACGCTCGTAACGCTCAGCTTAGCCAGGAGTAGGCGCATCATGCCATTGATCATACTGCCGGCACTGCCCATCCGTAAGGTCTGCTTGATCATCTTGTAGGGGATGAGGCCGTGGCTGTTCTCAAGGAGCTTGAGAAGATATTGGCCTTCAGGAGAGAGAACGAAAATGTGATGTATGAAGGTGGCGAGGCTGTGATTTGATTAGCTGGAGATAGAAGGGAATCAGAAAGATGTAACATACTGGATGATGGCATACTCTGCTGCTGCACCGATGACAGGAGAATGACTCTCGACATCTGCTGTTTTGCTGAAATGATCAAACATTTCATCAACTAGATTCCCATAGACCAACCCCTCGACAACATTGTCCCATGCCTTGACTAGATCCGTTGCTTTTGTGCGATCGTACTCAGCCTTTTTGTCATTCTTTCCCCTCAAAGACTTGTCTGAATGATGCGTTCGCTTGACACCACCTAGAACTCCTCGGCTTACCATCTCAAGCAAGCCGCTTGAGCCTGTAGCCAACACTTTTCTTGTCCCCAAAGCGCCCTTGTCGTAGCTCTCCGACAACTCAGCCTCTCCAAGTCTCACCAATAAGCCCTGTACACGTACAGACCAAAACTCTCGAGGTAGGTCTTTGATACCGGGAAGCTTCATGATGAACCTCGTTAGCATGGTATGGAGAATAGGCGCCGTAGAGGGCATAGTGTCATCATCATCGCTGGATGGATCTTTCGTGTCCTTTCCGTCCTTTGCGTCTCTGCCCTTGGGTGTTCCAGGTCTTGAATTTGAGGGAGTTCCAGCCCAACTTCTCCATCCTGTGCTTGACGGAGCGCTCTGTGTAACTTGTGGCTCAACGACTTTTCTTTTGAAGGGATAACCGTAGCCCGTGGTTGCGTCTGGAGATTTAAAGCCTTGGATTTCAGCGTATGTTTCGTGATGTGTGAGAATATCAAATAGAGCGTGCACCTGCTCGGGTGCCAGAGTGACAGACGTCATGTTGTACGCTGCTTCATGAAGAGGTATCGAAATTTTGTTTTGTAGGTACCTAGAAAAAGGTGAAGATGAGAGAGAGAAGTAAAGTGATAAGAGAAGGTGAGGATTTCTGGTGATGACAGCCAAAATATTTGTTTGTTATGACTGGTGTTGGTAGTGATTATGAGCGATCTTGGTACGTAGATGTCACTGATTATCTGGTTGAGCCAATAACCAAGTCTCTCTGTATTTACTTAGGTAGACTATGAAACCTATCCAACGTTGAATAAACTCTCTCCCCAAGGGCGAACCTCGTCCCTCCATAGTGACGTCGTCTTGAGGCTATACGTCACTAAACCTTTTCTGTGCTAGTCCCATTTCTACCATCATTCGCCTAAAAGACAAAATAATGGAGTCATTACACAACAGCTTTTACGTACTTTTAAGCTCTTTATTTTCTGTACCCGGAGCTTCGGTCTTGTGTTTCATTTCCTCCCCTACAATATAGCGACTGAGGCACGCACGGACAGCTATCAGTGACTCTGTTAAGACCTTCGTTAATAGTCATCCTACGCTCAAGTGCAATCATAGCACAATGCAAATACATCACACCAAGTATAAGCAGAGTTTTTAAAGGTAAGGGATTCAATTTCAACTATCAAATGATCGTGTATACCCTCGTACAAAGGAAACGGCCGTTACTTCACTAATTAATAAACTGTAGTTTTCTTAACCAAGCACAGTCTTGTGCTTTATCTGCCCGTCGTCGTTGCTCCCAGTGTGGTATCAAAAACAAAGAGAATAAAGTCAACTCAAGTGCATGAGCATGGGTATAAACACAAACAATCCTCCACATTATTTTCCCGCGCCTAGGTGGCATCCTCGTCACAAGGATTCTAAACAGTGTTCAGGGTCTGAGGAACCTGTCCAGTGGGGACGTTCTGTCCGCCGAAGCCAGGCTGGCCGTTGCTGAGACCATTGCCGGCAAGGTGCTTGGTGTTGACAGCACCGTTAAGGCCGTCTCCGTGACCGACGTGGTAGCCATTGCCGTTCATAGCACCGTTACCGGTGTGCTGGTGGCCGGCAGGGTAGAAGTCGTAATCAGCAGACCCGGTGTCCTTAGGACCGAGCTGGGATACGGGGTGAGCCTTGCGCTGGATCTTGGGAGCAGCAGGAATGTCGGTGCTCTTCTTGGCAGAGCCGATAGAGAAGACAGGGCTCTCCCACTTGTCACCCTTGCGGGCAAGCTCCTTGTACTCTGTGGCCTTGGTGCTGATGCCACCAGGAAGATCGATGTTGGGGAAGATGCTGTCCTCCTTGGTCATGGCAATGTTGGCCTTCTTGTCGGAAGCGACCTCCTGGGCCTTCTGCTTCTTCTGAGTGAACTGCCTCTGAGCCGCGTTGTAGTAGCGGTTGTAGATGTTGGGGGCGTTCTCGGGGTTGTTCTTGGCCTCGGCAGTAGCGCGGTCAGCCTCCTGCTTGACCTGGTAGCACAGCTGATCAAGCTTGTTGCACTGGTCCTTGATGGACTTCTCAACAGCCTTCTGCAGGGGAGCTCTAATGACCTTAAGCATGATGGGCTTCAAGACAGAGAAGAGCAATTTGTGGTTGGACTTCTTGACCTTGATCTGGATCTTGGCAAAGTCGACGTCGACCTTCTCAACCTTGAAGTAGTTCTGACGGTCCTTCTTGTCCGCGGTGGAGACCTTCATCTTAAAGGAAAAGCCATCGCCGGGAAGGACAATGTCAATGACACCAGTGTCAGTGATAGAGGGGAAGCCCTGCTTGCGCTTGACGTGGTAGCTGACGTCTCGGAGATCCATCTGAATACCGGCAACCTTGACCTCCATGGTCTGGTGGTTCTTGTTGGCGATCTTCTTGCGGCCCCAGCGGAAGTAGTGCTCGCTAGAAACCTCAAGGACGTTGGGAGCAAAGTTGTCACTCTCGAGGACAAGGTTCTCAATAACAGCGTCGAACTGAGGATCGGTGTACTCGATTCGGGGAATGGGGACATACGCAATGTTCTCCAGAGCAGCGGGGATAATGACATCCCTCAAGTCCTTGAGCAGATGGGGCTTGAAGACAGGCTTGCCGTCCTGATCGTTGCCAAGATCCTTGAAAAGCTTGGTGAGAGACTGAGCAAAGGCATGGTTCTGAGGATCCTGATCGAACTGATCAGCAAGGAACTTGATCTCGTCAACAATGCGGTCGGTGTGACCGCGGTACTTGTTGCGGAGAAGGTATCGACCCTGGTCGTAGAGCTGATCCCACTCGCGAGTGGACTGCTCCTCGAGGATGTAGCCCTGCTGAAGGAGGCATCGGCGGATGTAAGAGTCCATAGCCTTGAACCAGTCCTTGAGCTCGCGGTCGTTATCAGCATCGCGGTAGATCTGGCCAATAGCCTCCCAGAGGTCTTCGGTAGAGGTGCCGTTGGCGAATCGCTCAATGATAGTACGGAGATCACGCTCAGCGGCAGCAAGACCACCACGAGCGTCCTTAGCAGTGTTGGTGGATCCCTGACCGACGGTGCGACCGTGACGGCTGTAAGTCTCAGCCAGGCGGAGAAGAGTCTGGACAGCCTGGGAGTAGTCCTCGTGCTGCTGGCACTCAAGAATCATCTTCTTGAGGCGCCAGATAGTCTGGTCCTTGCGCTCCTGGGGCATCTTCTTGTTGAAGTAGTCCTGAGCCTTGCGGCGGTACTCCTCATTTTTCTGGAGGACGGTCTCCTTGGTCTCAGGGTCGATCTTGTTGTCGAGCTTCTGCTTGGCAACATCCTTGGCGGCACTCTTACCAGCCTGAGGGTCAGTCTGGTGGGCGACGTCACGGGCGGCATCAGTGGAAGCACCCTGGTTAGGAATATCCTGCTGGTTAGGCTGGAGGTTACCATGCTGGTCCTGCTGGACAGGTTGCTGCTGTCCTGGGGCGGCAGAGTTGGCACCAGCGGTAGCGACGTCCTTGATGTCTTGCTTGGGGTTTCCACTGTAGATACCCTTGGCCTGGTTCTTGAAGTTCTCCTTGGAGAAATCGGGGGCCTCGTGCCAGACGTTATCCTGAGCAGGCTCGTCGATCTGCTGGAGCTGCTCCTGAGAGGGACGAACACGGGCAGCAGCGTTGGTAGCGGCGTCACCAGCCATGTCGCGGAAGAGGACGGTAGCATCGGAGAGAAGCTTTCGGAACTGACCGTTGGTGATGAGGAGCTGGCCGAGGGTCCTCAAGCCCTCAAGGGCCTGTTCACCATCCTGCTTGGCAGCATCCTTGCTGACAGGAGCGTTGGGTGTGTTGACGTTCTTGGGGTCAAACTGGGTAGTCTGATAGATGAAGTCTTGGATCAAGTTACCCTCGTTCTTGGAAAGGAGAAGGTACTTGGCTTGCTTGATAGCTTCGGCAGCATCCTTGACCAACTCCTGACCCTCGGTAGACAGCTTCTCGTGACGGCCAGAGAGGGCGCGAGAGGCGAGGAAGCTGCTTAGGGCGACATCGATTTGATCGTTCTGAAGACAAACGCGTCAGCAATGGTTATAACAGTTGTTTACGTATCGTGAATACTTACTGAAGGAACCTTGCCGTTCTGGAAAGCAGAGATGATACCGTAAACCTGGAGCTTGCGGTTGACATCGGCCTCCTTCGTCTTGACGTTTGTAGGTTTGTTGACGTTTGCACCGGTGGACATGATAGGCAACGGTGTATGGGGTATCTCGTTATTAAGTCGTTATGCCACCAAATAGTATGACGTTAAGTTGAAGTATGGAATAAGAGACGATGCAGGAGAGTCGATCTTATTATGAGAGGGTTTGTTTAGACGTGGCGTTTCGTAGCGTAGGTAATAATAAAAAAGGGAAAAGCTGTTTGTTGTTTGGTATCCTAGGGGATGGGTATCACAAAGCAGTTGGGTATTGTATTAGGTATTGACGGGAGATGAAATGGGGAAGGAGGAGGACCTGGTGTAAGGCAGGAGAGAGGCTGGATATGATATACTTTTTGCTCAGGAGACTTCCCGTGACAGGCAGGCACGGAGGGGACAATTAAGTAATGGGGTGTCAAGCCAAGGTTCCATTACCATTACCCTGAGTTACACGTTTTTTTGCTGGATCCGGGCAAGAATTGGTGGTTGGAAGGGAGTGACGTTGACGTTTGCTAAGGGCGACGACTGTGATCGAGGACGTCATCGGCCAGGCCCAGCACGGTCAGTACTGTACAGCAAGCACAACACAACACAACCTACACAGCGCCAGCGCTACCTAGCAGTGCTAGCACCTACAATACCTTGCCTGGGTACTCTACTACCCGCGCTATCAATTCCAAGCCTAGGGAGAGAAGCATTGGCATTGGCATCCATTCATTGTTTGCGCTGCTCTGACCGCGCCACCCCTGCTTAGCTATGACAATGAATCCGGAGCGAATATCACGGCTAGCAAGGGTATCTTGTAAATCTAAGCAGGGGTCAGATGGATCATCGTACTGCGATCCCATCCATCATCACCACGACGGGGAGAAAACGGATGAGATATTGTCCTGTTCAGGCCAGACCAGACCAGGGCAGCAGCTGAAGAGGATCAGGGTTACATCTATCCATCTTGTTGAAGCACTTTGATCTCCAATTACAGATGTTTCCATAGCGCCAGGGGGGAGACGTGAGGGCGGGCGTCTGTGTCAAGCCTCAGCGTTTACACTATCCCTTGTTGTCATGATAGCTTGGCGACGATCAGGGCTGCGATGGTGAAATGACATGAAAGCCGTTGACAATTACAAGCCACAGTTTCTTATTCACTTTTGTTCTCGATATATTGTTTATTGCATTCATTCAATGCTGAGTTGAAATATTGAGCCAGCCCATAAAGCAGGTTGTCCAGGCAAAACCCATCAAATGTTGCAACATGTTTCACTGATCCCTGGCTGGTTCGCTGAATCGAAGCTAGGTGAGACCAGTCTAAAGACAAGAGAAAGAAATTCTGCTGCGCTTCATGCCAAGAATTGATCAGTGGTACAAGTCTGACCCTGTGCATCCTTTCACCCTGGCATCTTTGTGTTTGTAGGTGAATCGACGATGTTGGAATTTTACACGATTTGATGTCGAATCCTTCACGATTTTTTATTTTATTTTAATTTTTTTCACTTTATTGTTCCCGATATCTTTATCCCGGATCTGCCAAAGTGGGCTCTCGCTTCGGCGGATTAAGAAAAAGATGATCTACCTGCACCATGATATAATTGCATGGATTGCTACCTTGCAGAGCTGAGCTGAGCTGATATGATGTGATGTTATTTGGGGTAGCCAAACAAGGATGCCGATGAGCCTCCGATATCTTTCCTTGGGAGTTGAAAAAAAACAAGGATAGCCCATTCTTGGCTGGAATGGATCTGGAGACTGAAGAAAGCTCTAATTACTGCATCGACAGCACTAAAAGACTAGAGCTCTCCCCAGGTCTCCACTGAATTAAAGCCATCATGGACTCTCCCCAGCTCATGAGAGGAAATCGTCATAGCCCAATTTCCTGACCCAATGACACGTAATGGTCCAATTTGACGTGTTTATTTGATTTGCAGACTCGTAACGCCTGCCCTGGTTTTCTTATTACCTCGACTAATTAGAGGCTACCTCTTTTTTGTCCTTAGGTGCTGTATGTATCCTATTGAGTGGAACGAGGAGGTCAATTAATCTGCCGCGTGGGCTGATGATCGATCGTGTCAAAGCTCTCGTTAGCTCGACGTTAAAATGAGCGATCCATGACGTCACATCGTCGACGTGAATGCAAAGAGGAAAGGGGAAGAAGAAAAAAAAAAGAAGCAACATCGACGTCAGTTTCACTTTCCCTGTCCTTGTCTAGGGTGGGTTACCAAAATCGGCATCAAGATACCATGAATTAGGAAATTCTATCAAAAAAAAGATGGTGTCAAGCAATTCCAAGGATGGTATCAAATTTGGATACAAATTGTCAAGCAATAGTTTTAGTCTACGCTTCAGAAATATTGCATAGGTAAGGTATCTTTGTTTATTTCGCTGGGTTGACTGATCTCGGTGTCGAGGCAATTCCCGAGTGAATCAGCTCACAATCAGCATGTGAGAAAGAGAAGTCTGAGTCTGAATTTGAGACCGAGACGTCGATGGCTAATGAGTTTTGCAACCAAGGGTGACGTCTTTCCGTGTTTCGTCAGTACTAGTTTTGAGCCACTGAACGCATCAACACACCCATAATTTGATACACACACAGAACACAACCTGACCCTTCTTCTAGCCTGTTCTCTGTCATTTATTCTTGGATGGGATACGTATTAAGACGAAGAAGGACCAGACAATCCCAATCCATCTCAACTTATAGAGCCCTATCCTGGACCTTCCCCCAGATCTATCTATCACGGCTCGCTTTACCTCGTCTGCGTGCTCGCGTGCTCGGTTACTGGGCTGATCGTTGCCCAGTCGAGCTCGAGCCACAACGTGCTCAGTTGCACAAGCGTAGCGTCTAGATTCCAATGGACTCATCATCTCCGTCTTGTGAGCTGCAGCACATCGGTAACACTGCCGATGGCCTGCACGGGTACGTAACTTCAAACTATGCAAGCTTCCATCCGTTCCAAGGTCAACACCCCGTGTTAAAAATAAATAGAATTTGTCGTGTCTGAGCTGCAGTCTAGGGTATCTTTGGTTGCTAGGCCAGCATCTCCGTCTTGTCACGGGCATGGATGGACCTTGATGAATATGTTCAAATGGTAAGACATTGGCTGAGTCAAACCGGAAGAGAAATGTCAAGCATTGCATGAACACCATAGAACGGCGCGTAGATGTATCCATTCAATCACCCACTTGTTGATAAAGCGTTTCATGTATTCCAGCCCAGATTGTTTAGGACAAATATGGACCATGATCAGACACACTTGACGAAGAGACTCGACTGAATGGAACCCCTGAGCATATAAAATAAGGTAGAGTGACCACAATATTGCCTGATTCTCATCGTCGTCGTCTATCTTACGTTTACTGATAGACTTGACGATCGTACATTTGACTGTTGGACTTACTCGCCCGAATCTATCAACAGACGGTGTAGCAACCGTTCACAAATATTCGTATACAACCCTAGAACATGACGATAGTCTCAAGAAAAAGTAAAGATTGATTGTTGACCTCTGAACGCCATCTATGCCGAATTCGTTATGCTACATGCATTCTCATAAACAGTCCATCATGCCTCATTCCGACGTAGGATTCGCCTTGGACCCGAGATCATTGAAAAGGCTAGCCTTAACTTGATTCGCGACAAGACCCGATCGCTCCTTGGAAGCAATCAAATTCGCTTCTTTGGCTAGCTTGTCCACTGCCTTGTCGGAGCTCTTTGAGCTTGTTCCCATCATCATGCCCTGACCAGCTCGGTTCCGGGTAATGCCTGTCGTTGCCTCCTTGATTTTGGAACTCAGATCTAGCAACTGCTTGTTGCCGTAGTCCCGATTCGTGATGAGCGGGTTCTGACTGAGTGTTTGTACCCAGTATTTGTGCCAGAGAAGCTCTAGAAGGTGTGAGTCGAGAGAGCTCTTGAAGTGGGAGACCTCGAGACTGTAGTATCGGCTTGCATGTGCACCAAATTCGGCGGCCTTGGCAAGAGGTACTGCTTGGAAGCCATCCGAGGTGACAGCGCCGCTGGGCTTGTGGTCGGCTGGAAAGGTTCTGAAGGCGCCAATGTCAACCTTGCCGGAGTTGATGGTGCGATCGGGGTCAATCACGACGGCAAGGAATGGATCCTGGAACTGTTGCTGCATGGCTTGGGTGTCTACATCGATACCGCTCAGCCAGCATCCGTAGCCTGGATGACTATGGTACCAGCCCACCACGTTCTCCTGTCGTCCTTGGGCTCGGCAAAGGTCAAGATACTCGACAATGTATTCGTTCGCTTCATCCTGGGCGTTGACTCGGGTCTCTGTTCCCTCAACGGGAAGTCGGAATGCGTCGGTAACGATGAATGTGTCTCCGTGAGTGTAGCCTTGCATCAAGCCCATGACCTCGAGGTTACCACCAGAGCGGGCGTGCATGGTCATCTTGATAAGAGCTGTGGCGCTAATTCGGACATGTTTGAAGTGGTTCGGGTCTTGCTTCCACGGTTGTTCCTTATTGATGGCTTTCTGAGCCTCTGCGTCGAAGTTGTAGAGAGCGTCGCGTTTGGGGTCAACCAACTGGACGTTGTTGTCCAGCTCTGTCGCAACTGTTAGTTGACTTTCTGACACTGATAACGGTGAACGTACCCCAGGCTTTGAGAGCTGATGCCTCCATCGTGACCACCAAAGATGTTTGATGTACTATGTAGAAACAGAAATGTTAAAGGTTGATGCTAAGAGTTGATGTTGGATGCTCAAGGCAGCTGCCCCGCCTCTTATCGATAAGAGCTGCACGTCAATGGTACATCGTCTTATTGAACGGGGTAAGCTTTCACTCTCAGCATTCGAAATACAGTGAGTGACAAGGCAATGAGTTCAATTCAATTTGGTGCTGGAGTAGGGATAGGCAACTCTCCATTCGAAAGTGTCTGTATCCTACCCAATATCCAACTGCTGACTGTAGATTCTGAATTGACTAATCACGACTGCGAGATCTATCCGTTCCAAAGACACCAATAAGCACCGACCAAATACACAAGGAGTAAATCAGTCTCATCATAGAAACATGTAGCTACTCTCCTCTGAATCGAAAAAGGAACCTTTCTGTCTCTGCACGTACACAAACTGTACAAGGTAAGTATGTACCCATAGATTAAATAAATGGTGTTCTTACCACACTCCTAGAGCAGCTTTCGTGCAACGTGACTTATTCCTCTTGCACCCTAGGCCAAGCTGAACGTGAACGTGAACGTGATCGTTCGCGCGTCTCTGCATCGTTTTCCATAACCTTGTGCTCTCTCCCGATATGCAACCAATAGAAGCAGAGAAATCCAAAGCCAGCGGCGAAAACAACGCCGATGACCTTCATAAAGGCTGTAGTGACCAATTTTTCGTCCTTAAGGCCGTTGTCTCGTCGATGAAGGAGATTGGCCGATGAATCGATGAAGGCGTTAACGACAGGCATTGCGAGATTTCTTCACAAATGTCGATGAATGATGTGGTGATAGAAGAGTGTGAATCGAGAGGACTTGTGATACAAGATGAAGAGATTTGCTTGAGATGGGGATCTTGAGGAGGAAGGAGAGGAAGAATACACTGCCACCATAATATAGTAGTTTTTGTAAAGTTAAATCTAGTCTAAAAGACCTGATGACTTGAACAACAATGCAGAAGAATACGTCCCAAAGTTTGAGATGTGAATGTGGTATTAATTAAACACAAACTATTAACCTTGGCACGTAGTCATGAGGCCGAGGAACAAAGACAAAACGAAAATAAAGCCTCGATTGTACATATTCACAGAATTAAAAGGGGTTACCAAGTTAAACAGCGCCCGTATACGGAGCAGATGGGTATTGGGGCCTTTGAATGCCCATTCGGAACCGAGGCACGCGATCCATACGGTTCAAGGCAGTCGTTGGCATTCGAAGAACCGTCTCGCGATACATGGTTTGAGTCTCCCACTCATATGAACACCCAATGGCTCGTTGCATGCCGCCTTCAGAGGCGCAGAACATGAGAGTGACTGGTGGCCTGACGGCTTCGAACAAGGTCAACTCCATGTTGTACGTGTCAACAAGAGTGAAGATCTAGTGAAACTTTGGTCAACAAAAAGGATAAAGTGTATAGAGTGGAATATTCACTTACTCTCATGTCACCAGGACGAGCTTGCTTAGCAGCCTCAACCTTCATCCTGATCTCAGGGTCTCTACAGGGATCGATTCCCACGCGCTCACCAAACTCATTGATCACACTGCGGCTAAGAGTGCTGCCGCTTGTGGACCAGTTGAAGCGACCGAACGCACCGCCAAAGATGGAACGTTCAATGGTAGGTGCGTTGAGATGGCCCTCAAAGCCAAACATTTCAGCCTGAGTGGCGGCAAACTTGCCACTGTAGATGACCCGAACTAAGTTTGGTGTGATCATCCAAATGTACAAGAACAAAAGAAGGAATATGACGCCAATTCCGATTAAGGCTGAGTTGTTGCTGGGGGCACCCGATGCAAGAAGGGAGACGGCAATTATGAAGAAGCTTCCATTCCATTCCACAGCGACTTCGGAGAACCATCTTTTCCATGATGGGCCCGTGGACCAGTATACTGGGTAGAAGGCTTTCCAGCGGATACTAATACCCCATGCACCGTCGATGATGATAGTGTCATTGTCAGCGATGCCAGCAACTTGACAATAGGGAGTGATATCCCAAAGAGAAGACTCGTATGCATCCTGCATGTCGTACCATGGTTGGTTGTTCGACAGAGGAAGAGTGCAGATATACCTCTCAAGAAGTTGATCCGAGTCATTTGCCAGAGACAATCTAGAGAAAGCCTGGAAGGCAGTGTCGGTTCGATCGATCTGTGGCCGAAGTCTCAAGAGACCCATAAGCGCATAGGCCTGATCACCAGCGAGATACTCTGTGGTGTGACGACTGTATAGACACTTGAGTGCAAGGACAGCCTGTTCAAGGTGGCTAAGGCTGATAGAGCCAAGATAGTGGTCAATGAGGTGACGAGCCACATCAGCATCCATATACGTCCACACTTGAGCAGCAAACTGGTTCTTGGCGACGACCATGGGGGATTGAAGGTTACCATCACGAGTATAGACAGAGATGGTACGGCCTGGGCTGAGAAGAACCTCTGGGAACGTCCACATTCGGCTGCCCCATTCACGGAGGAGGGTCTCTGTGTTGGCTTTGCCTGAAGACCCGGCCCGGGACTCTTTGCCTCTTCCAACGGCGATAACCATTCTGTCTGAGCCACGGAGAACATCAGAGATGCGGTAGACCTAATACAGTCAGTCAGTCAAAGGAAGTAGGAATGTTCAAAAGAGAGAGAAACTTACATCGGACTCGAGCTCATTCTGTTCACGCATGCAACTACAAGCGATCCAGTACGCAGGTAACTTTGCAGCGCGACAAGCAGTCTCTGCAATATGATGAAGAGCCATCATGTCTTCCTGGGAATTATGACTGAAGTGTTCTGTGGAGTAGGCGACGAAGAGATAGGCAAGGTTGACGTCTTGGCCATCGCTGTTCTCCCACTCCTCGACGCTGCGGACATCCACACCTCTGATCTCATCGCTGAAAGGTTCTCTAAGGAAGCACAGATATCGCGGCCGCAACATGCGATAGATGTGGTTGTTGCGAGCCATGAGGGAGAGACCTTTTCGGTTCTCAAGGAGGTTGCTCCAGACTTTAGCATCGCCGTGGTACTTGTAGAGAACAGGAGCATAGAAGAGTTTTCGTCGGATGTTGTTTGACCTGCCGTCCCAGAACTGATATTGTCAGCATTGATGTATCTGTAGTTACCAACAGTTTTAGAAACTCACACATAGAGCCATGGCGATGGCGGCAGGGAACGTCCTCAGGACCATGATGCCCCAGTCCTCCCAGCTCTGTGGATCATAACTAAAGTCGATGATCCAAGTTGCAATGCGCACTTTCAAGGGTGCAACCTTGCGGACGTAGGTTCTCTTCCAGGTTGAAGTACCTGGTCCGTCGTAGATGTCATCGACGCATGCTACGTACATGTTTCGAAGATGACCATCGTTGGGGTGAAGGTACCGATCTGAGCGGGTCTTGTACTCAACACGGCCAGCATAATCACGATGTCTGATCTTGGCCTCATTGTTGGTGTAGTTGTACCCAGGCTTCTGGTACAGAACTGGATTGCGCCAACGGTAGATGGTGCGTGGCTCGAAGAAGTGCTTGCTTCCTTTAAGTTTGACAGGAAACTCCTTTTCGGCTCGCTAAAGACTGTTGTCAGCGACAATGCAATAGGAGGTGGATGTCATTGTTTACTTGTTTCTCATTCTGGTTGCTGTTGGTAGTGGCGAGAGCCGTGGTAGTTACTGGGGCAGTGGCACTTTTGTTCTGCTAAGAAATGTTCAATTTAGAAAATGCGACTCCATCTAGAAACAAAAACATCCACGGAAGAGCTTTACCATTGGACCGTCCTGCTGACCACTGCCCGAGCCCTGTTGATAGATGGTGCCTTGTTGACCCTGGTAGGGCTGCATCGATCAGTGAGTAAGGTATACCAGTCAAAGCGAGTCGCATACTTACCATGGGTTGCTGTTGGTACTGCATAGTGCTTTGCATCTGAGGCTGCGAGAGAGGAGAAGTTGTGTAGCCTGTTGAATGTGCCGAGAGCGGGCTTGTAGGCGGGGATATAGCTTGCTGATAGGGATGGGAGTATGGTTGGTTTGGGTAGGACTATGGGAAGGTAAGAATGTTGGGACAAGAAGGAGAGATATATGAGAGGAAACATACAACTACAGAGCTACCAGGAGTGTATGCACCTCCGTGAGCTTGATGAGGGACAGCAGGTGGTGTCTGACTATACTTATTCATGTTAGAGTCTTGGTCATGGAGACGTCAACAAGCAAGACTCACATTGCCAAAGGAATTGGGGTCCCAGTATCCTCCGTGTGCTTGAGACTGGAACATGTGTCAATGGCTGAGAGACGATAGAGTGTTCAAGAGGGGAGATACCATGGTTCAAATAGTAGATGGCCAAGTGTATCAAGTGATAGAACGAAGGATGAAGAGAATGGAATGAGTCCGAATCTTTCAAAAATAGCAAACGGTTCTCTTAAGCGCTGATAAACGGAAGGCAAGATTGTGAAGGGGCTTGCACAAAGGAGCTCTTAGCCTAGTTTAGAACAAGATAGCTGAAATGTAGATGGATGCTTCTTCAAGCCATCCTAGTAGTCTAGTAGATGTTGATGTCTAACTTTATCTCCGTGAAAAACGCGCCGTCCCTTTCCTTTCGCCACCGGAGAGTCGGACCCTTGAAAAGGAGAGTATCTGTTCGCCATCACTCCAGAGCCTCCTGTAACGGCATATCAGAAAAAGGAGTGTGGTGGGCCGTACCGCCGTGTGACTGACTATTCTCAACCTCGTGCGTTCAGCCTCATCATGTTCGAGACCATGATAGGACGAGATCGGGAACACGGCATCTTCCATGATATCCGCCATTGAGAATCGAACAAGAACTATTAGAAGCGGCTGAGACTCGGGAATGTCACTCGCGTGAGATATATTGGCTGTTGGGTTACAGAACTCCTCAGCCGTGGCTTGTCCAGAATGCCCTGCCGTCACACTAACCCCTGGCACTGACAGATACGTCGCTATATTGTCGCAAACGCAGAGTCATGATAGGTCGCCTTGTAAGGTATAACGCCGCCTCAACTGTAGGGTTTCAACGACGTCGACTCCGAAAGCAGCATGCTGGGCGAGACTACCTACTTTGTGGATGGATACAATCGAGACCTGAGGAATTTAATAATGAGACGCAACGTTCCGTGGAGCTTTTGTGAAACCCTCTTGAGAATCATTCGAGTCGCAGATAAGAAACAAGAGAAGCAAGTTGTCGATGATATTGTCAGCTTCTGATAGGATAGAAGCCATAACTAAACTAAACCCCTGGCCCCAAAACGCCTCTTCAGCCCTGGGAGACTAGACCGGTCCGAGCTGGAATGCAACCCAAGAGGCCGGGAAGCCTAGTAGTTATAATAATCCCAACAGGTTTAAGCCTATTTCGTTAGGTTCCGTTCAAAAACGGCGATACGACGGCTTTTGGTGGTTGAAACATGGCTTGGTCTAGACCTTGCGCATGTCATGCCCAGGGCCTGAGGGGATTTCTAATCTAGCTTGCATTGTATTGTACTGCGATATCTCTAAATAGACACTGGTAAATGGTGTTGTGTTGAAGGGATAGCTTGGGACGCCATCGTCCTTGATAGGGATCGGGCTGGCGCTTGCATTTCGCAGGACTCAATAGCTGAAGAACCCCTTGATATGACGGAGACTTGTACTATGAAATACTTGTCTATGATAATTGACAAGGTAGCCAAAGTGATGATCAATCAGTCAATTCTGTTCAATTGAACGTAGACTCTTTACATTGAATACTCATCATGTCGTGGACTCAAAGATCGAATCCGTATGATGCGTTCGCTCAAGAAGCGACCCAAACACCATTGGCAGTTGCCTTCCCGCAATGGATGCTCAATATATGGGAAGTATCTCAGGGTATGTCACAGTAACCCAAAAGTCAGATCAACCTTCTTACGTTTGAAGATTATCCTGAAGGCCGTTGGTATATTGAACCCAACGCCCAATGTTTGCGACAGAAAGCGACGTTGAGAATTGTGTAAGTCGTCACTGACCTGTATATGAAAAGTACGAAATTATCTATTGTTCAACTGACATTCCAAGATTTGCGCCTCTCGATCTTCCCCGTCGAGACGCCCTTTCTCAATGCATCGAACTCTTCAACATCCTCAATATACCCAGCGACTTTACAAAGGAACGTCTCCAATCAGTAAGCCATAGCTTCGGAAGAGCTACAGACAATCATGGCTCCAGCTCCTGGTTCCACTTCCTCTGCAAGAACATTGACGTGAAGCAAACGCCAGGCAGCGCGCCTGAAGTAGACAACCGCGCTGTTACCATGGGCTATCACGTTTCCAATCTTCCGCAGGCCGACTACAGTTGGCATCGTGCGGGCTTCTTTCTACGTGTGGACAATAATGGGAGTACCACGCTGGTTTGCTTCGGAGCCATGCCTAGAGTAAGGCAGAGGATTAATGAGTTTGTTGCTGCAAAGGCATGGCAGCATGTTTCTACCGACCCCTACATTCTGTTCGATCTTGTCTTTGAAGCTCTCTTCTTTGAGGTTGACGATACCGTCTGGAAGATGAATACTGTCTTTGGCCCTCTAGAGCATGTAAGTCTTTCTCGTTGAACATATGTTTCCTTGTCACTCACTTTGTGTAGTTGATCCTCGAGTACTCAAACTCCAAAAATATCCGCAAGATGAGCTCCAAGGTTCCCTTCTCTGCCATGCACAACTGCGCCAAGCACATCATTCACATAGCTGAAGCAATTGAGTCATGTATAATGCTTGTCGACGCAACCATCCACAACGTGGGCAATCACCAGCACGCAGAACAACCCGCGACCCGAGAGCCGGTTCTCAAGCAACTACGCGAAACCCTTCAATACCGACGCTCTCTGTTTGTGTCGAGTCAGCTTAGACTGAGCAGTCTGCAGAAGCGCATCGACAACGCAATCACACTGTCCTTCAACCTCGTTACGCAACAGGATTCAATGGTGATGATTCAGGACTCGAATTCTATGAAGGTCATCGCTGCTATCACAATGATATTTCTACCTACGACTGGTGTCGCGACGGTTATCGGGTCGCAGCTGTTTTCTTCAGAGATACACAAGGATGGTGAGACTTGGGATGTTAAGCTTACTCCTCTGTTTTGGACAATGTGGTGGATAGCCATCCCTTTGACTGTCTTTGTGGTTCTGTTGGCTATCATTTGGCACTGGTGGGTGCATTCTGAGTCTCCTACCGGGGAGGTGGTTCAGGTGGTTAAGAGGGCGGCGACTTTCAGTTCCTCTGGGACGAGGACACCCCCTAACCACAAGTAATTTGAGATGGCAGTCTCTTAATTGCTTGGTTTGCTATAGTTGCATTAGGTACTAATGGGAAATTCGTTTGGCTAAAGACAGAGTATATAGCGTAACGATTTAGTGACTACAAGACTATGTACCACTCTCAAGGATTTCGTTTATATAGAACAGTCCTGTGTAATCAAGACCCAAATATGTGCAAGAATAAAGTCCAACTAGTGGAAAGAAGACCTATACTGCAAGTGACTCAACGCTAAATCTAGCACTTGAACACAGCAGGACCAGGGATCTTGTAGGTGGTAGCTATTCATCAATTAGCAAACACTGCAGCAAGGGTACCAACGGAAATGACTCACCCTGGTAGGGGTTGTAGGTGACACCAGGGTCGCTGCTTGCATAAGCTCCCGGGAATGAAACGAGGTTTGAAGAAGGAGTAGTGCTGCCACTTCCAGTGACCTTGAGCTGATGGCAGCCGGGGTAGAACTGGGCTCCAGGATAACCCGTCGCAGAGTGAAGAGCAATGGTTTCATGGCGAACGAGGTAGTAGCCGGGCTTGATGCATGAGGGGATAGTGTAGTTAACTCCACTGTTACCAGCCTTCATGATAACGGACTTTCATAGTAATGATATGTCAGTTATAACTCTTAATCTTGATTTACACAAGATTGCACATACCGAAGCCCAGTTGTTGCTGGTACCTTCACGTCCAGCCTCCTGGATCTTGAACCACACCTTCTCAGTACCAGGCTGCCAAGCATCGCAGCCCGAGTCAGGGCAACGAGCCATGTAAGTGATGACAGGGCCAACATGGGAGTCGGGCCAAAGAGTCCACTTCAGGTTGACAGTTGATCCGGCTGCGGCCTCGGCGTGGAGAGCAGCTGGCTGGCTGCCCTTGATACCACCGGCAGTGTATCCATTGCACTGGAGATCAATCGAAGTGACGTCCTCTACGGGGCCATTGCCGGGAATGGCACGAGAGACACGCTTGGGAGGAGGGTTCTGGTAAGGGTCTTGGTAGGGGTTGTAGAACTGGTACGTCTGTCCTCCAATGGTGGCAGTCTCAACGTAACCGTGGGCAGCAGCCAGGGCAGCCGTGTAAAGCAAAGAGAAGAGAACACGCATGATGAAACAATATCTGAGATGGGATGAAAATGGAGTATCGAGAGAAAATATGATGGTGACGAATAAGACAAAGATCTTCTATCACGGTCAAGGGAAAAATTTGCCCAGGTTATATACCGAGCGATATAGCATACAACCTCCGGAAGGGAAATCCCCATTGGGAAATCAAGCTTGAAACGGCAAGATTCAGATGAAATATTTCCCACCATTGAAACGAAAATGTTTGGAGATTTTGACTTTTGGAGGTTGTCATGATAGAACCAGGGTTCTCTTGGCGAGGACGAATTGGGAAACGAAATACTCGGAGCTTTCATCTGATGGTCCCAATTCAGCATCGTATTATTGGCGACGATTGGCTCACGGATACACGAGAAAGTATTCCGAACGCTTATTAGAGTTATAGACGTTTTCGTTGTTTATATATGTGCTTGTGGAAGATTTACTAATATCTGCAAATGTTGTTTTATACCGGCACGGTCAGAATGCCCGATTAACTGGTAACCCAAACAGATAGTTCTAGGGTCACTGTTCTATATATAAAAATGGCTCTTGGTCTCTTATGCACGGCACAACGAAAACTGCCTTGGGAACCAACCACAAGAGAGTCCGGAGGTGAGCTCCGCTAGAAGCAATTGCAACGGATCAACGGTCCGGCTTGCAAACATGTATGAGACTATATAAGCCAGCGAAACAATAGAATTCGCAGGATCTGATAGTTATGAATACGCAGAACAGGAAAAGAGCGTGACTTTATACACCCCTCATGGGAAAACACTAGGTTCAATAAGTCTTGGTAGTGTTTTGTGCCACTACTTTGCATTGATCCAATGTTGCTCCAACGAGAAGTCTCACTTCTAAGCCACAATGGACTGGAAAAAATAAAAGAAGTCATTCTCCTTCAAACATCGCATGTTACCCGGCAAATGACGTTAAATGCCATGTCTTGGCCAAAAAGGCAAAAACATACAACAGCGGGGATTCGCTGGTCGTCACCGACCCAACTACTAATCCGCCCCTTACCAGCTTGACTATGGGAGAGCGGACGGGATCCCGTATTTTCTGGTAGGTATGGTCGTATGTGAAAGAACATGTCTTTGAGAGAGTATATATCCTAACGTAGGTAGTCAGTTATTCTCTCAATCGATGTGACGCAACATTAGTTGAGGAATACCTCAAGTTATATATAACAACAAACCCGTCACTAACCATTTATCCCAAAAGCTTTAGGTAGGAAGAATTCTGGCAATCCCAGTGTCACCGTCTCTGTTCTCTCACAAGTACACGCCGGCGTAGCCCAAACCATGCGCCCAACTACTCTGCTGTTCTTGACTAAAAGTCCAACTCCATTTGTGTGAGAGCTTGCGTATTCTAGACCGGCAATACGATATGCTGTCGCATGTTGCAACTCGGACGGTAAAACGAAACTCGTAACCTTGTGTACAAAGGTGCGACGGCATCCCAGGCAGGTAATGCCCGCTATGTAACCGTATGGGGAGCAGTGTATGGTACCCAAGCTAGCATTGTTGGCTGCCAGTACTGTCTGATCACTTCCAGGCCTGACTTTGGAGAAATACAAAATGTCCGCAAGCCAGTCAATGCTATAATCACCGTCGATGGGCCAGCGTGGCAAGTCTGGGCTGTTGTAAAACCTGGTCAGGACTTCCTGAAGACGATTTACTTGGTTCTGATCCTTCAAGTCCTTCATAATGGTTGATGCCGCTACTCCATGTGTTCTCTCCATAGCTGCGATAAAGTCCTCGACATCAGGCCCGTCGAACTCAAGTGCAATCTTGGCAGCGTAAGAGAAGCTTCGTATGAGAAAAGGATGTTCCCTCGCGAAGGCCTTTTTTATCACCGAAACAACGCCTATCTCCTCAAGTGTCAAGGAAATAAGCCGATCTACTTCATTGAAGTGATTATCAGCTATTCGGACTGGACGCCGAGTTTCTTGTCCTACCGACCAGGTGAAAACGTCGTTGTATCCGAATTCAGACCAGTGACCAGGGCCTCTTGTCTCAATTTCTCCCATGAAAGGGGTTATTAACAACGGAGACATGTCTCCAGCCTTCAAGCAATCCCAAGCCACCCTGTAATACTCATTCTTGAAGTCAGAGCCCATGAGCGTGGTAGAGCTCGCATGTACTATGCCTCTCAGTGCATGCAGGAAATCCATACGGTCTCTGCATCCTCTCTTGCAGAGGAGAGCAGTGGCCATGGCGAAGTTGAACCTCTTTAGGGACTTGGCAAATGTGAGAGTTCCGAGGCTCCAAGGGACCTGATTCTTGCCCATTTTCACCTTGTCCTCTAAATGTTGCACTACAGGATAGTGCTTCACTTCCTCATTCCAGACATACCATAACCGATTCATAAACGCGGGATCATCCAGTTCCGCAAGGTATGTGCAATCCCCTACCATCATCCTCACACGGCAGCTTCTGATAAACTCCATAGTAGTCCAGACGCGTTTGAAGTAACTTGAGTTGCAAATGGATATCACAGAATCGAGGCGTTCTTGAGACCGTTTCTCCTGGTACAGTCGACTTACTGTAGCTGGACTTATTTCATCAAAACACAAAATGGTAGTTTGAGCCGTGCTGTAAAGCTTGTGCATAATCTGGAGGATATTGGCCCTCAGAGCATCAAACCATTGGGGCACGCTCAGGTAGTCAAGCCACAGCTCTACACTCTCATTTCCTGAGTTTTTGATGCCACTGTAGATGTTGAATGAGATTTCTAGAGCCCGGTGGGACGCTGCCGGCGTCTCTAGTATAGGATGTCGTTGTTGCTGCACTTTGGCAATGATGGGATCCCAAACATGGGATACTGCCCAGAACTCAACCTTGTGACTGGTTATACAGTCTATATGTCTATCGAACAAGATTATGTCACCTTTCGGGGTAGACACAATGGCGCTGTGATCAGGTTCAAGGGAGCCTGGCGACTGGATGCGGAACGTACGGATGAGAGCGGTGTTAGTGAATGGCTTTTGACATAGAAGACATCGCAGGTCATCTTCAGCGGGCTCACGCCAGAGCTTCTCGAGAAGTATTGCGCCTTCAAGTTTTCTTGAGGTCGTAGTCATATTGTGAGGTTGAAGGGGGAAAACAACGATTTCAGGTTGCAATGAGGGGTTTCTGGCGTGGACAGTTGCAATAAACAGTGATATTCGTTACACAAAAAATTACTAAGCATGCAGAATATTGAGGTGAGTTGTCAGAGTCGGTTCAAGATACGTTGTAGAAAGTATACGACGGTGGAATGTTTTACTGGTGGATGGACTCTGCAGGTCTCGAGGTAAATGTGTAGTCCTGACGGCACAAGGGATGTATCTAGACAAAATAGCCTCTTTTATAAATATCAACGAAAACTCGATGCTGAGTTCTCTTAAAACTTTGTCGGTGCCTTGTATAATGCAGGTTGGCGGGAAAACCCCAGGCATAACACTTTCTCTGGCTCGAGTGAAAGCTGAACGCCCAACAACTCTCATAATAAAAGCAAGAAAGAAGGAGAAAGAAAAGGAGAGAAAGAAAACCAGAGCACAAAAGTATATTGAGTTCTTGGCTGTAGATACCTATAACGATATATTGATAACTCAGATACGTAGCGAAGTAGTTTACATCCCCAATAGATTTAAACATGTTCTGTATGATATACCCTGTGCATAATTGAACATATTCACCTCGACACATATGACAAAGTCTACTCGTAAACACGTGCACAAACTTATCACGTATCAGGGGCAACGAACCTTTTGAACTCTGGATAGGGTGTGTAAACTATGATTTGAAGGTATAAGAAAAAAAAGTCCTAGATCCCCCCAACAACTTGTTTGTCCCCTTTCATCCCTTGGAGAACCAATTGATATCCCGAAACACCTTCACCATGCCAGCTCTCAAATCGTTCGTCGAGTCGTCGGCTGAGGCCATTGCATCAGCCATCAACAACCAGTCATCATTCCAACACCTCCAACGCCGAGGTCACCCACGCGACAGTTACAAATTGGATGCCTTGTGTATCACCAGTGCCATTGCCATCTTTGTTCTTTCTTTCTCGGGTTGCTGGTGCTACATGAAGGCAGGTGACAGGAAGGCCAGAAAAGCGGAAGAGGAGGGTGAATGAGAGAAAAGGGACTACCTATTGGTAAGAGAGCCAGCTATCGTTTTCTGTTCTTGCAGCTGACATGGTCTCAGTGTGCAGATACTTCGCGCTGTATGGAGATGCCATGGCTAGCAGGTAAGAAACAGTAATTGCTCGATGATCCTGCATCGTGCTGACTCGCTTCAGCTCATGTGGTTTTGGAAAGACCAGGATACTTCATTACGGACAGGTTGTTCCAAATATCGTATCGCGGGCGTTAAACTTCCCTTTTTGTATCTACTCGGCGATCAAAGGCATCTTTGGAATGATCAATTTTTGAGTCAGAAACACCCGCGTAGAGCTCGATATCACACAGTTTTCAGGGGGTAAAGAAAACTTGGCCGATGGAATCAGAAGAGATGGGATTAGTCAGTCAGTTTATGTGATTCTAGAAACCTCGAAGCCAGACTTTCGTTATTCCTTTCGACCATCATGTTTTTGGCAGGATATTGATATCCCCATAAAGATCGGGTTACTCACAACAACAAGTACAGTCATTTCTCTATCCTGAATTTCCTGAAGCGAAATATTTGGGCCGATAATGAACCATGAGAATGAAGCTGTCCTGGTCTGTAGGACAATGCACTTTACTTTGTGACATCCCGTCATATTAGGGACTGAGGCACGATGGCATTAAGTCTTTACCTGTTCTTATTACCTACCCGTTTTTGCGGGTGTCACATTCTAGTCTTGTTACTTACTGTGTATAAGCACGAAACGTATATGCTAATTTGGTGTAGTATCGTGAGATACCGGAGAGGTGATGGCGAATTGTCCAACCTCGAACCAGTGGATGGAACCGAATGAGAGTATGTTATTTGTATCAAGACACTCAACTAATTCTATTTAGATCCTCAAATTCCTAATAAAGCGATTATGAGCTACCATAACTCTTTAACCTCTCTTGATTCTCGCCCGTATGGTCTGCTCAGAGTAGGAACCTATAGTATGCATGACCAGCATGTAGATACAATCTTCAATACTAAACAACAATCGTCTGTCAGTACAAAATTGATCATTGCGGTAATTCTGAATCTCCTACTAAAGACAGATTCGAGTAATGTTACAGATTGAGATCATCCATATTGTTCAGTCCTCTTCGACATCACAGATATACTGACAAACCACAACGATGCATCACTCCCGTCCGATTCTAATTACAAGGTACAAGTTTAAGTATCGAAAGTAAACCAGAGGCTCCAGCCTTTCTTTCGAGTTACATCATAACAAGTTGGCGACGAGATACCCGGGAGTGTGCTAGTCCACCTGACAGCTGTGTAGTATGGTCCACGAGAGCATTCACCAAGTCAACGATATTCAAAACTTCCGTGACGATATATGTAATACTACAACCATTATATCATCGCGGAGCATTCGCCATCAAATAATCACCTCTGGCGTTTCACAAATGGATTTCTGTTCAATTGAAGCTCCCAATCCTTGTGGTCCAAACCTGACTTACCCTAAACCCAAGACCAGGATTCGAGTGAAAGATACAAAACAAGTTTGAGACAATTACAACCGTTCTAGAACAATACAGTACATGGAGGCTGGGCCAGATCGTGATACATTTCTTATTCACATGTTAATTATGGTCTTTAACATCGGCAATCGTTGGACTTAAGTGCGTCGTTATTGCAGGGTATAAACATCATACCACTATCCAACCTGCACCGAACAAGATGCGTATACTTAACACGCAGCAGCTTCAGGTTGACAACCCATACTTCAATAGAATATGCCGACAGCTTGATGCGGTAACACATCCGGGACAGCCGAGAAACTCGTCAAGATTTACAGCTTTGCTCAATCATGATGTGTCAGTTATTCCCTGTATATGTCTCATTCATAAAGATACCTTTAATCCGAACAAGCAATTGGGCTCTGTCTCTAAAACGACAAAAACAAGAGTCGCTTCTATTTAAAAGTGTTAATAATGTCGGTATGTGGAGTCGCCTTCGGGGTTGTTCGTATTTGTCAGTGCCATGGCCATTGTAGAATGATTTCTCTAATCTCATGACTTCGAGTATCTTTGGCATTGCAGGCCTCTTTATCTGCAGACTGACTCATTATGCAACGCTAAGAAACACGAGTTGTTGATTATGTCAGGCCTCATTCTCATCGCGATCGTGACCTTATCAGCGCACTACATGGGCGATTGAACTCGAATGCTGTGATAATGTCTCAAACGGTGCGTATTTGTGCCGAATTACCGTACGGAAGGATGGGAAAATCAGAGTTCTGCCCAAGCAATGGCACTTTTGTTTTCAATTTGGAAACTCTTGCATAATGCACCCTCGATCGAAGATGAGGCCCGATCAAGTCGTGCAGAGCAGAAACATCTAAGCAACCAATCTTGAATCTTGGCAATTCTTTTTACTCAACAGGCTCATCATGCCGCTTGGCCAGCGTCATGAGCAGCGGTTAACAGTGGGCTCAGTAGCACACGCTCCTCTGCACGCTGGGCTGCAAGCGGTAATCTAGTCCCAGCGAATGACAAGGTAGTATTTGTTGGAGGGAAGAAACAACAAATAAGGA
This sequence comes from Fusarium longipes, assembly GCA_013618495.1. NCBI lineage: Eukaryota > Fungi > Ascomycota > Sordariomycetes > Hypocreales > Nectriaceae > Fusarium > Fusarium longipes. The sequence goes on from JABFEY010000084.1 coordinate 28,907, forward strand.
GCGTCGAGCGGAACGATGCAGCTGCGTTTGACGGAGGCTGGCGGACATTAGTAGACTCACTAGATTATCGAGCGGACTGCTGATCACTGAGAGGACATTAGAGGACAGCGTAGGGGCAGCAGAGAGGAACGGCGGAGGCTACACAGCCCCAAACTGACATGTCGTCGCAAAAGGTCATATTATCTTTGTACCTAGCAGGTCTCGTGACAACAACCAGGCGAAACCGTGAAACATGGGGTTTCGCAGAAGCCTCAATTAGGCATCCGGGCATTGACGCTGCAAGTCTCATTCCTTTTTAGCTCAACCAGGCGGCTCACGCGTGCGTAGACGTAAATAACACGGCAAGACTGGCTGACCAGTCTAGCTTCAGCATGGCACCCCGGACTATCGTGGGCGGAAAGATGGGAGCAAATGAAGGACAAGGTCCAGCAGTTTGAGTTTCATGGCTGAATCATTGATCGGCTCAGCTCTGATCTGAGCATCATGAATCTCAATCTCAATCTCATTCTCAACCGTTGAACAAAACTGTAACCGTAATAGCGACAGAGTGCTGCATCTGTGTGTGTGTGTGTGTGTGTGTGTGTGTGTGTGTGTCTGGCGCACCAATTCTTTTGTGGTGCTCCACAACTCTGTAGAATCTCACAAAGATAAAGCAACCCCAGATTTTTGTTTTGATCTGATTGAAAGAATCAACAAATTTCTTTTTGTCTTGCTCTGAGACCCTGCAGAGTGTGGGGGAGACAAGACCCCGCGTTTTTTCCCAAGTCCAGCAGATGACGGAACGGTGCAGGGTTGGGATGCCAAGAGCGAATGGGAAGGGGGCGATAAGAAAGACAACCTACCAGTGGAACTGAGATGGGGATGAGACACAAGAGCACGAGGGAAAAGGTCTTGGGACTTGGAGGGGGGGTATTTAGAGTTTGGCCTATGTACAGAACAAGTCGAGGACCACTCCCGCTGCTACGGCTTCATCGGATACTTTCCCTCCTGTTCTCGTGACTTGACTTGAGGCCAAGATAAAGTCTTTTGGGTTATGGTTCCTAGTGATGTCACGGCGATCAAGGACAAGAATTTCCAGCATATCGCTCCAAGATCATACAAGGACGACAGAAACGATCAGCGTTGCAAAAGGGGAAGCAAACAAAACAAGAGTTTGGTTCCTCTAAACGAGGAATGAACACCTGGCGATCCAACAATGACCTCTTCTTGAACCCAACCCTTCTCTTGGGTTGGGGTTGGATTTTGTCTTTGTGCGTCACCAGTCAATCTCACCCTACCACCCTCTGTAAAGCTTGGAGCGACCCCATTGGAATTCTTTTGCGGGCAGTAAACGGGCCAGGCTGAGAGAAGGAGAGCTGACCCCCTTTGGTACCAGCGACATGGCGTCACCAAGCACAATGAATCAATGTCTTGGTTGAACGCTCGTCATTCGTGTTCGCAAGACCCTGCAGACAATGACAGCTGGAGGTTTCTGAGCCCCCCCTGACTTTGTTTCTCGTCCAGCGTGATGATCATCGTAAGAATCTAAACAGAGAGCAAGCCATCCTATTGTCACACGTGCTCATCAGCATGCAACAAAGGAGCGTGCTGGGGAATGGCTGGTTCCGGCAGGTACAATGATGCCTAGGTTTGATTTGATAGTCCACCCGGCGGTAATCGCGTGGGAATGGGAAAGTCAAACCATAGATAAGAGATTCCGCCCTGAGGCTCCCTCCCCTCCGGTCGCTGATTGTCGTCGTCTTGTGTTCTTCGGACAAGGACCCGGGGTTACCGCTGAAAGACTTCCGGTTCGGCCCACTGACTCGTGGATCGCCACGTTGAGTCAAAGATCTTAACTACCGAGCCAGCAAGTTAGTATAAGTTGTCAAGGATCGTGGCAAGAAAATAAGGTGAAGATTAAAAGTGTCTCCACGCATGTCAAGCACGTCCTGGCCCCGTAGCTACAGCAATAGTACGAGCCCAAGAGACCTATGTAGATATGTACTGTAGATTCTTATCGCAATGTTTACTGCTGGCTGGTTGTTGTTGCTGAGGGCGTGGATGATAGGTTGGCAAGCTGCCTTATCAGTTCGGGCACGCGATAAAGCTCCGATACCGTGACCCCCAACTTCCAGGCTGAACTAATTGGATGGAAGGAATCGACAAGTACTTACTACCTTGGGCAGGTAATGTCAGGTTCAAATGGGCTTTCGTATCTTGCCCATAACAAAAGCTGTATGTACACCCGATACAATATCATATCATAGGCGCGTGCACACAAGTTGCTGGGTTCTGTGTGGAACAATTCTAGAGGTCTATCTCGAGCCAGCTGGCTCGTCTCGATTTGTCCTGTCCTATTCAAAAGCTCCTGTCGGTCCACCATCACAGCTCAGCTTGTTGTCCCTTTGAGACACTTGCATGCGATATTGCTCGACTGGACAAACGACCTGACCATCTCACTCAGACAGTCAGTCTCCGTATGGCCGATAGCAGCGTGAGCGAGGCTGTCGATACCGTGTCTGCCTGTTAAAAGGGCTGTGCTTTCTGTTGGCGCTTCAAGCGGACATGGACCCCGAAACACAGACTTCCTTGTGACTTGCCAGTTCTGTGGTTTTATTGTTGAGCTTCAATCTCAGACATTTGCTTGGCACGCTGCCCCTGCCCGAAATCCCCAGTTTGAGCCTGAACACGCCCCGCCCCCTGCCCACGAGGACTCCGGTAATTGTTGGAATAAGAACTTACATATTCGTGGTTACCGCTCTTTCGCAGAGAAGAAAGACCCAGGTTGCTGTGGAGGATATCTCGACTGTTTATGTTTGAAGATATATTCTGCTTTCTTTTACCACCGTCCGAAGACGAGATGGACAGCAAACAAGCTTCTCCGCGGCCCTAAGATCATCAACCTTGTCCAATCTGATTTGTCAATATCCGATCCCTGCGCATCTGGTTGTCTTCATACCAAAGACACAAGCATACATAACGCAGCAGAACCCTTTGCAGCGCTGCAAGGCACGACCCGTTACGTATCCGCGGTAGCGTCGCACAAAGCAAACTTCTGTATCCATTCAACATAATCAATTCGGGGTCCTTAAAAGTGCCACTTGGCTATCACGACGTGATTCGCCATTGCACCTAAGCTTCTAGGGCTTTGACGAACTCGCAAGCGTCACCCTTGATCGGCGGACCAATCCAAGGCATCGTGTTTACGTTACTGAAACTGTTAGCTACCGTGTATACAACACAGTTGCCGGTACAGTTCACTTCTGCTGGGGACAAGACAGACACGCGGTCATCCCCGACTTGGTCTTCCCTGCTCTCTGGCTTCTGGCTTGCTCTGGCTCGCCTGGCCTCCGATTTACGGTGTGTTGCGGATCTCATATCCGGCACTGGCTGGGCCTGAAATCGAAGCTTGTTGAACTTAGACAGGGTTTCTGTATCTTGATCCGACAAAAAGGGTCCTTTTAGGGAGGAAACACGCAGGTTGAGGGCTGGCAAAAAGCAAGATCAAGGGACTGATCGACAGAGCGAAGGGGGAAATCCTCAATTGAATGGAATTTGAGAAAACAAAGTGAGACTGAAACCTCCTTCTGTCTGATTCAATCAGGGTTGAGTATTTCAGCCAAAAAAAGAAGCTGCCCTCAAAAAAACAAAGCAGATTTTATTAGGTGCATTGAGTGCCAGCGGACAGGATCCACTACGATACAGAGGAGCCCTGCCCTGAAGACCTCACTGTAAAACCCCTACAAACACGGGTGGACCCACTTCCGCTCCGCCAGACGCTTCACCTCAGTGCCAGTGCCAGTGCAGCGCAGCGCAGCGCAGTGCAGCAAAGTGCCAGCACACCAGATACCCTGGCTCCCTGCCCAACCTAGCGTCCACCGAGGCAGGATCAAAGGTACCGGACCCAAGGCTTCCAATTCTCACACTTGCCCTGTCTGGGTGTCCGCGCTTCGGACCAGGGTCTGGGTCTAAGACTAGGGGGTGGCCACAATGATGACTCCACGCTCCTTCCAGCTGGCGCAGCGGCAACAGCATCAGCACCAGCGCCCTCTTTCCTCCCCTTGTACTACCGGGACTAGTCATCACAATACTTTATCTATTCCGACTCCCTCTCTATCTCCCATTCTCACTCCCATTCCCGCACGTTTATCTTCCTCCTCACCCTCATCTTCACCTCCAACTTCTCTTGCTTCGTCTCCTCATCTTCCATCGCCTGAACTTCAGTCTCTATCGGTCCAAAGTACATTCGACTTACACAAATCGCCACCGGCACCCAGTATCAAGTTGGCGACTCCAGCAACCTCGACTCAGAAGTCGACCACATTTTTACATCCGCGCTGGTCGCCCAAGTATGACGATAACGAGAAGCGCATTACAGTCACTATATCTTCAGCTCAGCCAACCTTCGATGCAACAATGGGTAAACGCAAGGACTGGCGGGAGACTTCTAGCTTGTCCCCTTCAAGCCCACCTAAAACCACAGTCAGCTTGACCATGAGACCTACTACGCCTACCAGCCCTGTCAAGATCCCTACCACCAACAACCGGTATAGTGCCCATCCTCAAAAACGTCATTCGTCACAGAGGAAACGAAGCCATGATTCCCGGTCATCCGACAACCTTTCACCATCTCTGGCTGCACTTCTGGCCGTCACCGATATTCCCAGGCACAAACAGCTTCAACGCCGACGACGCCGATCTGAAAAGACCTTGACGGTGCAGGAGGTCATTGAATGTCAGCATGCTTCAGAGAAGGAACTCAGCTGGACATTCAGCAGTCCTCTGGACATGCTCCTCTCCCCGCCTCAGGATATCATGGACGATGACGACAGTGTGAGCGATTGCAACATTGGCTCTGGCATGTCCACAAGGACTTACTCCATCGATTCTATTCCTTCACTGGATGACTCGTTCTCGAGTGATGGTCTTTCCTCTCTCGGAAGCCCAAGGACTCCCAGCCCATGCTCCCGAAGGACAAAATCAACACCCATGCGAAAGTCTTTGGAGCCTGTCATCTCCCCACCCGGTTCAGTAGATGAGCATCCGTTGGCCGGAGACAATTTGGACGTCGACGTCTTGGACCTCACCACCGTTGATCAACCCGAGGAGCCTCAGCCCAAGTCACAGTTTCTGGAACCTTTTAAGCCGTTGAGGTCTGTGTTCAAGTCGAACCTCACAGCGTCTCTCCGAGCTCTCCGTTTAGCTGCTCGATCATTTTCGGTCCTCAATCTTCCATCTATCCCTCCAGATGATTACCTAACTCGATCAATTCTGACCATCGACCCTAACGTTCCTTACGCCGATGAGCGTCGCCCACCTGTATCTGAGGAGATGCCTTCAGCAGCTATGCGCCGTTATCTCAACCCTACAACGAACGCCAGAATTGAGCCGCCCACAAAAACCGTTTTCGCGGGAACTTTTGCTGCATCCATTCAGATGCGGACTTACAAGATCCAGCGCTCCCGAGCACCTCCGGGCTCTACCCGAAGCTCTTATCCATCAACTTCGCTCCAGTCACAGCCTTCCCCTGCACCTCAGCAGCCACAGCCGCAGGTCCCCACACTGGTGCCAGGCATGCGACAGCGGGAAATGCGTGAAAACTCCGACTTCATCCGTATCGCTGTCATGGAAATGGCTATGCGCAAGTGCGGAAAACTCGACGACCAGCGACCCGGACGGGCCCGTTTTGCACTTCCTCCACGACAAACGTCGACCAAGCCTTACGAGATGGGTGCCAATGGTGTTCCCGCCCGCTGGATTCCTGTTATGGCATAGACTACCAGTGCTGTGCCTCAACGAACAATCGACTTACCAATACGGAAGGCATCAATCTTGCATTCTATGACATGCAACGTCATGTACCTAGCCATGGTTTTTTTGCATCGTTGCAATGCCAATTCCGGCAGGACGACCAACAGAGAACCGACCCACCCTCATGGGCACATTACGGAGTGCCTGACGTTTACCCACGCCATTGGGTGCTATGATGCAAATTTTTTGCCCCCCCATCTCAATGGAAGGGTTTTGGAAGGTCTTCCGCAAGCTACGGTTCCACAATCCGACGATGGGCCCAGGGCAAAATGAACTGACCTGGTTCTGACTCGGAAAGAATGGGGCAAAACCGCTCAATTCTCAAGCACATTGGTCATTGAACACGAACCCGAAACAAATGGGCCACGGCACTCACTCATATTTACATGAGGGCATTGGCCAAACACAAAAACTATCCAATCACAGTTTCCATTAGATATGGGAACAACTCATCATTCTAGAAAGCGGCTGGCATTTTCAGGAGTTTCCCGTTATTACACGTTATTTCATTTATTTATTCCCCTTTCTTATCACCGAACGGTGGAGAAAAAGTACACGATTACACACAAAGGCATGGATTCACTTCTTGTACACAAACGAAAATTTTCGTCTTTTCTTTGCACAGATTGGTCTCTTCGGCATTTGACCCCCGCCCACGCGGGATTAGCCAGGGTTGAGCGACATTCGGCTCACTTTCGGCGATCTGGAGTTGGTGAGACGCAGTTGGGAGAAGACTCCTGGCAGAGAAGGAGTCATTGCATTTGTTGACAGGAGTTGGCTGGCATAAGGACCGGCAGGAACAGAGCATTGAGATCGGCGAATTTTTGGAAGGATTTTTTTTTATTGAGCAGGACTGGTAATTTTACTGGTACATATCACACAGATTTTACAACCGCCCGTTTTGGGATGGCGAGACGAATAGGCGCAGGCGGCATGGAAGGCATTGAGCGGTCTATTTACTTGGATATCCATTTGTTAACACTTACATATTTTTTATCACAACATTTACATTAATTTTTGGTGTTCACGTCTTGCATCTCGGTTAATTCTAGTCTGTCACCAGTAACCTCAGAGCGGAGTCTTGAAACTCGTCCTGAAAAGGTAAAGCTACATTTGGGTTGAATAATGCACGAGTGCCCAACCGACCACCTCATAATATGATGTTGGATTTGCTGTACAGTACGTTGGCGTTGTTGTCTCAGTCACCGACGGTTCGTTTCAATTGATGACGCGTGGTCAATGGTTACTGGGTCTTTGATACATGGAGTGAATGGCAATTTCGGCTGACAAGCTTATTTCACCCTCTTGGTTAAGGACCTTCTCTTTATGCTTCTCATCCGGGCAAAACTGGAGCAACAATGACAGAAGATCCTCTGGCGAGACAGAAGAACTTCTAGAAGAAGCTTCCTTCTTGTTGTGGGGGGAAAAGCCGTGAGTTTGCATCGAGACCGACGCTAACTAGTCAGGGGACAGGGCTATAAGCGCGTTAATTGTCCATGTTTTGGTTATGGGCAAAAAATGAATCGACAACTCCCCGCTTTCGATAAGGGAAATGGCGGGAAATGGAAAGATTTGCCTCAGGGGTCTTTTTGCTGCACACTTTGTTGTGCAGTAGTTTCGATGGTCTGTTGCACTTGAAGGGGCGTGTAGCGGAGACAGTTCTCCCAGTGCCTTGTCCAAACAAAGCCCCATGTTCTAGACCGCTCATTACGAGAAATATTCAACAATTCCAAGGTTGAGTATTGGATCATCCTTATTCGACGAAGCGGTGTATTATCGATTACTAATTTATGGCTTGTTTAGCATTTATTCAGCGGCTCATGGGTGGTGGATCGCCAAGCTCTGGAAGGCTGCATGTAGGGCAACGCACAGAATGCCCTGATACACTTGACAAGGCTGAATTGGATGTTGGATCGTCCAAGCCGAGGCTCAGAGTCATATCAATCACAAAGGCACTTTTGGAAAACATCCACTGCGCAGACATTCACTTATCTATACCCTAGGAGATGCTTGGCGTTGGAAGCCAGGGTGAGAACTAGCCGTGACAAGAAGGAGGCAAGACTTTCTTTTTTTGCGGACAAGCAAAAGTCCCCCGCGATAGACAGTCTCGCATGAGTTTTTGCGATTTCGAAACGCCCAGGCCCACGTTTTACGGAGAGTCTCAATTACAGGCAGGTAACAAAAGGCAAAGGTGGATTTTGTGCAAAAGATGCAAAAGATCAACCGGGTAAACTCAAGATCTGCGTTTGAGTTGATCATATCTGCGTTTTTCTTATTATCTGGCCTCTTAATATTCTGCATATCATTCTAAGCGAATGCGAACTTGCACGTGTTATGTATTCTATTGATACTGTAACTACCTATCAAGTGATGATTTGAGGCAGGAATGAGTAAGATAAGTCTTGAACATCTTACTGTCTATTACTGATAGCAACTTTGTGTCTGATTCAGTTAGACTGATAAGTTAGTTGTGTTCCGATAGCCTCGCCATGTATTGATTGACGTTGTACTCGCCACGCAGTCTTGAGACAAGATGAGGTAACAGGGACTATACAATGTCTTCTGAGTCGTATTCCAATGTTAGGCATGACTATACAGAAGGTATCATAGTATGTGAAAGTGCTCAAAGAAACTTCTGTATACTTTGAAATTCAAGTTAAGTTGTGGTTGAGGTGAGGGCTTGGGGTAACAAGAAAGAAGTTGCTCAGGCCTGCATACGTTCCTACGATATCTCTTAATCAAGAGGCAACTCTTTAAATATAATCAGTCATGCTGCATCATAAATCCAGTTGTTCATGTGTGAAGTAAACTTTAACATTGCTTGTGACTCGGGAGTTTTCTGAAGCGAGTTGACATTGTTATATTTGTCTTGCTTACTCGGTTTATCTCATGGAATGAACTAATTGTAGGAACCTTGAGAGCGATGATAATGACGAGGAATCGAAGTTAAACATTTCAGATAGCTACTGTACTATGGAACATGTATGCTGAGAGTTGGTCAAGTGGAGAGACCATGTATGCTCTTTTGACAAGATGATTTAACCTGCTACGTTAACATCAAAGTGAGCTCCTTGACTGACACATTACAAAGTATCTATCTTCTCTGAAGAACTCAGCATCTTAGAGCATCATGTGTTGGTTCGATCTCACAGCTGGTATCGACTGACACCTGGTGAGACCCAGGAGGAACTCAACAACTCAAGCAGTTGACCATGACGGATCTTTTCAGTCTTGATTCTAATAAACAGGAATATGCATAGACTAACACAACAAAAGAAATGTTTCTTGAAAAGACCATATACTTGTGGCTGTTTGTGAACTCGAGGGTAGCATGAATACATAGCTTATCCGAGCGATATATAGCAATCCTAAACATAATAGTACCTATCTGGCGATTGGATCATTCAAATAAACCGAATAACTCAGTTCATGCAAGTTAGTACCCTGTCGATCTCCCGAGTGTATGTAAGAGCGGAATTTCGTAGCCACCGAGACATGCCACCTTCCAGGTGTCACGAGACTGCCTCTCATGATAACCTCATTCATCTCACCACAGACAAGGTTGTATTTGTATCCTTGACAAATGACGTGATTTGTTTTACGCGGGAATTATACGGGAGTAGTAGGGAGCACCCTGGAGCGAAACAGACATTGCGATCGGCGCGTTCATATGATGAGTGACAGACAGTCAGTCACGTCCGACCGCACTCACCGCAATGAGACATACCGCTCTTTGAGCCGGAGAAGTGTGTGTTAACATTCACCAATTGTTGAAATGTTTGACCAGGTAGGGATTGATGATCTACTCCCAAATACCATCTTGTATGTTTCGCGGTATTGTCTCAATTGCATTATAGTATTAACATTAGATCGAGTTTTCAATCACTATCGTTGTTATCATTATTAAGAATAAGCAAGCCAGCCATGCCAATTCGTTAACCGTTCCGTTCTCGTCATGGAGAGATACGCACTATCCTCAAGCCTATCCTGCAGCTCCTTAAACTTTGGCGTGGGCGCTTTTCTCTCGAACAAAATGTCAAGCTCCAAAAATGTAAGATTCCTTGTCTCAGGAAGTCGGAAGTAACACCATATCAGGCAGAAAAAACTCGTTCCAGCGTACAAAAAGCACGATGCGCCGCTGATGTCCCAGGCGGATGGGTTCAGCATCTTGGGCATGATGATATTGTTGAATATCAGGCAAAGGTTGTATGCTACCCTTGCTAGAGCAACTGTCTTGACTCGTAGTCGGGTGGAAGGGATCTCGGCGACTACAATGTAGCAGACGGGGCCTATGGTCATATCGTATATAAAGGTCATGGCGATAATCAGTCCGCCCAAGGTCCAGTTCGCACCAGTTCGGTCGCTCAGGACTGCCCAAACTATGCCGCCAGCGGTCAAAAGGCAAATCGGTGCTACAAGTCCGAAAAGGTAAAGTTTTCGACGACCGACGAAGGGGAGTAGCATCCATGAGATGATACCGCCCGCAATGCCTACTCCGTAGCAGGCTGTTGAGAGGTTGAAGGAGATGGATGCGTTGAAGCCGGCCTGTTCGAAGAAGTATGGCGCGTATGATGTAAGCGACCAACCGCTGAGAGCCTGAGAGCACCATGCGAGACACGCAATCTCGGTCCTCCGTCGATTGACTCCTTTGAAGAGATCCTTGTAACTGGCTCCTCCGTAGTTGTAGTCCTTCTCCATCTTGTTGGTATGTTTCATCAGTGAGATAGTGTCTTCAATATCGGTGTGGTTCTTATTACAAAGACGTGCGAGAGCCCTCTTTGCGTCTTCTGTTCGTTCATGACGAATGAGCCACCCTGATACTGTGTCAGATCAATTGCATGGAGATGGAAAGGATATCCTTACATGGGCTGTCGGGTGCGAACCACACGCCAAACAATAATGGTATCGCCCATGCCCATTGAAGCGCAAAGGGAAGGCGATACGACCATTGCGAAGTTTCATATACAAGGGAACGAAGGATCCCTGTGCCGATTACCTGCCCAACAAGCCAGCACATGTTGATGCTGCTCAAGACGAAGGGACGAAGGGCATTTGGAACGACTTCAGCCGCATATGTGGCAGCTAAAATTTCGATGACACCCCATGATAGACCTAGACGGGAGAATTAGCCTTTAATAGACATGAATGGACATGAATGAACATACCAGATAAAGCCTGTGATGTCAACAAGACGCCGATACTATCGGCAAAGAAGGCGGGGAACACAGCAATGCACATCCAGAACAGACTGACAAGCATCATCTTTCGGTAGCCGATGAGATCAGTGATGTAACCATGTGCCAACAGACCTATGATCTCACAGACAATGGCAGCGTTTTGCAAACCCATCTGCCACGAGGCTGAGATCTCATACGTTTGGTCATCTAGATCTTGTGTCGGTTTGCCATATTTCTCTCTAAAGGCAGGAAAAGCAAAAAGACCGGTTACCAGGGATTTGTCATACGCTCTACCGCTCTTTAGCTTATTATCTAAAATGGCCATGGGTCATGACTTACTCCATTACAACAGTCAGGAAGAGCAGTAGTGACCAGCCTACAGCTTTTGGATACTGGCGACAACAGGCAAAGAAGGTCGCTTCCTTTTCGTCGGCAAAGCCACGATAGACTCGCCGCGTAGTAGAGTCAGAGGTATGAGTCTGGGGCAGCCATAGGGAGTGGGAGAGGCCATTGGAGAAGGACTCGAGGTCAGGCGAACTGTTTTCTGTTCCTGTCTCGGTTGCGAACTCAGGTAATTCTGGCAGAGGTATGGGGCGAGCATCTGTGGGGATAGCTTCGTTGGAAGGGCCCATCTTTGTACGGATAGGTGGTGTTGAATTCCACCAGCGCATTCTCATATCGATTACGCGAGTCTTGTTTTTTATCGTTGTACGCGAGTGAGACCATATTGAGAATATCCCGGATCGGACGCAGGCAGGGTTGAAGTTGGGTCCAGGACAGAGAAGCTCTTTGCTTATTGATTTCCCAGATGGAAGATCATGTTCATGTACAGTTGAATGCTTGGATCAAATATACAAGGGAGGAAGAAGAGGAGAGAGGGAAAAAAGTAAAGTTAATATGTTTCAGTGTCTTCTGGGGAGGAAAGAAGAGTGAATCGAACAACCCGAGCTTGGACGTACCTGCTCTACTTTGGCTGTGGGGCTTTCATGTCTTGCAGGAGCGATTGGTCAATGGAGATGCGACCACCACGTCACTTTTGCGAATACTGGTTGGCCACTCTAGCTCTTTTTCTCTAGAACCGTGGGTCAACTACAGTTTTATAGTGTAATAGTTTCTTTGGATTACGGGGGGATGAAAGAATTGCCCATGGGGGACTGTCCGAATCGATGATTCAGTGGATTGCAGAGACTTTCAATGGCGAATCCAGTCCATAGCTTCTGTAATAAGGTACAATACATCCATACTAGCTGAATGTTCTACCACAATAGAGCTGTTGGTTTCAATCTCCCTCTGGTATGCTCACTAGACTAGCATCCATACTCCAGTTACCACTCACCCGCAAAAACAAGCAACGGGAGTCATCTCATGATCCCACTCACCAGGTTCAAGTAAGCTCAAGAGTGGAACTGTAAAGGATTTCAACCCACCAACTTTGCGCAAAATCTGGAGTCGGTCCGATCCCCTTACCTCAACCTCGGCTCCGGTGTAATGGCTTCGCCTTGCCTCGCCTTGTCTCTAGTGGGCGACATAGAAGTTAGCCTCAAAGAGTTGGAGTACAAAAATAAATAGTCTAAGAGTCAGGCTTAAGCCACATGAGCTGAGTGATTAATTTCGTCTCATATAACTCTAGCGGCCAACTTCTCTAATGTCCCAAAGCCTAACTTTGCCCATGGGTTGGGGTTCCCATGCCACGCTACTCTGTACTTGACAGCGGCAACGTTACCTGTAAAGAAAAAAAAAAAAAAAGGAAACTTCCATTGGCGGAGCATCAAGCTCCAGATTCAGTCCCTTACATAATAGATCTCTGGGGAATGAAAACGCATGGGTTAAAAGTTTGATTGCTTCATATTCCACAGTTGAAGATCAATTGGTCCATGCAGCTGATCATAAGCTTGAATACAAACACACATCGGAAGGCTAGATTTATAATACAAAACCCATCGAAGGTTCTTGAACGCAATTGCTGTAGTGATTGATCGCTACTAAGGTAGGTATGCTGATAGAGTATCTCTAATACCCACTATGGCTGATCCAGACAAACAGTTGTACAGTAGCTTGCAGTGGTGGTTAGTGAATTGACTGGACTATGCTTGTATATTGCAACGCACAGTCCATGATATAGCGAACAATAGTTTCATTGTCTTGCAATGGCATTGTCTCTCACTTATTGCCAAATTAAACATCGTGCATTGAAAAGAAGGAAGCCTTACATTTAAGGCTTCACGGGTACAGACTTAGGCTCAAGTCCAGTAAACTGCGGTGGGGTCACGTGCCAAGACATTGAATTCTCATTCAAACACTCAACACCACTGAAAGCCAGCCATTAGGTACTTTAGTCCCGGCTCGGAGCCGATCGCCATATTCCCTGCATCGGCTGGTCGCCCTTCATCTCAATGATCGCCTTATTCAAGCGTCTGAGCATAATCCAATGCTAAGGTCAATCAACAGGCTCGCAAAACCGCGGGCCTGGGCTGGGCGAGATGGGCTTACACGCACCTCCATAGCAGGAAGCTATTCAACTGAAGCATCACCAGAACAGGAAGCGATTGAAGAAGTACGAATGTTGTTGGCAGTTAAGGAGGAACGAATGAAGTCGGAAGCTGAGAAAGTACGGCTTAAGTCAGCAGTTGAAAAGGCAAGACTCAAAAGGAACACAATTGAAGCAAATGCCACAAAAGTAGCAACCTCGAAAACAAACATCGTCAAGGGGGTCACTATTAAGAGAGCTACAACCAAACTCATTGCAATCAAAGACGTTGCCGCCAGAAGTATCCCTAACAGGAATACTCCTATCAAATCGGCCACGACGAAGGACACTACTTCGAAAAATGCTGCTTCAAAGAGTGCTAGTGTGAAAGATGCCACCACGGAGAATACTGCTGCAAAGGCTTCCATTGCAAAGGATGCTATTACGACAGACGTTGCCGCGAAAGATGCTGCAATAAAAGTTGTATCTGCTACTACTCCTGTAAAGAAAGCTGCTGCGAAAGATGCTACAACGAAAGCTGTACCTGCTTCCGCCCTTGAGAAGAAAGCTGCTACGAAGAAAGCTTCCACGAAAGACGTTACAATGAAAACTGTACCTGCTCCCGCCCCTGCGAAGAAAGCTGCCACGAAAGATGATAGAATGGAAGTTGTACCTGCTTCCGCCCCTAAGAAGAAAGCTGCTACGAAGAAAGCTTCCACAAAAGATACTGCAATGAAAATTGTACCTGCTCCCGCCCCTGCGAAGAAAGCTGCTGCGAAAGACGTTACCACGAAAACTATTTCTGCCACCGCTACAAAGGTCACATCTTCCAGGTCTGTCAGAGGTGATATACCTATCAAAACATATCGCAAAGGCACTAGAGGTTTCAACCCCTATGAAACAGGAATGTTTAAAATGCCACAACCACCGCGGAGAAAACCAATGAAGAGAACGTCACCATCGAGCGAGTTTCCATCAGAACCACCATTGCTGCGGGAACTACCAGAGCTGGCACTTCGTCCAGAACCATCATCAGTAGAGGAAGAAACGATGGAGGAGCAGCTACTAGAACAGGCAGAGCTAGAGCCATTGGCAGATGAGCATTACTGGCGACTGGCATCAGAAAATCTCTCTGAACATGACCTCAAGCGGAAAACTATGTTGAGGAACATGACCAATGAAGAGAGGGACGCACATATCAGGGAAACCTATGGCTTTTCGCGGCAAGACCCATACTCAAGGGAGCTATATTATGATACCGAAAAACGTAATCGGGATCCGGTATTACGGAGGAGATTTGCTGCAATTCAACAACTTCGTATGATTATGGGTTGTAACACCGTAGAGGGATTCAAAAGGCAGTGGCTAAAAGATTTGCCTATCCGATTGAAGGGGACCAACATGAGGGACGTCAGGTTCATCTGCATTGACACTGACGTGGTACGAAGACTGCCTGGTATACTTCCAGGTGAGTGGAAGAGACGTGTCACGTCTTTCCACCTGGGTATAGCAATCCTCGATACCAGAGATCTACGCGATATAATCACACGTTCGATCAAGTTACCGAACCCAGCAGATCTTATCAGGACTTACGAGTTCGCCGTTCAAACTCGAGTCCCCCAAAAAGACAATTTCATCTTCGGAGAGACACAGTCAATATCCCTGGAGGGCCTCAAGAAGTTTATCATTGAGTTGCAGCACGAACGGACTGTGGTTGGCGTCGCATACTCTGGTCGTAACGACCTCATCATCTTGCGAGACTTTGGCGTCCCACTCAAACCTGTCTGGTGGCTCGATCTGTGCCAGGCGTCATATCTCATTACCCAAACACACAATACACTCAATCTCCGCGGCTTGCTAGAGCTGTTAAACATCCCACACTCCAAGCTGCATGCGGCTGGAAACGATGCACACTTTACACTGCGAGCTTTGATGGGGTCGGCATTTGTCGATGTGGTGAACGAGTTGGAGTATGGAGGATCTCTTCAGCCGTGGTGTGGCATAGCCGGGAGTATTGCAAAGGCACCGCTGCCATTGAAAGAACGAGAAGAGCGAAGAGAAAAGTTGAGGCAGGAGGAAGAAAGGAAAGCAACCAGAACGCACTGGAAGTTGAAGGAGTCCCTGATAAGCAGAGTCCCCTTGCCGCATGCTGATCATGACTGAAGATCTCAAGCATGAGTGAGTTCGAACCATGGCAAACTCGATCCCATGATCATACGCCTCCAGGTGTCCATACTCAAACACATTCTCGCGATTACCGGTCGGAAAACACATACTCTATGCTTACCATCTGATGCCAAGCACAAATAAAGATCAATGAATCAGTGCGACGCAAACCATATTGTCGGGACTGAGCGTTAGATTCTCGCTCTTGTTCGATATATTCTGGGGTATGGCACCACCACGTCGGTTCCAGCAGGTTTTTTGCCACCCGAAACAACGGAAAGGTCCTCTGAAGAGTGCCGCAATCAGTGCCCGAGAAATGAAATGATAGCGGCCTGTGTTGGTTGTCGGTGGGCCCCGCCATGGGGATGGTCAGATTGTCAGCGCTCAAAGAGGTAACATGAGGCCAGAACGAACGCTGTCGACGACCTCATTCCGGTAGGAGCCGGAGTTTACATGCACAAGCACAGAGAGAATCGATCTGTGGTATCTATCTGGCTCTGTTATATCGGTATTCTATTGTATTCTACCAAACTTTGGGGAATAGTTGTCAACTTTGACTTTGACTGTCATTGGCTACTCCACATTGACCAACATCTCCCGATAAACGAAATATCCCAGCAAAAAGAAGCAATAATACATTCAAATATTACTTTGATACATATTCGCTGCTTAGAACATTCCATTGCCATCATGTTGGATGAATTCCCCAAGTTTCCCAATCTAGTTTGTCCTTGTTCCCCGGAATCGCCCGAATAGGTCAGACAGGCCAGGGGCCAGCGCTCACAATCACACCACCATCGACCGACTCTCAAGTGCCAGTTGAGAATCCTACAGCTCATGATCAACATTGTAAAAGCAAAGCCAGCCAACGAATACATGAAATGAATGAATATAAGAGACTAGGAGGAACTCGTCAAAATGGAGTGACTTTTTCTCATCATCAATACAGTTCTTCATTGCATCCTCTCTCAATCTCACCATCATCAGCCAACAGTGTTATCTCACTTACACCACAACATCATATCATAACCATATCGCATTACTCACAATGGCCGCTGTCGCTAAACCCGCTCTTGTCAAGCCCGCTGCTTACCCCAAGTAAGTCCCATACAACCACCCAATAGAATCTCAATCTGACCATATTCTCAAAGGGCTCTCCCTGTCGTTGTAGCCGTCGGTAGCTTCGCCATTGTCGCCAGCTACGTGAGCTCCCAGCTCGCCACCACATCAGCCAAGTTCGACCGCTCCTTCGCAAAGTACAACACCGCTGAGAGTGAAGCCAACCGAGCGAGGACCTTTGACGGCGCCATCGAGAACCCCAGAACAAGTCTCTTCAACATTCTCGGTCGTCGACAGTAGGAAGGCAATTACAATAAAACAAAGCATAAACAACAACATCCTTGGAGATTGGCTTCACATACACATACACACACATACACGTTCTTCACGTTAAGCGTCCTTTTTTACGTCGAATATTTGGCCTTTTCAAGATGGCGTATTGCATTTAGTGGAGAGTAGGGAAAGACCCAAAGGAATATCGATACCAGATAAACATAATCCAAACATCAAATACACCGTTAAACATCATCGCGGCAGCTCTGTCAAACAGTGCTAGAATCTGAAAGTAGATATATCAATTCTTTTGTATTACATATAGAATCCCACCGCCAATGCCTTACTGAGGTTGCCCCCTTTTTGCTTCAAACCTGATCTAGGGCTCACCCCTATTCCAATCGCTCACTCATAAATCCAATGCACCGCCCTCACTATACTATGTATGTATGATGTTTATATCGTATGTGCGTCCTGACTCTCAACAAAGAATCTCAGGATATGCAAAAGAATGAACAATAACCTCCCTCTCTAATCCGACCAATGCGCCTATTTGCCAAATGTCTAAAACTACACCGAATCTTATATACGTCTCTGCCACTGCGACATTACGTTTTCTCCTTAACCCGACTTCATCCTGCTGGGTGTCCAGCCAAGTCGTGGCCCGGTATGGCTTGATGATCGCCTAGATCTACTTTTTGACCCAACAGGTGTGGGGGTCTCATCGACTGTCTCCGAATCATCCTCTTGCTGTGACTGGCTATTCTCTCGATTGCCGATACGGGACGTGAGCGCACTGAGTTTGTCCTTTAGATTGCTTGCGCCATTCTTCCGGCGTACGCCAGATCCGCTGGAATCATGATTGCTCATACTTGAAGCAGGACGCTCTATTCCAGTTGCGATCCTTTTGAACCCGGGCTTGGGATGTTGCCCAGCAGCCACCGGAATGCTACTCTGGGGGCTGGTATTGTGAGTGCTGCCGCCATAAGAGTTGCTGGTAGTTGAGCCTTGCGTCTGTTCACTTTGACTGTGCAGGCTGCTTGATGGACTTGCTGTTTTTGGCCGCAAAAGCTCGGGGCCAAAATGATGTTGTCGGTCACCGCGAGGATCGTCAATGGGTGTTGGAGGGGTCATCATCAGGAAAGCCGGGACATGAGGACCATGGTGGGCAAAGGGGCCTGGAGCTGCGCTGCCATTGAGATGCGACATTCGGCTCTTGACACTCGAGCTCCGACTGCGGCGTCGCATTGAGGAACCTGGACGTACACTACCATGTGTACTAGCAGCTCGAACACTTCGGGGAGGAGATCGGGAGAAATCGACAGGAGATGTGCCATATATGCTGGAGTCATCACTGTCGTTTATGCTACCAGGATGGTGCTGGGAACCACCCGAAGAGGATGGGGCGATGAGAACTGAGCTGTTAGCCAGCACTCGCAGCTTGTCTCGTTGTTCAGCATTGGGTCGATGTTTCGAGAACTTGTTGCCGATAAGAGCACCTGTGTGAGAAATCAAGGCTTTGACTACTGCCTTCTTGAGAGCCAATGCTAGATCCAAGTTGGACCATGTCTTGTTCTCCCAATCAATGCCTGGCATCCTGAAGACAAAGTCGTGCACATCTTCAATGTTGCGATTGTCTTTACCACGGTAACTCAGGCAAAGCACAACCGACGGCATCTTGATGGAGGCAAAAGTCATGTAATGGCTTGCACGTGTCATCATCTTTGTAAGATCATCTGATGGCTGCTTGTCGTTGTGGTGTCTTTTGCCGAGCCCAAATCGCGATTTTTTGTCACCCTCTCTCGGTTCTCGATCGTGGGTAGAAAGACCTGTTGAAGCACGTGTCAACCCAACCCGAGGGCTCATGTTGGATCGAAGTGACTCATGAGACGCCTTCTTGAGCATAGTCTTGGAGGTTCCAGGAGCACGGAAAAGACGGAAAGAATGGCCTTCATTGCCTGTGTTGACACGCAGAGCCTTTCCTGGGGGTGCTTCAGCTTTGGTGTTTGATGTCAAGGTAGGTCGTAGCCGGAGCTCAAGAGAATTTGAGCCAGTTGAAAAAGACGATGAAGATGAATGTCTACCATTATAGGAAGTTGTCGTGCCATTGCCTTCTTCATCATAGTCATCATCATCTTCTCCGTCGGCCGTGACCTGCTTTAACATGAATGGTGAGTCGTTCTTGGAACCAGAGGACTTCTCTCCATTGATACCAGGGAAGATGTACTCGAAAAGGCGCTTTCCCACTTCATGCTCTAGTTGCACCTTGATGGGGAACAAGTTGACTTCGAATCGATCCATGACGGGTATACCTGCAATGGCCTCCAGCATGTACCAGTAAACCCGAATCATCTCTTTATGCTCGCCGTCCTGTTGGTGTGGTCTTTCGGGGTCGATGTACGGTGCAATCATTTCGGGATACGTCGCATCAGGCAACAAATTCAGACCAAGAACCTTTCCAACTCGGATGAGGTTGACGTGGGAGCCATCTGAGTTGTCCGTGCGATCATACTCAAGGTCTTTGAGTTGCAACTCTACCAGAGGCTCATTCGAGTCTTGCATAAGATGCCAAACAATGTCTCGAATGGTGATGTTCCACTTAAGTAAACCAGTGCTATCATCCGAGTTGACGTCGAATTTCCTCTGAGAAGAGGTGATGGCTTTCATCATGAAGAATAACTCGTCCTCGGAAGCCGCTAGATCGTTCTCGAGGCGCAATCGGTCTTCCCAACCCTTCTTGTCGAGGTACTTTGAGTAAATCTGGAAATGATCCTTGATCTCTTCCATCTGCCGGATACGTTGTTGCAGCTTCTGGACCATGGCAGGAGCGCCACTCAAGTCGCTAAAATCGGAAGCAAGAATGATCTTCTCCAGGCGCTCATTTCGTGTTTTCTCCATGGGCTCGTTGTACATGAGAAGATCCAGCACGATGACGTACAAGGCAAAGTACTGCGATGAGTTGCATAGAGCTCTGGCCGTTGGGAACTCTACCCAAAGATTGTCCATGCGGGTTTCTGTGTTGTCCTGAGAAGAACCATCATTGCCATCGGTGTTGACCTCATCGTTGTACTTCAAACGAAGAGTGTTGTACTTGTCATATCGAACCATTGCTGACGTCTTCTGCACAACACGCTTGAAACCAAAGGGATCTGCCTCGAAGTCAAAGACAACTTCGATGGGAACCCACGGCGGGAAAGAGGAACCGCTCGGTGCACCATATTTGCTTCCCACATACATCGACACAGGACTGGTCTGGAACCACTTGCGATGTGTAACAAAGAACTGGACACTGTCCATGTTGACCAAGAACCGGCGTTGCACGAGACCACTGACGTTATCCGATATTCTCTCTTTCTCCATGACTTCCATCACCTTTAGCTCCATTCCCTTGGCAGTCGCTAGCACCACGTTCTTCTTGTTCTTGTCACTCTGAAGCTGAATCTGCGGAGCAATAATGCGAATGTGATAGCTGCTCTGGGGAGTGAACTCTTCAGCAATGCCGCCGACCAAGTCTTCAATGGACCCTTCTACAATGCCGTCTGCATTGGTGCTCCACGTTGCCGATGTGAATTTCCGTCCATCGTTGAGGATACGCTTGATACGCTCCTCAAGATCGATGGGATCCTCGTCATCCTTCATGCTGGATGCACGAGAGCCTCTTCTTCCATCTTGCCGACTGTGTGTCGATTTGGCCTTGCCTGGCTTAGTTTGCGACTTGGCTTTGTTCTGCTCCTCGACAATGTCTAGAATAAACTTGATAGCGGGCCGAGATAGATAGTAAGTAAAACCACGTCTCTGACTGTTCTGGTGGAGATAGCGAAGCACAATGTTTCGTAGGGTGTTGTTCCACTTGAGTTGCATGTTGTGGATGACGAATCGGTTACTGAACTCGCTTTCGAACTCGCTTGTCGCTGGAATTTCCATTGTCTCATCCTGAAAAGGAATGGAAGACTCGGCTGATTGTCTGCGCCCGTCATTGCTGGCCCTGTGAGTGCTAGAAGGAGCTCGGATTCTGGCTTGATTGAGCATAGATTCAAGGAACTCTCTTTTCTCTTGCAGTACAACCGTGTGTCTCTGGAAAGCCTTGAACTCTTCCACGAGAACACGGTCTTTTCCATCGGTTTTGATGACTCTCAACTCTGCTTCACCCATATCACGGTCATGGTTCTCCATTTGCATGGCTAGCTGTTCGAGACGGTCTTTGATAAGCGAACCCTGGATTCGGCGCGGGTCATCGTCATGTCTCATTACACAGAAATGCGTAGGTTCGTTTCCGAAAGGACTGGTCCGCGTTGGGTCACCGGCAATGACACCACCAATATCTGTTTGTCGGAAATATGTTAGACGAGGAGCGTAGGCAAGTGGTAAGATCTTCGTGTCGGGATGTGGTTCGGTCGGTGTTATCCAATCAATCTCGACAAAATCATCCATATCGATCCAACTGAAGTCGTTGTCAGGGATAGTGAAGCGGGATAAATCGGGCTTCTCATCAGTTTCGTGACCCATTGTCGCCATCGTTCCCTTCTTGATAGCATCCGTGGTGGTGCCCTTCAAGCATGCTGACACAGCCCGAACGTCGGCACTAACGAGATCAAGCTGAGCAGCATGGATTTTGATGCCTGAAGTTTTGCTTGCATTATCGCCGTGTTTACCTTTACCGAGGGTGTTGAACTCCTCTCGGCGCTGATGGAGGTCAAGAGAAAAGCTGTCGAATCGAACCTTCAGACCAGTCGCAGAAACTGCGTTTTCCGAGTGGTCTTCAACGTCCTTGTGTTTATAGATGTGGCTAAGAAACAGTGGCGCAAGTAAGATATTGTATTTAACAGTGGCCAAATGCCGACCGAATTTCTTGCTGTTCTTCTCTCGACCCGGAAAGAGACTGCCCTGGCGGATTGGTAATGAGAGTGGCTGTCCGAACAAACCCCACCAGTTGAAGAAGTGGGTGAAAAACCTTGGTGTGAGATGGATTGTATTGTAGCTCCGCGAAGGTTCCGGGTTATCGGACAGCCAATCACGATCAGCTGGTGCGTGGATGGCAATAGAAAGATGGATGTGTCGACTCCTGAATCCCCGCATCGCATCATAGGGGAGACCGTTTGCATCAGGTTTGGCAAAGTGTGGATTTTTGAGAACAATGTCATAGTGAGGGCGAAACTCGAAGCTTCGAACGCCATCTTCGATAGCACGCTCAAAGATGAGGCCGGCCATAACTTTGACTTTACCAGACAACTTCATGACAACCTTCTTAAAACTTGCTTCTGACTTGTAGTTGTCCTCAGGTAGATAGCCATCGAAATCGTGTTGTCGCCGAGCTTGCTCCCGAACCTCATGACTGTAATCGGGTACTGCGAGAATGTATTCGCCACTTTCCACCGATATGAACCTCTTCGGGTCGTCGTCTGCATTGATGTTCCACCGAATATCGTTGCGCCAGCACATGAGGAAGCCAGCTCCATTACCAGTCATCGCATATGGGTTACGTGTACCCTTGAGTGCAAGATGTACGTCTCCATCGCCCTTCCAAGATGCATGTATCCTGGAGTGGAAGTTGAGTCGAAGTTTATCCCAGAATCCAACGCGTTCAGATGGATCAAATTGAGGTTTTGTAAACGATTCAATGACCATCATCATGTCTTGGATAGCGGGCTGATAACAAGGACCCCATGTGATGCGTGTAGGCAAAGCACTGTTAACGTCCATATACACATCAGAGTATGACTTGACTGGTCCAATTGTACGTCTGACTTCGATCGCGAAACTGCCCTCATTGGAAGAGCCTGGAAGAGAGCTCCTTGGTGGGATAACGTTGACTTTGACACGTCGTGTCGACTCGACGCCTCGAAACTCTTCAGCCACAACGAAATTCGCCTTGACAGACACAGCCTGGATTTTCGCCGACTGTCCATATTTCATGGGAGGGATGTGCAAAAGCGGTAACGGGTAGTCTCGCAACGTCACCTTGGCCTCCCCCATGGCAATGCTGACATGCATCGGAACCAGTAAACTATACTGCATATCTTTCGGCATGCCTTTACCAATTTTGTGGAGGAAATTCGGCAAGTCTTTCATGGGAAAGGTAGGTTTGTCTATCATGAAGTGCAAGTCGCTAATGACAGCAGCCATAAGGGCCGGTCTCGGCGGCACCTCAAGTAGATTCTCGGCGTCTTCAACATCTTCTGGCACTTGGTTGGGTCCCCAGAACTGGCCGCGAGACTCTTTCATGGTGTCTTGAGAAAGCTGATAAGCACGGTCAATTCGCTTCTTCCAACTTTGAGCATTGAACATATCAAGGTGACTGCGGGCATAATGCTCAGTAACTTTAGAAACGCCATTGAGGCGCAGGGAGTCAGTATTGGGGTTGTATCTGGGAATTCTTCCATTCCGAGAGTTTGATCGAGCGTCTTTTGCTTCAAGATCATCCGCGCTTCGGCTTCTGCTGCTAGGTGAACCAGCCGTCTCGGGGCGGCCTCTTGTAAATGTTGACCTGGAACGAAACTTGCTTGTTCCCCTACGGATTTCATCTTCACGAACTTTCTTAAGTTTGACTTTGAAGGCGTTTTCCCGAGCAATTCGCTGGGTTTGTTCGACAAGGCCAGTGCGATAAATCATGCCCAGTTTCCACTCGAAGCCACCGTCTTCAAGCTCGAACAGAAAGTTGCGTGTACGAACAGACACTTTAGGGACTGACTTTGGTCCTTCAGGCTTCTTTTCTAAGATGTACTCGTTGGTACCTGTCTTGAAGCGATGGTGGAGCTGCTGCACTGCTTTGATCACATTGGTAAAATTGTCGGTTATACGACTCAAAATAACCTCATGTGGCACAGCAATGCGAACAGCGTCGGTCACTATATCAATCATCTTCTCGTCAATAACAGTTCCGCTGGATGTCTTTCTGCGAGATTCTCTAAAGTCAAGGCGTCCTGACTTGATGCTGAGAAGACGAGCCCAGACATTGTGCATGCGTGGCGGCTCCGTGTAGAGCCGGACAAGTTTGGCTGCAACGTAGGGAGTAGACCATCTCTGTCGACCAATTTCCAGACTATACATATGCAACATCATGGCTGGATCATGAGGCATATCGGCTTTAAGTTGTACAAGGGATGCTTTGAAGTCCAGAGTGATCAGCTCGGGAGTAATGGTCGTCATTCCAGGATCTAGATCAGGAGTCCCAGGAGGAGCTAGTCGATTGGCACTGGGAATAAGATCGACGTAACTTCCTTGTTGCTTTTGTCGTGGAGCATCGCGTCCACTTCGCATAAATGCTTTCCGCAATGTCATGACAGCAACACCCACAGCGTAATGCCGGTAAAGCGAATACTTGGCACGAATGGTTCGAACGCCCACTTGAACATTGAATGTCGGGCCATTGGCATCGCTTGACGCGCCGAGTGAAAGCTCAAGTCTCGGGATACTGAGAAAAGCCTCTGGCTCAAGTGTGTCAACAGCATCCATGATTTGTGCTTCAATGCCACTAGCAAAGAGGGTGAGCTTCCGTCCATCACCGACATTCTGCGGCTTCTTCTTGGTCCTGGGGGAATTCGGCGGGGGAGTCCAGTCCGAATCAGAATGATTGACGGAACGACTGTTTGCGCGTCTTCTAGAAGGCATTCGTTGAAGTCCATCAAGGCGATGAGCTCGATATTCCGTTGAAACTGTATCCCAGTGTAAAAAGACTCCACGTGTATCATCGGATATCTCTTCGTCGATTCCTGCAATCTCCACGTTGAAGTCAGACGCATTGAATTGTGCTCTCAATAGCCAGTTGGGCATAGATCGCAGGAAGTTCCGGCCACCCTTGGATCGTGAAACAGGACCCTTTTCTGCTTCTACGTCAATCCGCAACTCCTGAACGATCTGACGAAGACCATCGGTAATTTCAGGTCTCACCATGCTGATCGAGCAGGACTGAAGATTACCAGAGACATCGACGTAGACATCCGGCCGAGCACCAAGATTAAGTTTCATGTCAAGAGATTCTGCGGTGACGAGATTAAATCGTTCGCCATGGTTAGTTTGGTAGTAGAGGTCGTGTGACTGCAATCGAAATGAGCCATCGAGAGAATAGTGCATGTCAGCCATAAGACTGTGAGAGGATTCAACGTCGAGAGAGATCGAAGAGATTGATGAAATAATAAGGTCGAAATCGTTTGGGTCCTCCGCCTTTTGCAGAGGTTGGAGTTTTATGCGAACAACAGGCTCGTGCATAGAAAACTTGTAATTGGCTTTTGGGAGAAGACGAGAAATAAGATGATGATTGTCGCTCTGCGTTTTCGGTGCCTTCGGTTTGGACTTGAAGAGGGCGATGAGAAGGGGCAGGTGACGAGGATCCAGATCGACCGAAGGAGAGGTAACTACCGAGTTGGCAAACATAATGTTGGCGTTTCTTTCATCCACTGTGCTGGCCCGCGAGACTTCGACTGTCTTTGAAAGAAGTGTCGTCTTGATCGTTGTTGTCGCCATGGGAATATACAGGAGGCGTTCGGGTTGGCCATGACCATCGTCCAAGCCAACGGATATAGATAGAGCAGCAGCCAAGGCCTCGTGCGCAATAGCCTCAGCAGGAAAGTACATCCTGTGTGCTGGCGACTTGGAATCCAACCTGTGCAAGTCTATGCCAACTTCCTTCATCGCAGCGTTCAACTGAATCGGTGTTGACCCAGGCTTGATAGACTGGACCTTTTTGCTCATGCCCAAGAAACTCACTGCGAACTGAATCTCCTTGATGCCTCGTAGAATGGAACTGAAAAACTCTTTAGAATCTGAAACTGTCCTCATCAAGTCTTCGTTTGTTGTCCCGGTCTCGTCTATTTCCTGTGCAACCTGGCTCAAAAAGATATCAACAGGTTCATCTTCGGCACCAGGCGTCTTGACTTCAGCCCGGCGCTGTTTGAGTCTATTCGCGCATGTTTGTAAATCGTCGAATGGGATGTGCAATCGTCCCATCTTGATGGCCACTGCAGCTTCACGCAATCCTTCCATGGACTTGTACAAATGTCCGTGTACATTGATAAATAGCTGATCAAGAATTTCCATAGATTCGTGGCCTTCAGCTGTGAAAAGTACGCTACGTAGCGAAGCGGTCCATTCCGCTTGTTGGTCTTTGCCATGGCGATCGGCCAGGCGAGCAAAGAAGCGTACACGGTCGACCATTTTGCGGCGCGTATCGACCGCGAGGGTGAAGCTTCCAACCTGGACATTGCCCACATCCACAATGTTCACTGCTGAGTTAGTCGCAACCACATCGACGAGCTTGAGCCAGTTGATATTTCTATGAAGTCGCTTGATCTGATCTTTCATGCGTGTGAGTTTTTTCCATGTCTCGCTTCGGACCACTGTGCTCGTCGCTCGTCGGGGCAGCTGTGGTTTTTGTCGAGTGTTGGGTTTTTCGCTGGGTTTCTTTTCTTTCGCAACTTCGGAATCACTACCCTCGGGGTCCAGGTCGACCGGTTTGTTTCCTTCCAGCTCATGGACGTCTATCGTTACGACGAGTTCATTCAAGACAACGCTGCACCATGTTGGCTGGGCAAATGTTGGCCGGTGGATATTGATCCCAAGGCCCCTAATTTCTATTCTGCATCCATCTCGTGGCGTCCATGCTATGCGGCGCAAAGATAGGTAGCCTATTCGTTGAATCGATACACCAGTGAGGATTCGAAGGACGGCGAGGAAAACGAAGGACGAGAGATACAAGAGGACTAGACAGCCGAAGAAGAAGGTTGGGTTAAGGAGAGCCATTCTGAAAAGGCACCTACGAGCCTCTCCCACCAAGATGACTGCGACGAGACAAACAGTCAGGTACGGGCGGTGTAAAGTGGCGTGGTATCTCAACTTACATTGCTTGATTGTGGAAGAGATACCATGCCTTCACTTGGTCTGACTCTAATTGAGGCGCGAGCTATGCCATCACCGCAGGCTTGCGTCTAAATTGTGAGTTTATATTGCCGATCTTCCGGTTCCTCGCACGCAATCTCCCGCGAAGTGTTTGGTTGAGGACGAAGAGAAGGTTTCGTAGACGAAGTGGTAGGAAGTATGTTGGCTATGTGTCCGTGTCCAGCTCAGGGATATACCGGGCTTTAGATGCAAAGGTAAACTCAACAAAGCTGACTTTTATTTATCGGGATCGGCGGAAGTATATCGAACGCGATGCTCTAAGGAGATTTGGGGGAGTTTTTGTGACGTCAAGGGGGTCTGGATCCACGGACGAGGGTCGCTGGCTGTTCGAGAAGGGGAAAAAAAAGGAGTGGACGCTGGCGCAAGCGTACAGGGCGGGACAGGGCAGAATAGGACAGAGCAGGGCCTGTCGCGTTGCGAAATAATTAAGGCGTCAATTTTTTTTGTCTTTGCAAAAAAGCAACTTTTTGGCGGGGGATATGTAAAGTTAAGTTTGAAGGACACGCAGATACGTAGCATTGGATAGCCGGATAGGATGTGAAGATGGATTGGCCAGTTTCTCTTTAGACGAACCGAACTACAGCTGGAACTTGCCCTGAGCTTGCTTACCATGCAGGACGCGATAACGAGTACGTATACTACTAATACCTCCTATGGAAAATCTCCACCCAACTCGGACGAACATAGGTTCAGAGGACTGCATTCAAACCACTCCCCGAGGCGACAGAAGAATTGGCCGCTGAAAGCCTAAGAGACGAAATTAATTAGTAGCTTCATGGTGCTTAGACAAGCCTCTTAGGCTATTTATTTCTGTCACCTTAAGCTTTGGAGACCAATATTTCTGACACCTACCTGCCACTGAGCCTCACCTCAGTTAGATCAATTAGGGCAAGCACGGACCTGATTCATTTAGCAGGAGGCAGGGAGCGCCTTGTAAGACATTTCCTAATCATCACCAATCTCAACAACTCCGCAATATTGTCACCTAGGTACCTCAGGTACTATGGAAAAGGAGACACGGTCTAGATTGAATAGGAGATGTCACTTTACAAACACTGAATTCCATCATTTCTGCGTAACACAGAGATCCTCATACCAGCCTTATCAGACCCATTCATGCTTGTCCTACCTACATAACGGCGGCACGAACAACTGGAGGCGTAGCTTAATTGGTCTGTTTATGTCATGTAGACTTGACTTCTTGGCTATTCATTTTTGTACCCTGAAGCTCAAGTGCCAACTTGTCTTTGACTCGCCTGTACAAAGTGCCCGTGCCTTATCAATAACCAAGAAAACAAGCTCTAAAAATGCTATTGGCTGGGTACCCAAATCATAGCCAAAGTGCGGGGAATGGGGAATGCACGTTGTCTGTATCCGTCAAGAGCCGGATATTCATGTCCATCGAGATGCTTGTCTCGATGGAACATATCATTTTACTAGTTTCATAAGAGGGACAGATGCATGTTCCCTGATGAAGGTTGCGGCATCCTTACAGAATGTGGTCTGAGTGTCTTCAATCCCGTATTCAAGCTTTGAACTTGGACCACGTTTATCAAGGTACCATCGTCGTGATGTACCCCAGATGGCATCAAGCATGCATGGTTACTCTAGCGCCACAAATAAAAAGAAGAGGCCTACAAATTTCATCACGAGGAGCTAAGAGAATACCAGAAACATGGTTGGATTGCATTGGTTGATGATATACATACACGACGAGAGAGTCAATGTTTTATTTACACCATATTCGACGGTTTCGACCTTTTCTTATGCATGCGTCATTGTTGTTTCATTCCACAGTGGTCTTCGATAAGCTCGCCTTATATTGTCATAGCGGTGTTTTATCCCCAGCTGGTCTTCATCATCCTTACTCGTTGTACACTTCCCAACATTTTTGGGTCTTGCAGTCAAGCTTCCGACAACCAACGCACGGTTCTGAGTGAAAAATACACTAAGAATTATCGTTTACGAGGTCATCTCGTCAGGGGTACAATGAGATGTGATTTTGTTATCATTGCAGTCAAGGTTTGTTTCTAGATTCCTCCTCGGCTTGCTTCCGTAATTCAGCAATACGGTCATCAATAAGCGCAATATCAGCGTCTATCCGTAGCATCTTTTCGAACATCATGTCCTTATACTCCTGATCTGTGAGCTTCTTCAGCGGAGTCCACCGCGTCCAGAATCCCTCTTTCTCCTCATCCACCCTGGGCTTGCGAACGGCCATGCGATTCGCTATTATCTGCCCAACAGCTCCTACCGTTGTCCAGACAAACATAGCGGGCAGAATGTTCTTAGGCCCTCCTAGTTATGGTGTCAGTGATGAAGCTGCGACATTGTGGTCTCACTTACGGATCAAGCCACCAACTGCACCTGCTGCTGTACCAGAAATTGCGCTGGCCATTGTCTTTTCGGAATTTCGAAGTCTTTCCTCACCTCCCCATGCTTTTAGAACAATGCCTCTTGTGACTTGAGAAAGATGTCAGCTTGCAGCCCTGAGCACACCAGTCCTGCAGTCGTGCCAAATAACCAACTTACACCAGAAGCTCGTTCCTAATGTGAACCACTGAAAGCCAGAGACGGCGCCCCAAATGATGGGGTTTGCTTCCTTGAAAATTGAACCTCCGACACCAGCCAAAACTCCAGCAGTTCCTACTTGACATTAACTCGGGCTGTACGAGGACACGTCGAGGCAACTTACCGGCGTAACCACCAAATTTCAGAGGGGGCAGTACAAGATCAATGACCTCGGGAGAAAAAAGGCCACGAGATGACTGGCGTTGACGCAAGTGCACCATTTGAGGCTCTCGACCTCCATTCTCAGCCATGATGAGGTGCTGCTGTGGGTGTAAATGATGAAGAGCAGATGGCGGGAGGCGATGAAGGTAGAATGGGACTGTGAATATACAGATAATATTACAACGGGTTAAGAAAAAAGAAATATTACTACATGGTTCGCATCCCAATTACCGTCTTCCAGAATTGATATTGGGGTTGATGAGGCTCCGGCTACGTCTGTATCTCAAGTTTTCCTAAGCGGGCAAGGACCAATAGCAGAACCACTAAAGACTGGGGGACCAAATCCCGTGACATGACATGAACATGGTTGGCCAATTGTGAGTGGATTTAAATCTGCACACCAAAAAAACCATGACAAAGGTTAGAGCATCTGATATAGAAGTTTCTATCGTCTAAAATTACCTACCTAGGTGCTAACCTAAGCCTGACGCTGGCGCTTTTATTTATCGATGAATTTTTATATGCACGTAAGGAAAAGCATAAGCTATCTCCAGCGTGCACTTGTTCAATTTCCCTCGAATACCTAAATAGATGCGGTGATTTCATAGCGTTTTACTTTTACCCACCTGCCGGCTCTCTCATCCGCTGGTGTTGCTTCAAAATGCAAGCGAGACAGCGTTCGAGTGGAGGGGTTAATTGGTGGGCCTTGGCCTCAAAAAGGGCTAGCGCCCACTTCAGGCCTGGACTGCAAAATTAAGGCAACCCTCAACTGGCGCCTCCATCATCATATTTTTCCACTACGCCGAGCAAATTTCAACTCGTCAACCCCAGACACGGCAACATTCGTCGGGGCAGGTCAGAATTTCACAACACCCGTTTCTCGATAAAATCACTCGATCCACTCGCGAGACTCTTCCCGATCTCGCCATTATCTACTGAGCGAAAGCAGAAGCAGAAACCCCGGTCGGCTTCGCCCTAAGCACTCCCGGCGCATCGATCTAGGAATCGTTGCGCGTGTTCGCCTAATCGCAATCATGGGTGAGTGTTATGTTATACCCTATCCTACGGGACCCCTCTTTGGCTACATGCCATAGGCTACCAACAGTTGCTAACCTTTGCTCAGCTCCTAAGAAGAAGGAACAGCAGAAGATGTCCCTTGGGGACTTTCTGGCTGACAGTATGTCTTGTCCCGCCCCTCGCCTGCGCACTGCACCCCGCCGCATGCCCCTCGTTGACTCCATACTGACTATGACTTACAGGTTTTGGTGGAGGCTCTTCTTGGGCCGATGAGGTAGAGGAGACCTCTTACGGTAAGCATTGTTGCTTCATACCCATCATTGTCTTCGATTGCTAACTTCTTTGTAGCCACTGGTACGTGCCGTCCCACATGCGATAATTTCGAATTACCGTGGACTGACCAGACCTAGGCACTCAGGCTCTGCCTCCTTCCGATCGCTCTCGGTACAACAACACCAACACTTCTTCCAGCTGGCAGGACCGGGGTATGTGTCTGTCCTCTCTCAAGCATCTCGCCCATGCTCATATTTGCAGGTTTCTCCGTTCGCGAAGCTGCCCCTCAAACTCTCCCCGATAAGCCTCCCTATACCGCTCACCTCGGTAACCTGGCCTACGATGTTACCAACGATGCCGTTGCCGACTTCCTTACGGGCTGCGGTGTTGTCAACGTCCGTCTTATCGAGGACCGCGAGCTGCAGCGCCCCAAGGGATTCGGTTACGTCGAGTTTGAAACCGTTGAAGGTCTCAAGCAGGCTCTTGCCCTTGATGGTGAATCCTTCGGTGGACGAATGATCAAGATCAAGGTTGCTGACCCTCGTGAGTCAATTTCTACCGTCCACCTATCGATTTTCAACTAACATTGCTTAGCCCGTGGCGGTGATCCTGGCCGAGGAGATTCTATCCGCGACATGGGTAGCTGGGACCGTAAGGGTCCTCTACCTGATGCTCCTTCAAGAGGCGGTGCCCGCGACTTCGGTGACCGTGAGCGTCGACCTCGCGATCCCGCTTTTGAGAGCCGCCCCCAGCGTGAGTTCACCTGGGAACGACACGGACCTCTCGCTCCCCTTTCGCCTCAAGAGGGCTCCGGTTCGCGAGATGATAGCCGTCCCCGCGCTTCCCCTGATGTCCAGGGCGAGCGCAGTGAGTCATTCCGTGGCAACCGCCGTGACTCTCCTGCTTGGGGTGAGGCTCGTGAGGGTGGTTCTCGTCCTCGCCCTGAGCGCCCTGAGCGTCCCGAGCGAACTGTCACTGCTGCTGAAAAGGATATGCAGTGGCGCGACCGAATGCGTCCTGACGCCGCCAAGCCTACCTCGCCCGACGGTAGTGCTCCCCCTTCACCTGCTCTGTCCAACGCACCCACCGCTCAGGGTGGTCGTCCCCGCTTGAACCTTCAGAAGCGAACAGTCTCCGAGGCCCCTGACGCTTCATCGAACTCAGCTGGAGAGGCCAAGGCCAGTCCCTTCGGAGCCGCTCGTCCTATCGATACAGCAGCAAGAGAGAAGGAGATTGAGGTCAAGCGCCAGCAGGCTATCCAAGAGAAGCGTGAGGCCGACGAGAAGGCTAAGGAGGAGAAGCGATTGGCGAAGGAGGCCGCTGCCAAGGCCGAGGCCGAGGCTGAAGCTAAGGCTGAAGCTAAGGCTGAAGCTGAGGCTGCCCAGGCCAAGGAAGCCGAAACTGCCGCTGCCGCCGAGTCTAAGGCCGCCGAGACAACAGGAGAGCCTGCAGAGCCCAAGGCTGAGAACGCCAACGGTGAACAGAAGGTCCCTATCCGAAACCGCGAGCCCCGAGAGGCCCCCAAGTCAAGGGCAAACGAAGCTTCAAGCTGGCGCTCTGCCGGTAACGATCAGCGAGGACCCCGTGGAGGCGCCGGACCTCGAGGTGGCCGTGGCGGCCGTGGCGGTATGCGAGAGGCCCGGGCTGGACCCCTTCGATCCAACGGAGCTGCTCCCCAACAGGCCTCTGCTTCCCCCGACACTGAGCCTGCTACCCCTACAGCCGATGATGACGGTTGGACCACGGTGCCCAACAAGAAGGGTCGTCAGGGCCGCGCGATGTAAACCTAGAATGCGTACATATCGCCCCGTTTCTCTACGGTTTGACGACTGAGAATGCTTTCGCGCAAGGCGTGAGTAGTCTGACTTGGAGCCAAGTGTGCTCCTCCTCCTTGAACGTTACAGTTTCTCTCGTGAACACCCATCATACTCGGTTGCGTGAGGTGGTTCTTGTGGCCTTTCCTTGCTGAGGGCGGCCCGGAACATGTCTCATGCTCTTCTCGTTATCTCGACAATCTGATATTGTAGGTTGCCAGGGCATGGGAATTATCTCCACCTTGGTTTTACATGACCACGGCATCCTGTTTTCCTCGTCTGACCGCCACACGTTGGACTCATGATCAGCTTCCGTGTCTGCTTCACTCGCTCGAGGGACAAGGAAGGCATTTTTGAGCATTTAACATTTGGCGTTTCGAGACAAAAGCAAAAAGAACGGCGGCGAATGGACGGATGAACGGATGGATGAATGGAACGGAAACGTGGCATGCATTTGAATGATCACAGCTCTCATATTTCTTTATGTTTTCTTTTTTTTTATTTCCCCAAAAACGTCTTTGCCGCGTGATGACAAAAGGATTGAAGGGTTAGGAAAGGGGGTTGGAAGAGGTGAAAGAAAGAAAGTAGGAGAGGGACTGAAAAGTTGCTTGCTTGTTATGACGAGCACAAGGCAATTCGTTTTCTCTAGACTTGGCAAACAAGGCGAAGCCAGATCGAATCACACGACACGAGCTCAGATTTGTATGCTAGGCGGTTTATGGGATCAATGAAATGTTCTTTGATTGTTTCTAGTTCTCGTGTCTTTTCTTGTTTGACTGGTTTCTCGGTGTTGATACCTGATGGTTGCTCTTTAAAGGAATCAAGTTGGATCTATCTTTGGGTGAGGATAGACATGTGACTATAGACGAGTAACGACCACATGATATCCCATCTTTGTTTTGATGACATTCCGTTATTATAGATAGTCATAACTCATTTGCTTTCCTTGTTCTCCTCTTTCCACAAGCGAAAGCCCTCGAGAACATTCCTTTTGACACCTTCACTCACAAAGTGCAGCTTCCTCCCATCGTCGAATCTATTCCGCGACGCCTCTTCCTCCGTTACCCACGCAAACTCAACATGCTCGTTCTCATCAATCTTGACATCCTCGTAGTTCTCCACGTCGACCCAGATCGTTAGCTTCCCCCACACACCATCATCAGCTCGAAAAACCAGCATGTCGTACAGAACTTCCAGGTCCCTCTCTAAAGGGTCATCGGGCATGGGTTCTGTGATGGGCGCTATGCCCACGATGCCTTTCACTGTCTTGGCGCGCAGGCCCGCTTCTTCCCAGAGTTCGCGAACGGCACCGGCGACGATATCGGCGTCTATGTCGTCGACGCAGCCGCCAGGGACTTCCCAGAGTAAGGGCCACGAGTCATGGGCTGCGCGGCGGAGAATGAGGATTCGGCCTTGAGGGTTGGTGACGAGGGCGCCGGCAATGAGGTGTTGGATTGGTGGATGAGTTGCTCTGAATTCAGCTGGCTTGGAGGAGAAGGCATTTAGAGAAGGGGGTGTCGTGTATGACAGTGGTGGAGAAGGTGAGGGAGGTGGCATGGTTGATGACCTGGCGTCTCCGTCAATTCAGCGGTGCTCAACTTTGTAGTTGTCCTGATCCTTAGAGTTTCTAATGACTTTGAGTTGCGTTTATATGAGAATGTTATAATTTGATACCTGATTTAGGCTGCGAGTTGAGGATGATTGGTCGACTTGTGGATGACAAGAAATGCCTCTCATAGGTTGAGAGTAATGCAAGTCACTCACTTCCCGGGTAGGAACATCAAATTGGAGTAACATATCTCGGGCTAGTGATTTTTAAATCTTTCTGCCTCGAGCTTCATTCGAAAACTCACAGTAGCTGCCCAATTGAGTTGATCAGTCTGAAGCTTGTTGTATCCAAGTCAACCATGTGGCTTTATGCCAACAGGTTTGTGTGAATACAAAGATTGGTATATTTAGAACTTTCTGGCAAGGTATATTCCATGTCAGGTTTTTGTGTATACTCAAAACACACTATGTCAATTCAAAATCTAACTACTGATTCATTTCGTTGGTCTCCAGGTATTCAACTCGTCATGTGTATAACCTGTACCCTATGCAACAACGCCTCTCGTCAAAAGCCCCCTAGGCAGTCTTCAAAACGCCAAAAGTCCGACATCAGTCAATCATACATCCACCCGCTTATTAAAAATGCACGCATGCTAACCCGAAACCTCCCAAAAAAGCATAGAAACGAATAATCACCAGCAAGGCACCTAAGACATCTTTGCGCCCACCTCTTCCATCCCGTACTCATCCCACTCATCGTCTCCTCCTAGCTTCCTGCCTACCCATATACCAATGGCCGTAATCAAGCTGCCTACCAAGAACCAGCCTTCGAACCAACCGTCCACAAACGCGGGGCTTAATGCACCCCGCAACACACTTCCGACTGCTGAACCCAAGGCAGAAGGCAATTGACTGCGCAGCAAAAGAGCAGCTGAAATAACATATGTTGCTGCAATCTGACCGACAACTAGTGCCAGATTTGCTTGAGCTTGACGCAGTAAGCCAGGTGTCCACTTGGCAAATAGGTGGAACGTTTGAACGACACTATTGGCACTTGCAAGAAGTATGACGCCGCTGAGAGCGAAGCTGATAAGCCGCGCCCACGCCAATTGGTCAAGCTTTGGGTCCCAATGGCGAGCGAGAATACTCAGAAAACGGTTGATGGGGTCGGTGTTGGCAAAACTTGAGGTGGGCGAGTAAGCTCGGCGGATAGTCGTAATTGTAGTCGCACCAATACGGTACAGACAGTACAAGCTGAAAAGTTGCGAGGGGACGAGGAGAAGTCGACCAAGAGATGTAGAGGCCCGGACTGTTGCTGCACGATGGCTCTTAAGCAGAGAAACACCGGATGCTAGGTTGGCTTCCATCGTCTCTAGACCAGCAATCTCCAATCGTAGTGATCGTATTTCTGCTTCATCGCCAGTTGGACCACGCAAGGAACCCATGACTTTGCCAACAAGACCGCTGCCCTTGGGGGAAGCTCCAGTCTGCGCTGCAGAAGTCTTTCGCTCGAGGAATTGCAGCCGATGACGCTTTGTAAGGAGCATCTCATTTGCCGTATCCCAACCAGCTTGTTTTCTTGCAACGTCAGCGTCTGTGACGGGTCGTTTCCTCCGAGCCGTGAGATCCATAAACGCGTGCCATGGTGAAGAAACAGCAGCAAAACCAGAGAGCAGTGCCATCAGTGAGATGCCAACAACTCCAATGCGTTCCAAGCAGCCGCGCGTCAGCATATCCGACAGGCTTCCGTTCCCGTTGCTCGTCTTACGCATCGCACCGTCGGGAACAGCTTGTCCAACCGACCAAAAGGCGAAAAGCCATCCCACAAACAGAGCTGTCTGCAGTCCCCAAGCAAACCGAGGCAGCTTCCCCCTAGCCGTTCTCTGGAAACTCCATCCTGCGCTTGTAACCATTGATCGACATTCCAGCCAGGGCACCAGCACGACCAAGAGGAACAACAGGCTTGGCACTGTTATTCTCAAAGCCAAATTTCTGGAATCCGCATTCACGACTTCAATAATTTCATCCATAATCAGCGCGCCAAGTGTAGCAGCCAATCCAACAGTAAGACCAAACGTCCAGGCTGCGCCGCGCCGTCTCCAGCTCTTAGCACCATGCTCAGCGTGGACCTGTCGCAGACAAACTGGTGCATGTGTAGGTAGAACATGGTCTTCGCCGTCACGGGATTCGGCGTCGGTGCTTAATCGAGGGAAGACATGGCGGACGACGAGGATCGATGTCGAGATGCAGATAAAGAGAAACGGAAGTGCGGCGATAGAGGAGGCGAGAGTGACGGGTCGGGGAGGTATTTCGCAAGCATCTTCGCCGCAGCGAGTGAAAGGCCACATGTTTGAGAAGAATAATGTTGTTTCTGATTATGTCGTTTGGTGGGTTGTCGAGATTCGGCGCGGGGCCATGTAGAAAGTTTATGGGGAGTATGTCTCCCTTCGTATAGCGTAGGTAGGCGAAAGGGTTGCTAGTACCTATTGCCGCCGTTTTGTCGAGGCGCAAAACTTTCTCCCTTCAATTCGTATTGCGGGCGTGGTGGCTGCACTGAACTGCACTAATGTATTGAATAGTGTTAAATAGAAACACGTCTATTGCTTTGGTCTGGACCTGAATCGAGGGCCGTTGCGACAACTTGCGTTGGATGGATCTGTCAACCTCACTTTAGGGGTCTTCTCTGGGTCTTTGGTTTTCCAGAAAGCAAAGAATATCAAAGTAGATCGACCTTGAACCAGGGTCTATCTTTGAATTAGTTATACTTTTAGTCTTAAAGTGTTGAAAATTAGGATTAATAGCCCCTGGGTTTGGGGTTGGTTAGAGACTGAGAAATGGTGGCTTACGTCGTCGCATTCGTTTCCCTGTTACTTGGGTCAATAAGTGACGTTTGTTTGCCTGAGGCCACAATCCAGCATCTGCAGAACGCAGACCCCACTGAATTAAGGGTCCTGTCACTAGCAATTGACAACCTTGGTTTCAGTTTACTATTGGTCGATTGACTTGCTGCATATGCGTTGAAACGCAAAGCATCGGCCATGAGCCGCAATCGAGCGAAGCTTTCACATGATACATGTCACCTGATGCGTTGCAGATATGTTACAATGTATCAGATATCTTTAGCGCTGAAACCATCTATCGCTGCTGATGAAATAAAGATCCCTCATCCCTAATCCCGGCCTTGTTCGTTCCATAGACCAATCAATCAGACATAGCGCCAGCATGGGCAGTCGGCATAGTAAAGTATCCTTCCTCCTAGCATTTTCATGTGCTCGCTGACCCACCAGCACACTCCTAAGAAGTCTGCCCCCAAACGGCGTAGCCAAAATGGCATCCATAGACACCTCCGCCTACTCCGTCTTCGTCTTCTGCCGTTGCGATTGCCAATAGCACTGTCGCTATCGTTGTCATTATTCCGGTCAGGTCCACCTCGATCTTCGGATTCACGGCCAGGTTGATCTTGCGCCTCCAACTCGATTTCGTTGTCTGCCAGTATAACAGGATTTGGAGGCTGAATTTGTGGACTTTCCGGTGGGCTATCCGTTATGCTGGCATGCTCGGCAGAAGGCTCTTTCCTATCCTTGTCTTGATCCTCGTCGGCATCCTGCGCCATGTCGCTCGTTGTCTCCGATTCCACCAAATATTCGTCCACTTTAGGACCGTGTTCAGAAGAATCGGCATCTCGTGGTTGGTGATTCTCAACAAGTCCAGTCTCATGATCTTGGCAGCCGTCTACCTGCCGCAATTCAATTCCTTCGTTGTTTGTTCTTAACAACTGGCTCTGTTCGTCTTTCTAGCTGGAATCTGGCCCCGGAAGCGAATTCGCAGGCTTTGTAGATAGCCTTGTATTGTCTTTGCCGCTGCTTTTCGAATTGACAAGCACAGCATTCCCTGTGGCCTTGGGTCTCTTTAGCGTAACGTAGGCAGAACTACACAGAATAGGTATTCTGGAGGTTTTCCCCAGAGGGTGTCGAGTAAATGATCGCTTGACTTCCTGATGTGAGACTCTGTCGACATATTTGAGATCTTTATCCCCGCTACTCCTCTGCTTATAACATATCCCTAATTTCTGTTTGTCCTCCATCTTCTATGATGTGCCTTTCTGGGCCGTTGGGGTATCATCATCGTCATCGAGATCGTCATCCACTTTCATCTTAAAAGCAGCTGCTTCACCGACCTCCATCTTATGGAGCTGCTCCAGCTTCTCCTGATCCAGAGCTTGTTGCCCGCTGACAACTTCGAATTCTCCAGAATCGTCATCGTCATCGTCGTCATCATCGCTTTCACCGGCTGCACTGGCATCATCTTTAACAACTCGTTGGTTCTCTGGCGCTTCACTAGGCGTGCTGACAGTAGCGGCGCCCTGTGGTCGGATGTTAAGCACTTGATTGTGGTTAAGTGGCTTGATCGTAGGATCAAAGGATGCAGGCAGCCCCAAAGCACGTGCGACTTGGTGAGCTTCTTCGTCGGGAGAGTTCTGGATCTCAAGCTCGTAAGTGCTACTTGCCTCGCTATCGGCTTCGTGCTTTCCAGAGGTCGCAGCCAGCATGCTCACATAAGTCTGACGTCCAGAGTCGTTGGCCCTCTTAGCCTTCTTCTTAACCCGCTTCTCTGTAGGTCGAACTACAACGACAGGCACCGGCGAGTACTGGAGACAGTACTTGGAGAACGAATTGCGCGTGTTAACCAACCCTTGTAGGCCACCAAGTGTACGTCCTCTAGTCCCCACAATGAGCATTGCAGGCTGGTACATCTGAATCTTAAAACGTTGTCAGCTTTAAACTTTGAAACGGAAACCCTCTTCGTCGCCAACGTACCAGAACTTGAAATGTCGTGTGCAGTTTGCCAACAGCGTATTCCAGAACAATGTTGATGGCCCTGTTATTGCCATTACGGTTCAGAATACCCCTCATGACCTTTTCAGCGTCTTCCCGATACTCCCTATTCGAGTAACGCAATTCCTTCTCAACTACGCGCACGCAAACAACTTCGTCGCCGTCATCGACAAGCTCTTCCAGCAGCCACTGTAAGGCATAGTCAGAGTATGCATGCTCGTCCACTCCAACCATGAAGCACCGAGATCTGCGCCTAGCTTGGTATCCCTTGTGTCGAACATTGAGCGTGAACGAGATGGCATTGTTCTTGGTCGGTTCGCCGGTCGGAACATTGTCGAATGCGACATGTTTCTGGAACCTATTGGGCGGGGTCTCGGTTAGCGTCGCCATGGTCGTGCGAGACTGCCACAAAACAGAGGCAAAGATGAATAATGATGTGTCTTGAAAGTAATAACGAGAAGCGATGTGGTATGAGGGAGAAAAGCGCTGTCAATGACGATTGTGACGAGGTGAGAGCTCTGCGGGAATTTGGGGGCTGACAATTTGTCAAGGTGGCTGTGATGAAGGATGGCCTGACGATCCAGACCGAACGAGTGACGAGGTGAGTAGGCGAAGACCATCCATCCCCACGTCTACGGTAAGGTTTGTCGCATACAGCGGGGTAACCATAAACAATAGCGGGAGCTCAGTGGTGGAGTCGAAAGGGTGGTTGTGAGAAATGGCCTGGCCAAGCAAACCAGTTCCACCCAGTCTAAGACCAGGGCATGAATCCATCTTTGCAATACCGTGAATGTGAATTCACTCGCAGGTCTTGACGGGGACGCTCAACAAGGCCGAATTGGTCGAACCTTTTTGCATGCCGCACTCGCTGGAAACAGTTGCTCAATGTGGGGGCGCATAGTCGATATCGAAGGTCTTGCCTAGCCCACGCGACACGTTCTTGGCATGGCGTCACCTCGACCTCCTATAAGACCGTTTCGGTCTCAACTTCCCCAACTTTGGTACAAGATGATAGCCGATTCCAAATCAAGCGTGCCTCGGTTTATGTTTGCAGATATCTTTTAGGGTTCTATGCTCAAGCTACCGGATGCAAGCGTATTGGGTTTGGTCCAGGTAACGTATCATTGCAAGCGAGATTGGGAGTCAAATTGAAATGTGGACATGGCAACAGCAAATGCTTTCGTGATTGAGCGGAGAGGAAACAAGACAGAAAGCTCCAACATACCTTTGATGATCAGGAGAACTTGCACGTATGCGACCATTGCCCATTTGCTGAGGCTGTCCTTGGGGTAGTTGTGGGTTGGTCATTCGGCGGAAGGAAACTGAGCCGGTCGAGGATTTCCTCTGAACCATCAGATCCTGGTTTTGTGTCGGGTTCTTCTCGCTCTCGCGGCTTGAGCTGCGGTCGGGTCGTGGATCGGGTGCGAATGAGATACTTGACTTGCGTGCAGAAGAATCATCACCGTCGCTGGCCCTGACACTAGTATTGGATCCATCGGCGGTGTTTGAATCTGGGAAATAGTCGACATGTGCGTCACACGAAGTTGAGTCTTGTGGTGGATTGATAGTCTTGGGAGAAATGTCGGAGTCGGTGCGCCTGACTGGAACAGGCATGCTAGAGACCGTAGCCATACTGCTCACGATGTAGCGTCTCCGAGGATATGTTCTGGTAGTGAACTAGAATAAACCTTGGGGGTTGAATCGGATCGGTGCTTTTATCGATAGATGTGAATATCGTGAACGAATGTGTAAGGTTTGGTGATAGCTAAATGTATCGATGCTAAGACTCGATAATGGTGAAGTTGGCTGGAGAGGGTTGAAAGTCCCGGGAGGAAATGGATGAGCTAGGAAGCTTTCTGGATGATGAGGAAAGAAAGGATGCTACGTTTGCACAAAGTTGAGCCTCGATCAAGTAAGTAGGTACGCAATGCCTTCCTATGTCGCAGGGCCTGCCAAGATGCAACGACCGCCAAGACGGAGAGGCTAACTGTATGACGGGCAAGCCTGGCTTGGCCTGGCCTGGCTTAGAGGGAAGACCGAATCACAAAAGCTGGGGCGAGGCAAGAGCGGATGACAAAATTGTAGGCCTGAGGACTCGAGACTGTGACGTCTAGTCTAGGTCGTGACGCGGTTCTTTGAAGGTGAG
Organism: Fusarium longipes; assembly: GCA_013618495.1. NCBI lineage: Eukaryota > Fungi > Ascomycota > Sordariomycetes > Hypocreales > Nectriaceae > Fusarium > Fusarium longipes. The sequence goes on from JABFEY010000084.1 coordinate 70,096, forward strand.
GAAAGTGATCTCCTAGTGATGTGGGTGCGGGCGCAAGTAGAGAGGCGGACAATAGAGCCTACCGAGGAAGGAAGTACTGTTGAGGTCGATTTGATCTGGCGGAGATAGCGGCTGGAAAAACAATCCTATGCGAAATGGTGGAGAAGAGCAGTCTTTGCAGTCGCTTTGGGAATTTACCAAAACCTCCAATGACTGGTAGCAAATCAAACGGAGAAAGGCAGTCCTATAGTGTGAAAACGAAGGTTATGTTTGTCGGTGGTTGTGGTGTTGTAGCCTGCCTGCCTTGTACTTTGCGACGGAGCGGAGCTGACAGTGGAGGGCAGCGATGGCAGAATAAGAGAAGTGCAGCGACAGCTGGTTGTCATAGACGGGAGGTACTGAATATAAATAAAGCACTTGTTGTGAATTTACGGTGAATCGATTATTTATTTTTTGTACGAGGGTTGCGTCAAGACGGTGTGTGCGTTCGCGTTTACGGTCAGTTGCTTTTGCCGTTTGTACTGTAAGTGGTCGAGGTGAAGCCACAGTCGAGATCTGAGTGGCAGCCAGGAATAATAAGATTTTAAGGTTAAGGCTGATAAGAACACACACCAGGTCAGATGTTATATCAAACTGTTAACGGCTTGTTTGGCTTTCACTTTAACGATGTAGGAACAGAGACGAAGACGAAGACAGGAGACTTGGGACAGGCATATAGACCCAAAGTCTCACTATTTGCTTCCTTAGGCAGAGGTAGAAAAGGACAACATATGTTATGATGGTTTGATTATGATGGCATAAAGGAGGGTGACAATCTGAGGAAACCGAGGATTTAGACGGTGCCGAACGGATCGGCCCTTGATCCACGTCAAAGCAGACGGTGGTGTAGGCCCGAAAGGGAGGGTGAAATTAAACTGGGCAGCAACAGCAACACATACATTACTAGCACCCGAGATTTGAATTATGACATGTTACAGAGTGTGCGTGTTGAAACGAGCATTACCAACGTTGAAATTTAAGTGTGAACAAGACACGAAGCGAGATCGACGTCAAAGAGATTAGGTAGGTAGAGTACCAAGATAGTGAATGCGCAAAACGCACAGCTGACGTATCTTACGTCAAGTCAGAGGCAAGCCGTTGCAGTACCGCTCTTCAGGGATTGGTTTCTGTGCGTGACAAACTGCAGGCCAAGACGTAACTCGATTTAGCTGCAAGAAACATGTCTTGTCTGAGCTGAATCATTGGCTGACCATGATGAACGACATGCTACGAGTAATCAAGCAGTAACTTGTACTGCTGGACTGTACTGCACCGTATCATAAATGTCGAGATAACGCAAGAGAAATGAGGGGAAACGAGAGGCCTCACTTTATCCAGAGAAGAAGAGGAAATGAACGACAACACGCGAACAGTATCACCACAACCCACTCACACACACACTGACCCTAGGATTTTGATCACATGGAAACTCTCTCTCTCTCGCGATTCCATACTGGAAGAAGTAGGGCTAGTTACTACTTACCAGGTTTCCAAATATCCACTTAATAAGGGCGTTTAGTTCGGCCGCTTTCCCCTCACTAATGCCACCTTGTTTGATTTTGGGCAGCCAAAAACGCACAAAGATTTTCATTCATCCGTCCATTCGCTCAGTCGTAAGTTGAACTCCTTCACTCATCAATTCACAATGTGAGCCAAGTGCCACTGCTACACCAACAAATATCAATGTCTTGGCCCGGCATTAAAATCCCGAGTGTGACTCTTACCGCCAAGAACCACCTACAATATCCGTACATGTATACCTAATACGCACAATCAATTTATCGTGGACCAGTTCTTTGGGCACGATTCAACCCATCCCTTCCATCTTCCCTCCCTCCCGTCCGCCCCCGGACCGGAGTGGGGCTCTCATGGATTTATCTGGCGGGCGGGGGGCTTATCTACCATACGCTGTACGCTTGGGCTTCAGTGGAGGACGCACGCTATTCGATCTGTGGGGCCGACTCAGAACAGAGCCTCTAGATCCATCCAAGGACTTTGTTTACGAACAGCCGAATCAGTCTCAACGGCACTAAACGGTTTTCTTAGCTCAGTATTTCCTGTAGCAAAATCCATTTCTGGACATACGCTCGATATGCAGGGCAAAGAAGCGAAAATTACCAAGTCACTTGGCTCTGCCCGTTGTTCCGTGAAACTCTTCACCGCATCGTCTTGTCGTACCAGATCATTATTTAGCCATCAACTTGTATTGTACGCTGCAGACACGGCATCTCAACCAGTCAGTGTTGATATCAGGACCACATGAGGCTACTTCACTCTTCCAGCTGTTAGGCAAGCCACCAGCCCTGCATGCTGTGCCCTGTTTCTTGGCATTACCCCAGAAAGTGTCTTAGGGTGTGTTCTGCCACTTAAACCACCATCATCAAAGTACGGTAAGTAACACGGAGGAATATGGTCTGACTCGGAAAGCACTTTTGGTGCGTGCGTGGCGGTCAAGTAGCCTGGAATCACGGATCGATGTTCCATTTCTTGTGCTTATTGGAGCTGTTGTTGTTGGCTCGAAACTATCCTATCACGTCCTGCATAGGACTGGTTCATGATAGTACAGGTCATCTGTGCCAGCATTCAGAGAGCAGTAATTTTAGCTTTGACGATTCAAAGGCAACCCGAGAAGGACCTGAATATGGGACCAAAAGGAAATTGTTGAGGTCATACTGAACCCATCTCAATTGAGGTAAAGCATTGCGTGTGCTTTTAATTGGTTGTTGAATGAACCTTGACTCTGTATCTGTGCCTTCTGGATTATCGCAATAAGAAACCATTCTTCATCCTAACACAAGCTAGAGTTTGCTCCCCTTGTTTTTTTCTGCAAGCTACAGATAGTGAGTCTCGTATTGCGTGTGACCAATAATAGTCTGGCATGCGTATAAGCGGCATCATCATCAGTCTGTGAAACATGGGGTACGTGCCTGGCCTATTCATTTTGCTTCCTTCATCATACTCCCTGAATAACTTGTGTTCCTGAATTTTGTTGATATACTATGGAGTAGATTTGGTGTTTCTCCTATCGGAGTCGGTAGAAGCATGCCAAAGGTGGGAGTATTGCCAATACTGAGGGTATTCCAGAGCTAACATGGTTCTATAGAGCTAGTGCCGAGCTACAAGAGGTCTTGGTAGCTTCCAAGGCAGCTGGGACAGAAATTTCAGAAAGGGCATCCATAACGGAGGTCATTACGCATCGTTGTGAGGCACAATTAAACTTCGTCAAAGCCAATCACCAAACAATGGATGATGCTCTCTTAGCCCTTCACAATCGATATCTGCCTGAGCTAGCCACCAAGTTGAAGTTTGCAAGCCACTGCTTCAAGGATTTGCTCGAAATAAAAAGAGCCAGGGATGAGAGCATCGCTAAGGAGGTGTTTCCCAACATACAATCTCTGATTTACCCTTACAGGGTAGACACACTTGACGAAGCTATCCATGTGCTGAAGATATGGCAGCAAATGACTGAAGCCTTGTTACCTATGATGGCAAGGCTGGCAGAATAACCCCTTCAAATATTCTCATTTCAACCGATGCGTCGCGAAACGATGTTGATCGATTTCTTATCACTTCAGGAAAAGGACGGTTTATCGATTTAGCACGCAATGAGCTGCGCGAAGCGATGAGTAAAGAATATTCCGAGGTCGTGGAGATGTGTTTGACCTGTCGAGATTTGAACAGCTCTATCGGGGACGAGTTTGAGTCTGAGGACAAGTATGGAATTCATACAGGTGTGAAATACATAGAAAAGGTAACGGTCAATTGAATTCCTTTTGAAGCTGTTTGCTGACTCTTGAGCAGGTCCTGCGACGACTAGAATCCTTTTACGTTTATAATTCAGAACTTCAATCAGGATGAATGGCTGGCACAAGTTGTATTGCCGATGTAACTTTACTTCGTTAGGATCATAATATTGATTAAATGACTTTTTGATTCCTTTTATTCTTCATAGCCTTTTTCAAAGGCCCTCGTACCTCTAGGAGGAAGTCCCATATCTCTGCCGCACATACAGCCAAACCTAAGAAATTCTCAGGCTCTTGCACGAGCATCACCAACTCCGAGACGCCTTTGCCATGCCATGCATCCAATCAAGTCGGCCTGCATAACCCCAGGTAATGATTCTCCTGGCCCTGGGCCGTTATGGAGTACTCAGCCTCGGCGCTTTATACGCTGTCAGGCTTGAATCGAAGACCCCACGATTTGTTTGAGAAAAAGTGACTAGCCAATTCTCTCTAAAACACCTCAGTTATAGGTGCGAGACAGGTTTCGAAGATACCAGTCCACGAGCTTTCGTCCCACCTTGGCCTCTGAGATGTGAATGAGGTCCTGAACGATAGTTAGCAAAATGTTGAAAAGTTATTCTGAAATGGGAACTTACGCCTTGGAGAGCATAGTCAAGGTCGCTGACGTTGACAAGCTCACCGTCAAGCAGACTCTGATCCTGCCAGCGCAGCTGCTTGGTGCGCTGCTTGGTAACCAGGAGCCATGATCGAAGCTCCTCGGGCTTCACCTCAAGGAAACCAGCAAGCTTGTTAAGGTCCATGGTGGTGTAGAGGCGGAGGTAAGACTTGATGGTGGGGCTCCACATGTTGGTCTTAACCTCGTCCATGAAGACAGCGAGGTGGTGCTCGACGGGGTCGATGTTGGCCTCGGGGTTCTCAAAGTCCGGAGGAACGGGGGAGATGAACTTGGGGCACGCTGTGCGGAAGAGCTCCTCGAAGATGGGGAGGGACTCGGGTCCACCGCGCTGGAGCTTGAGAAGCTGGTCACCGTACTTCTCACGGAGGGCGCTGTGAATGGTGTCGTCCAGACGGGTGGGCTGGAAAGCGACGCAGATGGCGATGAGAGCGTACATCTGCTCGTTCTTCTTTGTGATAGAGTCGTACTGGGCGCTCTTCTGGAAGTTCTTGGTCCTCGAGACGTAGATGAGGATGTGGCTGAACATGCGGATGGCATCGGCGTAACGGTGCTGCATCATGTAAGAGAAACCAACATAGTAGTAGGTGGTGAAGTGGGCAGCCATGACACGGGCGAACATGGCCTTCTTATTGAGCTCAATGTCGTCGAGTGTCTTGAGTGCGAGGCTGAAGTCACCGAGGAGGCAGTGGACTCGGAGAAGACCAATGATGGAGAAGTAACCCAGCATCTTGTAAAGGTTCTTGTTGCCGTACTCGCCGGCAACAGCTGCGGGGTCCTCTCCACGCTTCATGGCACCGAGCTGCTCGGTGATCTGAGATCGCTGGATGAGAGAGTACAGGACGTTAAGGACACTGTAGCAGCCCCAGGTGTTGGGGTTCTCACGGAGAGCCTGGCGCTCCTCCTCGTTGGTTGTTTGACGGGCAATTCGCATTCGGTACGAGGAGAAAGAGTTGAACTGGTAAATGAACTCATCGATAACATCCCAAGCCCAGTAGTACTACAAAGATATTTATTAGCCCAACCCAAACCGATATATATAGCTTCAGGAAGACCAACAGAAGGGGGCTCGAGATCGACGGGTCCCTCGGAGTTCAGGATGAAGTGGAACAAGCTGCAGTAGGCATCGTAGCTCTGGAACTTAGCCTCGAGAGGCGCCTGGAAGTCGAGAGGCTGAGCAGCCTGGACAAGTCGGGCCTGGATATCGTCGGTCTGCTGGGCGAGGTTCAGGGAGGTGGTGCGGCTGAGATCGTCACCATCCTCATACTGAACTTGCTCCTTGTACTCGGCCACAAGAGCCTCCTCCTCAACATCACTGTCGTCATCGATGGCGCGGGCCGGAGCCACGCCGTTTTGGTAAGAAGCCATCGTGTCGTTTTATATTGTCCGAGTCGAGTCGCGCGTCGTCTCGCTCGTCTCGTCCAGTCGTCACGGTGAAGGGGGGGGTCAAATTTTATCAAGGTGCGATTTTTTTGGTGAACTAAGGTAGGGCTTCTGTTTGGCGCGGGGTTGGGCGCTTAGTCATGCAATTTTTGAGTGGGGTGAGAGAGCCTGTAACTATGGGATGCGGCAGCAGCATCAGCTTTCAAGGATTCAGTCTTTCAGGTCAGCAGCTATAGGTTATTGCCGGACAAGGAAGAGTCAAGCTTTGATGTTCATCAGCCTTTTTGAGTATGTATGAGTCATTCTTAGTCGATTTGAAGATATATCGAGAAAAAATTATGCATGATTGTAAAACTAAATTTACTGACCATGGGATACAGTTTATGATTAGATTAGTCACGTTAAAAGCAGCGGCTAGAAAACTACAGCATCCATCTTGCTCACAACTACCAGTCATCTATAAAGTCATCTCACCTTGTGTTTGGGATACTTAAAGAGCGTCGGAACCTCTCTATCTTATTCGGGTTGGCACGAAAGATATTTTCTCCCCATATCCATATTTAGAACTTTTTTTTACATATTTCTGCTTGAACCCCACCATTTTGGCCTACCCTACCGTTACTTACCCAAATCACTGTCGTCATAATGCCCGTCGTTACTCCAGATAAGCTGGCAAGTCTGCAAAGACAATCCAGTGATGTTAGAAATGTGAGTTTATGTTGATATACAAAAGAGTATATAAAATAATGGCTTCTAGATCTGCATATTGGCCCACGTTGACCATGGCAAAACTTCACTTACCGATGCTCTGCTTGCCACAAATGGCATCATCTCACCAAAGCTGGCGGGAAAGATCCGTTACCTCGACTCCAGACCTGATGAGCAGACTCGAGGAATCACAATGGAGTCGTCTGCTATCTCACTTTACTTTGCCATGCGTCGGAAAGCAGCCCCCGATGCTGAGCCTGAGGACAAGGAGTACCTTGTCAACCTGATTGATTCACCAGGTCATATCGATTTCAGTTCAGAAGTTTCAACAGCATCAAGACTTTGTGATGGTGCTGTTGTGCTTGTCGATGCTGTAGAAGGAGTTTGCAGTCAAACAGTCACTGTACTTCGTCAGACGTGGATCGAGAAACTGAAGCCTCTACTCGTCATCAACAAGATCGATCGACTTGTTACAGAACTGAAGATGACGCCTGGAGAGGCATACGTTCACTTGAACAAGCTGCTGGAACAAGTAAATGCTGTTCTGGGAAGCTTTTTCCAAGGTGAACGTATGGAAGAGGATCTCAACTGGAGAGAGAAGATGGAGGAGCGAGTCAACGCAGCAACAGCAGCCAAGGAATCAGCAATCGCCGATCAGGTCAACGACACAGGAGAAATCCAGTTCGAGGAGAGAGACGACGAGGACATTTACTTTGCTCCCGAGAAGAACAATGTCATTTTCAGCAGTGCTATTGACGGCTGGGCCTTTACTTGCAGACAATTCGCCGCCATGTACGAGAAGAAGCTGGGTATTAAGCGTGGAATTATGGAAAAGGTTCTATGGGGCAACTTTTACTTGGACCCCAAAACGAAAAAGATCCTGGGATCCAAACATCTGAAAGGGAGAAATCTAAAGCCCCTGTTCGTACAGTTGGTTCTCGAGCCAGTGTGGACCGTCTACCAAGCGACAGTAGGGGGTGACAACGGTCAAGGAGACCGAGAGCTGTTGGAAAAGGTTACCAAGTCTCTCGGCATCAAGATCACCCCTCATATGCTCAAGTCTCGCGACCAGAAGCTTCTCATGAACACCGTCTTTGCGGGCTGGCTTCCCTTGTCAACAGCACTGCTGGTCTCTGTCATCGAATCCCTGCCTTCTCCTCCAGCTGCGCAGGCTGCACGACTCCCTGAGATGTTGGCGGAATCTCCAGGAGCTGACCATATTGACCAAACTATCAAGGACTCCATGGTTTCATTCAAGCACGAAAAGTCCGATCCCGTTGTTGCCTATGTCAGTAAGATGGTGTCAGTCCCAGAGAGCGAGCTTCCTGAAAACAAGCGACGCACTGGAGCTCAGATGAGCGGCGAAGAGGCTCGAGACCTTGCACGCAAGAAGAGAGCCGAAGCAGCCAGAGCTCAGGCTGCAGCTGGTGAAAACGGTGTCGAGAGCATGGTGGATTCGATGGACGCCATCAACCTCGATGACTATGCGCCCGAGTTGGAAGAGAAGAAGGTTGACCCTGAGCACCTCATCGGATTTGCTCGTATCTACTCGGGAACTCTGTCCGTTGGCGATAAGCTCTACGTCATCCCACCCAAATGGTCACCCGCTGAGCCCAATGCTGAGCCCGAGCCTCAAGAAGTCACCGTCACTGCGCTTTACATGCTGATGGGACGAAACTTGGAGGCACTCGATTCAGTCCCTGCTGGTTGTGTCTTTGGTATCGGTGGCCTCGAGGGCAAGATTCTGAAGTCAGGAACACTGTGCAGTCGTCGTGAAGGCGCTGTCAACCTTGCGGGTGTCACCATGCTGGGTAAGCCCATCGTCCGTGTTGCTCTAGAACCTGTAAACCCTGCCGATCTTGACAAGATGATTCAAGGTCTGAAGCTCCTCGTGCAAAGTGACCCATGTGCTGAGTATGAGCTTCTGTCCAGTGGCGAGCATGTTTTGTTGACCGCCGGTGAGCTGCATCTTGAGCGTTGCTTGACTGATCTGAAGGAGCGGTTTGCTCTTTGTGACATCCAGCCGGGTGCCCCAATTGTTCCCTACCGGGAGACGATTGTCCGAGCTGAAGAGATGCGACCTCCCGCGAACAAGGAACTGGGACGTGGCGCAGTTGTTGCCACAACAAGCTCCAAGCAAGTCACAGTCTCCCTCCGCGTTCTACCAATCCCTGAAAACGTCACGGAATTCTTGGTGAAGAACGGTGATGCCGTCAAGAGAGTCTACGACCGCAAAGCAAAAGCAGAGGAGGAGGGCGAAGAAATTATTGCCGAGGCTGATGTTGCGGCTGGCAATACCCTGTCTGTGGAGGACTTCAAAAAGCAACTTAAGGAGAAGCTAGAGAAAGGCAAGGGCAGGGAGGTCTGGAAAAACTGCATTGACAAAATTGTGGCTTTCGGACCCCGACGAACCGGACCCAATCTCCTCATCGATTCTACTGCAGACGGTATCTTCTCTAGAGCTTTTGCTGCCGAGAAGGTTGTTGAAACTGCTCCTCGCGCGGACGAATCTCTTCACCCTAGTCATCTGACTGACAAGATCTCCTACGCCTTCCAGCTTGCTGCGGCTCAAGGTCCCCTGTGCAACGAGCCTATTCAAGGTGTTGCTGTTTTTGTCGAGGATGTTACTCTCAACCTCGCCGAGGACGACTCCTCAGCTCGTGATAAGCTCGGACGTCTAACTGGCGAGATTATCAGAACTTTCCAATCCTCCCTTCGGGCGGGATTCCTGGATTGGTCTCCCCGTCTGATGCTTGCTATGTACAGTGTCGAGATCCAGGCGTCTACCGAGGTCCTCGGTCGTGTGTATGACGTTCTGACTCGCCGCCGCGGCCGCGTCAACGCTGAGTTGATGAAGGAGGGCACGCCATTCTTTACAATCCAGGCCCTGGTCCCTGTGGCAGAGAGTTTTGGTTTTGCGGACGAGATGCGCAAGCGTACCAGTGGCGCAGCCCAGCCGCAGCTGATTTTTGCTGGATTCGAGATCCTGGACGAAGATCCTTTCTGGGTCCCCTTCACCGAAGACGATCTGGAGGACCTTGGCGAGTTTGGTGACAAGGAGAACGTGGCGAAGCGTTACATGGATGGTGTAAGGAGGAAGAAGGGATTGCTTGTCGAGGGAAGAAATGTGGCTACAGATGCAGAGAAGCAAAAGACGCTGAAGAGGTAAAGAACCAATCATTGAACAAGACAAGTAGGAATAAAATTATGCATTCATATCGCAAGTCAGGTATTGGGCCATCAGTGGAGAGGTTTCATGAGCTGCAGGTCTCCTAACTATTATGAACGACGGGTCTCGGTGACCCTCTTCTAGGCATGAACACGTCGTATCACTCCAGGGTATCACGATGAGTTCTTAGATTTCATCACTCTGATTGAATCCTACGGTTTGCTTGTTCTTGACTAACCTTGATTAACTCAGTCATCGAGATGCTTTCACCAGATTCTCCTCGTCAAGATCAGCGATCATCATCAACTGCCTTGAAAACCTCGAAGAGTTTCTGCAACTTCCAAGTTTTTCATCTGCAAGTCAGAGAGAGGCTTGATCCACGCTGTCATTGAAATCAAGCTCCATTGATGCCTTACCAAACAGTCTTCCGCTGCTACTGTTCTCATCTTATTGTGTTTAAGACACGTTTTACACGTTGTACACGTTTTGCAGTGTCTTACCACCAGGTCGGATCTGGTCCCTCGCATCTCGAACTCATCTGGTGGCTAAGCTGAGGTCCTAATCTCGTCCGAATCCGCTTCCGCATCTACAATCTGTGATGAGATATTTATGCAGAGCTTCCCATTTGCCAATATCCGCGGGCGAAACTTTGCCCAGAAGGGTTTCCTTGTCTCTGTATGGCTGGGATGTGTCTTGATCCAGAGCTAAACATGACATGTCAAGTGCGGAAAGAGAAACTATCACATTTCGTCCCTGGCTTGTCTCGCTTGTCTTAGACATACGCTCGGTACTTACTCCACGATCTCGGCAGCTAGTGAATAGCCGTGCATCCCCGGTGGGTTCTTGTTTGCTTTTGCTGGGATTCTTCCCCTGGCTTGAAACAGGACGGCCCGTCAGACCTTTCCCTGTTGGGGATGAGGCCATCTGAGAGATCCTTCTGGGCGGCCGAATTTTTTCGTTTTTTTGCTTTTCCAATATGTATGTACGAGAGTAGTAAAAAATTATTTATTTTTTGGCGGATGGGGTCGACGTGAGGGAGAGACCTGCGGGAGGCTGGCCTAAGAAACAATTGGAGCTTTGGGTCTTATGTAGGAGTATTTTTCTTTCTTTGAGCTGAACCCTAAGAGAAAAATGAAGAAAAGGAGAGAAACTAGACTTCTAAGTGGCGGGTTGTTGAGGAATTGCTGCAGTTGTCCGTTAGTCATATATCGCAGAGTTCCCATCCCATTCCCGAGGATCTGGTTCTGACCATCAAGTAAGTTGGACGTTGCATTTCTGTGTGTAACAGGTCATTCACTATGGAGCCCCGGACATCTCTTGCAGGAAACGCTGGAGAAATGGCAGATCTCAGGAATTACAACATCGAGGCCTATACGTTGCTTGGCATTGCAATGTTAGTTACGGCTTTGAGGTGTGGTGTGCGTATCAGCACAGTTGGATGTAGGAACCTCTGGGCAGATGACTATCTCGTCATTCTGGCTGCTGTGAGTTTACAAAGTCTATTGACTTCTCATGTGTACTGACCGTAGCAGGGTATCTATGCTATAGAGACAGGTTTGGCATATTCGGTTGGGAACGTTGCCTTTGGGTTGGCCAACAACTCCCTCTCGGACGAGCAGCGAGCTTCTTTACAGCCAGAAGACCCCGAATACCAAATACGGTACGTCGTTGATCATCAAACTTGACTATACGGTAACTAACCGTTATAGTGTGCTGGGCTCAAAGATTCAACTCGCTCTATGGGCAACATATTCATCCCTTCTATGGATCCTCAAAGCATCCATGTGCACCTTCTACTACCGCTTAACAAAGGACCTCGAAGGATACCGAACCCGTGTCATGATCGGCTTTGGCTTGATCATTACATCTTTCGTGGTTGTGCAGATGAATCTGCTCTTAAGCTGTAGTCCTTTCAACCAGTGGTGGCAGATCTTCCCAGACCCGGGCGCCTTCTGCCACGCCGCCATCTCACCTAGTCTGATATGGACAGGTCTTTCTTTCAACCTCATCACAGACTTTTACCTCATAATGATCCCCATGCCTATGCTTTGGAAGGCTGCTATGCCTTGGCCTCAAAAGGTCGGTCTCATCACGCTCTTCAGCTGCGGCTTGTTTGTTACCATGGCTGCTGTCCTTCGAGTTGTGCTTCTCGTATCCGTGAGTATACCACAGTCCAACTCTTTACCACAACCATCTAACAGTGCCAAGGATCCTCTCAATGGCCCCCAACTTGCCGCTTCTTGGGCAGTTCGCGAGACCTTTGTGGCCATCATGACAACGAATATTCCCATGTTATTCCCTCATTTCAAGAAATGGGCTGTGCCTATCGTCGAGAGAGCTGGATCATCGCTCAGCATGAACCGCTCTCCTCTAAGCACAATCACAGACTCTAGGTTTTCTGGAGCTTTCTCTCTGGAAGTTTGGAAACGGAGAACTCGATCGACATTGCGCCTTTCAACCAACAGCCCCATGTCACCCTCCATCAGAAAGAGCGACATCACAGTTGGCTTCCCTTACGCCATGTGGGATACGCCCGTAACAAGGCCCGAACAGTCCAAGTCCAGAGCAGACATCAGAATCACGCCTCTGGCCTGCCACCCTGTCCGTCCCTTGGCTTATGCCGCGGCCGGACTCGAAGACCAACGGCTGAGCACCACAAGCGAAACTTCCACAGTTTCTTGGACGGAAACGTTGGTCAACTCCCCTCGGTCAGAAGGATCCGAAGTTCTACTTTCACGCATCCACCAAGACGGATACAGCAAATTCGTCTAACTCCTTCATAATCAACGCCAATAATTTCCTTTGTATTCCTGTATGATGGTACGACAAAGACGATAACGCCTTTTCACCGATTTACACGATGCACGAGTTCATGTTAATAAAAATAGATAAAAAGCTATAGATCTGCATACTGTTTGGGCATTGGGTCTCTTGGGTTTGTTCTGTAATGAGTTATCTCGGAGTGTTCACGAGTGGTGTTTTGGAAGGTTGGACGTGTCTCAACACACAAACTTTTACTTGTCATATTATATTCCCTGTACTTATAAACATCAAAAAGCAAAGATTTTTGACTCTTTTAGAGGCATCAAAAGCAGATCGTCTATGCACTTTCCTTTGACGTGATATAAAGACGACGATAAATATGGCTCTCATGCAGAGATGCTGATTCAAAGAGTCTTTGTTACTCCGATATACTGGTGACTCTTAGCCCCGCGAACAGGGCTAATCTATATCGGGGTTCCTTGAGCATGAAAGAGCATACAATGGGAGAAGGCCATTTGACTAGACTCGAGTATTCTCTGTTCAGTCTCAAATGTCTTTCAGACTCGGCCAACAGTGAATGTGTGTTAAAGAACTGAATCTCAAAGACATCTGACGTTGGTACTTAATCGGTCAATACTTAAGAGACGCAGAACTTCTGGTGAAGTTAAAGGAAATCAGACATACAATTCATTCAAATCAAACATTCAGAAAACCATCAATCATGGTTAGCACACGCTCCAAAACAAGAACTGCAACTCCTGTTTCAGAGGCTCCCAGTTCACCAACCACTTCGATCAAACTAGGCTCGCCCTTGCAGAGTCCGGAACCACCAGCTCGGCCACTCAAGAGGAAGCGGAACAAGGATGCTCACTACAGTCCAGTTCCGACGAAGCTCCGAAACACAACCTCGACGCCACTGGAAGCTTCTCGTCCTCGAACCCTCAGTTGGATATCCGACCTGGCTTCGGAAGCGGACTTCGATGCTCCCTGTCCTCAAGACTCTTCGGGATCAGACAGGGAGTCTATTGCAACTTTTGAGACAGACGAGCCCGATGTCGAGCAAGACCCTGTGTTTGGTCCCAAGCTGTTCAGACAAGCCCCTACAGCGAAGGACTGGTCTGATATTGGTCGACACAAAAGCCTCGAGTACTTCCAAGCCTTTCCTCATGACCAACATTCAACCCTTTGCCCCGACCACTTTCTCTCTCTTGTGGATAAGTGGTATTGGCAACGCAAGCCCACAGTCGATGCCCAGCTGAACGCTATGACGGAAGGCAGGTTGTCTGAGTATTACTATTCCGATCTAGCTCTTCCCTTGCATGCAAACTCACATACTGTCATGGATGCTAAAAGCTTCAAAGCGAGGCTGAAGAACGAGATCCGAAAAACATACATGTCATTTGTCCACGAGTTCAATCGAGCGTACAGCGTTACTGGATATGAGCCTAGCTGCGAGATATTTGACAAGGCATCATCACTTGCATGCTGTACAATGTGCGCTCAGTCTCCGGGATACCAACTTCCTATGACCCATACCCACGAGGACGCTAGTTGGGGTGCGCCCGAGTATCCTGGCTGGCATAAGAGGTGCAAGAGGGACAGAAATCGGATGATTTCCACACTTCTCAAGTGCTGTCACTACAATCCCATCACGATCCTGGGAACCGACGAGGCGACCTCTTACACCGAATGCGAGGATTGCGGTCACAGACAAGACGCTGAGCTGGGTGAAAATAGGCCGTGGAAGCAGGCTATCGAAATAGCAGGCGTCCGATTTCCTGTCGAGGTTGTTCCAAAAGGTCCCATGGCAGTGAACAGCAAATGCATGCATGTAGATCTTGGTGGTATTCACATCGTGGTCGACTGGCTTGCTGGGAATTCTCCCCTGATCAAATTTCGGTAAGTTCTAAAGAATGAGATTTTCAAGACAATTCTAACTTTTTTTTTCTTTCACTAGATCAACTCGATTCTCTGAGGCTCATGAGAAAGAAGGATTTGATTTTCATGATCAGAATGAAATCGAGGTGCTTGGAGTGCCTATGATTCAGGAGGATGACAACCCTGATGTTGACACTGCCGTCATGCTGTACGGGAGAATGGGTGCTTTCCACCCGACTACTTCTTGTAGTGGTTCCTTTGAAAATTGTGCTTGCCACTAACAAGAAAAGATGGTGGGATCACAGGCGGTACAAGATTGGAGGAGAATGGGAGAGGTATATACGACAAAGGATAGCATCTCTCCCGGAGCATTAGGGTTATACCATTAAAACAAGGTAAGCATTAGTGAGATTCTAGATTTATATCGAAAAAAGAAACAAGAGAAAATCTTTCCCCATTAGATGTCATATGTCTAGGCACCGAAACGACTAATGTGAGATACAACTACGAAATCCTGCTTTTCATCATGATAGCCTTAGGGTAAGCATCTGCGGCTGAAAGGGAAAGCTTCCACGTGCCTAACGTGTACCCACATCGAAATTCTGGAACCAGTAAAAACCTTTCTCTCAAGGCGAGCAAATTCAGGGCAGCTACCTAGGCATTTAACAGCGGGGGCAATTACCTAGCGGCCTCCGCCAGGCCCGAGTTCAGGGGACCTCCTGCAGCGTGCAGGCCCTGGCCCCTGCCCCCCAAACTTCCCAAGGCAGCTGATGTAACTCCACTCATTGGGAGGAAAGGCAGCCATTCAGCCATCATTTCGTGGTGGATGCAACCTGATTTGACTACCTAACTCTACTTCGCCTCGAAACTTGAACTCTGCCTTTGCATAACTTCCATGCTATCTTTTGTGCCACGATGCGATACTGAAGGAAGAGTCACGAGATAACAACCGCCTCGCTACCTAACTCTACTCTACTCTTTCGGAACCTACCTGCCAACTTCGCTTCTCACGTTCCTTTTTTCCTTCTCTCTTACTTATTCTTACCCTCTTCTTAATCTAGTCTGTCCCACTCGTTGCGCGACATTGCCGACCCCCCCGAGACCGAACACGCACGCCACCGCGAACCCCTCCATCCCTGACACAATCAAGGCTGACCCCGTCTTTTCACTTGACGATACTTTGCTTTTAGCTTTTGACTCACCAGGACTGGCATCCTAATACTACCTACACGATGCGTCTGTTCGGTGGAAAGAACAACAAGTTCAAGGTCGACCCTCCCAAGATCAGGATCGAAAAGGTTGTCGTCGACCGACCTGCTCAGAAGCCCAAACCCAAACCGAATCCTGCCCTAAGCGGCTCAGCATCGCGCTCCTCATCTTCTCACCGTCCTTCTCCGAAACCTGTGGCACGTCAAGCTAGTCACTCGCCGTACCCCTCCTCATCTGACGAGAAGCGTCTGGAGCGTAAGCGCAAGGCCCCATCCGTGTCGCGTAAATCACCAGCCAGCGACCGTATCGAGTTCGACAAAGACAGCGATGGCGAAGACGACGGATGGATGACTCTTGACACAAAGAGACAACGAAAGGGCACAGAAGATGGTGGCTATGTCGACCCCAACCGAAAGTTGAGGAGCGTAAGGGCCTTTGAGGAGCGTATCGAAAGCCGGAGCTTCATTCATGCAGTCGATGTGGCCTCGCTAGAACACAAATGCGTACCTGTGATGGGTGCTCAAAAAGAGGAGGTTGCTATTAGGCTACAATATCCCAGCTTACAACCCCGCGAGAAGTGAGTTCCCTTTGCTATCCATGACCAGAACTCTAAGCTGACATATTACAGATACGAGCTAGTATGGGGGAAAGACAAGATCGATGCTGTCGAAGCGAGCATCAAAGTTGTTCGCCATGTCGCCGAGACATACCTCACTGAAGAGGAAGCCGAGCCTTTTACGAATCCCAACGGTGGTATCATCCGAAGGCTGGAAAAGGCATCCAACAGGAACATTCAGGATTTGATGGGCTTCAAGGCCGCTCTGCGCGAGTACAACGAGAAGCTTCGTGCTCTGGTCGATGATGGTGTCATTGCCAAGAACCTCGACAAAATGCACGAGCTCCCTCAACACCTCGTGGCTTTCATCCTCGATCAGATTTACGATCGGACAGTGGCTCTCAAGGTAGAGCTCCTCTCCAAGTATGAGAACGGAACCGACTATGTCTATGGTGAACTTCTACATCCATTCATTTCCAAAATCTTGGTAGAGCAAACTCGAATGACCTCTGGTCAGGTCTTTGTCGATTTAGGCTCTGGTGTCGGAAACGTGGTTTTGCAAGCGGCTCTCGAGATTGGCTGTGAAAGTTGGGGTTGTGAAATGATGGAGAATGCTTGCAATCTGGCCGACGAACAAAAGAAGGAGTTTGATGCCCGCTGCATGTTGTGGGGAGTTCGACCAGGCAAGGTGCATCTTGAACGGGGAGATTTCCGTAAGAATGCGCGTATTCACGAAGCACTTAAACGTGCCGACGTAGTCCTTGTCAACAACAAGGCCTTCACCTCGCAGCTCAACGATGACTTGGTTCGAATGTTTCTTGATCTCAAGTCAGGCTGCAAGGTTGTGTCCCTCAAATCCTTTGTCGCCGAGAAGAGCAACAACCACAACATCAACGACGTTGGCAGTACCATCCTGGAGGTGGAAGAGTGCATATACCCTGAGGGTTATGTCAGTTGGACTAATGCAGGAGGACCGTACTTCATTTCGACGCGAAAGTAGACTATAGAGCTTCGTCAGCAATCAGTGGAGGAGTATGATGTAAGAGAGATTGGGCTGGAAGATGGGGATACGTCGGCGACGGGTATAAGGATATGTTCGGACTCACAGGATACTCCATATAGCACTTTGTTTTTTCGTGATATCGAGCGTTGTTCCCTAGACCGACTTTGGTTGTTTGCTGTTATCACTCGACGGATGGTCGCTCATCGTCCTTTTTCGAAGATTGGCTCGTTGGCAAGATTCATGGCGTCTGCTTCCTGTGCCATCCTCTTCATCCATCGATCGACAAGCTCTTTGTTTTCCTTTTTGACCTTGTCTCTTTCCTTCTCTGCCATTGACACTTGAAGATTCAGTGCAATCATCTCATCTTGAACTTGCTGGTGTCACTGTAAGCATAAACCCGTGACTCCCAGGATGCAATACGCACCTCGATGAATTTGCGTTTTTCCCTCAGCTCATATTCCCTATCTTTGAGTCTGGTGGTGAGACTGTTTTTGTCGGCCGTGAGGTCTCTTATGGATTTTGTATTCGTCTTGTGCTTGGATCGCAACTGCAACAACTCTTCTTCGCTGGCGCGTAATCGTTTCTCGGTGACACCTTTCGATCGAAGAGCTTCGGCGAGGTCTTGTTTCAGCTGTGCTACGCCTGGATCGTTTGTCGAAGGTGAGGCGGGTTGCGCATTCGTCTTTCCGCTTTTTGCAACCAGCGCTTCTAATCCGTTCTTTTCAGCTTCGAGAGCAGATATCCGATCGGCCATCTGCGAGCCTTGGGATCGTTGTTAGTCTTATATACATCGTGGTCGTCTCCCATGGGATGATATCGCATAATGAGGGAGGGGTTGGAGTGGGGTTGGTTTATACGAACATGTTTGAACAAGCTCCATGTTGACGGGATTATTGAGCTCTGCATCCTTGATGCCGGATAGGTACTGGTCGCGCCAGTTAGGCATTGTGTATTATGAGTGTTTTTGGTGGATTAATGTAAAATATTGTTGTTGGCAGTAAAGTTAGATGAATAGATTAAGATGCAGACGAGAGAATGACTTGCACCGCTTATTTGGAGGTTGCCCGCCATGTGAGATGATGCAACCTCCACCAGTTACCGCCAAAAGAAACCTAAAATTAGCGGGACAAGGAGCTACCCGACCGCTAATCCCAGCCGGAGAATAGCCGTATCATGGACGCCTGGCAACCTCCACTTACGTCCGACTGTATGATGCAGCCAGTACCCAAGCTCCCTGCTCTCATTCATACTGTACTTATTTACCTTACTGCAGTGTACAGCTGAAGCATTGTCTCCAGCTGCGAACACACTTGTTCTGTCCAACACCACTCAAAAAAAAGTCTGGTAACAACATGAGATAATCGCGAGATGGACACGCTTCACGCGAGAGCCGATTGGGAAAGTGTCGGGGACAGGTGGTTCCGAAAGACACAGCAGTATACAGCAGTGTTTGACCAAGATCTTGACTTGGATAATTATATCGTGGCCGGAGCTCCATATGCAGGCGCATTAGGTGAGTATTGGAGCTATATGCAACATAGTTTGGTCATGACGAGTTGTTCACTTCTCATGATGAGCTCAAGTTCTCAATGAACATAGCTGACCAGCCTCGTAGCACTATGGCGCGACGATACAAAGCTCCTAGCATACCAACCGGGGCGGTCAGCAAAACCAGCAATCGACATTTACAGTCTTGCTGGAAAGAAGTTGCGAAGCATCCCATGGGACAAAGGCTCTATCAAAGGACTTGGGTGGTCTGAGGATGAGACTTTACTAGTTGTTACTGCTGATGGTACTGTGCGTTGTTATGATTTGCAAGGAGACTTCACACAATTTTCTCTCGGTCATGGCGCCGACAACTATAGTGTCGAATCGTGCCGGTACGTCTGCTGGCTACTTCTGCGTCGGATTCATGACTAATAAGACACAGGTTCTACGACCATGGCATGGTAGCACTGTTAGGAAACAACTCTCTCATTACAGTCTCATCATACACTGAGCCCAGACCCAAGGCTCTTGCGCAGACACCAGAAGGTGAAATCCACGCATGGTCAATCATCTCACCAAACCACACGTTATCAAGGTCTGTTGAGGTGTTGCTGAGTGTTGAAAAGACAATCTACGTTGTTGATGCCACGGATTGTGAAGATCGCTTTCTCGACATTGGGCCTTTTAGTCATATCAGTGTCTCTCCAGATGGACGCTATGTGAATCTTTATGCTGTGAACGGTAAAGCTCACGTCATTTCGAGTGATTTCCAGGAGCGGTTGTTCGAACACGATTCGAATTCTCAAACGCCCCCTCTGTATGTTGAATGGTGTGGTTCCGATGCCCTTATTGCTTGGGAGGATGAAGTGCACATTATTGGACCTGGCGATTCTTCTTCCTCATATATCTACGACAGCACACGAGTGCATGTCGTATCCGGTATGCGTCTTTATCCCATTCAAGTCCATCACTGACATTCCGTAGAGCACGACGGTGCTCGCTTAATTACGAATGACTTTTGCGAGTTCCTAGAGCGAGTCCCGCGAGACACTCTCGAAGTCTTTGGCCAGTCTTCAGATTCATCACCGGCCTCGATTTTGCTAGACGCCGTGGGACAGCTGGAACTTCAGTCTCCCAAAGCCGATGACTACATCCAGCTAATACGACCTAATCTTACGGGAGCTGTGGACACTTGTGTCAATGCGGCTGGACGCGAGTTCGATACACACTGGCAGAAGCGTCTGCTCAAAGCTGCCTCATTTGGCAAGTCTGTGCTTGACATATACAACAGCGACGACTTTGTTGACATGTGCGAAACTTTGCGTGTACTCAATGCCGTCCGATTCTACGAAGTTGGAATGCCTTTGTCATTTGAGCAGTACCATCGGTTGACGCCAGAAGCTCTTATCCGACGACTACTGAATCGTCACGAATACCTCCTTGCGTTGAAGATTGCAGGCTATCTCAAGCTACCTACAGATCGTATCTATGTGCACTGGGCATCGAGTAAGGTTCGCGTTGGAGGCGAGGACGACGACACCATCTGCCGCTTGATCGTCGAGAGGTTGTCTGGCAAGCCTGGAATATCCTTCGAAGAAATTGCGCGTGCAGCTTATCAGGAAGGCAGAGGGCGGCTTGCCACGGAACTTCTTAATCATGAGCCTCGTGGTGGTAGACAAGTCCCGCTCCTCCTAAGCATGGAAGAGGATGAGCTTGCTCTTGACAAGGCAGTTGAGAGTGGCGATACAGATCTTATACTCTCAGTTCTGTTGCAACTCAGGAAGAAGCTCCCTCTTGCGGCATTCTTCAGGGTTATCAACGCACGACCCTCAGCAACGGCTCTGGTGGAAGCTCTGGCTATGGAAGAAGGTGATAACACGCTGCTTAAAGATCTTTACTACCAAGATGATCGACGAACAGACGGTGCAAACGTTTTTATTCGGGAATCGCTCAAGCAGCCTGATGCTCGCACAGCTTCTGACAAGTTAGCTCTGGCAGCAAAACTACTGGCAGATTCCAAGGAGTCCTCATTCGAGGTTCACGCCTTGAAGGAAGCCACCACCTTGCTTCGCATGCAAGAAGCCTTTGACCGAGACCTGACGGATACGTTTACGGGGCTGAGTGTTAACGAGACCATGTTTAAGCTTATTCGACTGGGCTACCACGGGCGGGCTAAGAAGATCCAGAGCGAGTTCAAGGTCCCTGAGAAAGTGGCGTGGTGGATTCGGTAAGTGGACCTTTTCTCCAACAGCTCCACGGCACCGAGGGCTGCTTTCTTCAAACGGCTAACACGGTTCCTGCAGATTACGAGCACTAGTAGCCAAGCGAGACTGGAACGAGATCGAGGAGATCTCCAAGACAAGGAGAAGTCCCATTGGTTGGGAGGTGAGTTATTGGGTAGATCTACGAATCGAGGCTCAGAACTGACAGACTGTAGCCTTTCTTCAACCTCACTCTTCAGGCAGGCAACCCAAGGGTAGCATCTGTCTTTGTACCTAAATGCACAGGACTAGAAACTGGAGAGACCATCACTATGTATGAGAAGTGTGGCATGCGTGTAAAGGCAGCGCAAGAAGCTGTGAGACTCAAGGATAGCGAGTCATGGGAGAGAATTCTGGAGGATGCAGGAAAGGGGACGCAGGAGGGAAGAGAGATTGAACGGTTAGGACAGTCGGCCTTCAAGAAGTAGAGCGAGGTATACCCGGAGGGTAGTAATTTCTTATTTTCACCGCACCTTTACAACGAAGACAGATTTAGATTTGAAACAGCCATGACATCCATCTCTTACCATAATTGAGTCAACAATGGTACGATCTGAAATTAGTTTGACGCCTTGAATCTGTGTCCATACTGAGCCTCTGATTGCAGTGGCTACATGGTTTAACGCATGTGGAGAGGGTTCTAAGTGTCTTGAACCGTTTCTTGGGGCGTCAAGAGTTGGCCCCTTGAATACAGCCCTAGCTGCTCTTTAGCTAAAAAAGGACTGGAATGCAAAACTTGTATAACCGTTTCATAATGGACGCTCATCTTCGCGTGATGGATGAAAATGGTCTCGTGACATGCCCTGTGAAGAGTCATGTCTCTAGTAAAAGTGTCTCATGACAGTATAGGATGGAGTTTGAAAGTGGGACGATGGGCATCAACTAAGGGTTTCACGTGAGTTTTACGATAACGTTATGATCGGGAAGTCCCGAAACACGCTTATTCGCAATGACAAAAAAAAGGGAACGTAGGTAAAAGGCAGATGATGTTTGGTGGTGGCATGACAGCTGAGCTGACGAGGGGATGAACTACTACGTACAATGCATCCAGTGCTTGTACTGTAAAATGGAGGGTAGGATGATGATATCATGGGTTACATTCTGGCTCCGATGTGGGGATGACCCTCGGCAGTAGAGCTGGGGAACTGTTACGAATAATCAAGTCCAAGAGCAGTGTGCAATTGCCTACAGGATATGGTATCACCAAATCCGGGGACTTTTTTTTGTGTTGCTAAAAATCATGGCGAAACTCTGGAGAATCTCAACGTCGGTAGGTTCCAAAGTAACGCAACCCCCTTTTCCTTATTCTTTCCCATCCTTTGGAGGGTGTTATTCGTATCCGTTTTCTGCCTGCCACTGTAAGCTCAAGCCTTGTTTTCCTTTTTCGGCCATGGTCAGAAAGTCTCGAAGCATCCGGTGGTGGCGGATCTTTTCTAGTCGATATCTAATTATTTCACGACAAATGTTGTCTAGCAGCGTTATACTAAAGTCTCTCAAAAGACGTAAATTGAGTTTAAGCCGCAGCCGTCGGAATTTTCGAAAGGAAAATAACAGAAAGAAAAAAAAAAACGGTTGATGAGGAATGATGTTTTTAGTTCTTCTGGAAGTAGGTGAGGGGCGCTTGAGTTGAAGTAAGGCCTTGCGGATGGGATCAAATGGATAATTGGATAATAAAGAAGCGTTCAAGATGATTATAAGAAAGAGAACAGGAGAAGAAGAGACTGAAACTAATAAGAATAAAAATAAAAAGCCGGTCAATGTTCTGAGAAGTGGTCGGCCTCGGCTGGAGATATCTTGTAGTGTTTGATAGATAGACAATAGGATATTATATGGAATAGATATGCCACTGTGTAAATCAGGTCAATAGATGTTGTAGGAGTACATGCAAGTTTGAGATGAAAATCATGCCGAGTTGTACAACTGATTCAGGGTCTGAGGGTTCACAAAGAGCAACCCTGCCTGCCATCCATCAAATATCTTTGGCCACACTCGACAGAAAGAAGAGATCGGGATCCGCACTCCCATTTCCGATACTGGACCCTGCTTTCATCTTGCCGAGACGCCTCACCAAAGGTTGGGCAGACCTAGAGTCAGAAAACAGCTCCAGAACGGCCAAGCCGAGAATCACGTTTTGAACTACAGAATTGATCACTTGGCTATATGCAGTGGACTGCGTGATCTTGATGGCATCTCCATGAACCACTTGACCATCCAGTCAAAACCCTTGTACTGTACCAGTTACATATGTTAGTTTATTCTTGATTGCCCACTAGTGATGAGACTAAATGCACCTTACCAATGGACATGGGAGAGAATGGTACGGCAGGGGAATAAGTCAAAGGTTGGGCAGAAGTGGATTTTTTTTCTTTATATCGTCTTGAGGCAATTAACAAGACTATTTATTCACGATTCCTTGTCTGCTCTTTTTTTTTTTTTTCTTTCTCAATATCATTACGTCGTTTCCTTGGCTTTTTGAACATTTCTTGGACCTCTTTCTGGTCGTTGCGTCTGTCATTGCAGGGATTGAGATTTATAAAGCGTCCCCTCTTTCTTTGGGAGGAGTTCCGGTCCATGAATTCTAGACTAGAAAGCTAGCGCTAGAACTAATCAAGCTGATTAGCCCCTGTCAGCAGCTATAGAACCCCTGTTTACGCCCCCCGGTTCCAAGCGATGCCACCACTGCCCACCGTAGGGACTGACTGTCTGTTGGTACTGTAGGTCCATTTGTTTTTCTATTTCCAAGCCAAGGAACGAGGTAGGTAAACTAAATGAACTCATCAAGAGAGCCCAACCTCCAACTTTGATCCAGCTCTAGATCCATCCAATTCAAAGCCCCTGTTGCCTTTTGTTTTCTCTTTTTAACATCTTTACCTCTCAATTGTTTCTCTTCTTGTTTCTTGCTTCTCCGTCGTTATATGTCGGATTCTGTGTCGGATCAGAAACTCTCCCTTCTCCATCTGTCTGCCTCTTTATTTTGTCTCTGGCTTCTGACGGAACGAACCATCGCCCCCCCAAGTCTAGAACGATCTGCAAGACAAGAGAGACAGAAAAAGACAAGCAAGACAATTCAAACTTGTTGACAAGAATTTATTCGTATACATAAACGAGACCCTTTCCCTGTCTGTCGCCCTTTGTCAGCGAATCGGTAACCTGAGTAATATCAACATACCTACTCTTGCAACTCTCTCTCTTCCTTGGTATCCATATTCCGCCATCATAAGACCCTTTCTCTCTCGTCATATAACCGCTCCCGTCATACCAAGCCGGATACGCTCTTGTTCCAATACCAACATCAACAACAATCAGGTGTTTCTGTCTCAGCTGAGGTTTCAGTCACTTGGCCGTCTTCAGTAAAAAGAACAAGGCAAATACAACAAAGACAACAAGAAACAAAACTGACCCTTCAATCAATCGATCAAAGCAAGGGCTAGATTGAAATTAAACTTCGCCTCTCTACAGTGCAATTACGCCGCTTTCTGCTTCTCCCTTTCTTGGTGCTTCGCCTTGCCTGGCTTTGGCCTAGAACTGCTCAAATACCCATTGCATTTCCATTTACAAGACTCCTCCCCTCTTTCTTGTCTTGTTGCTTGAAAGCTATTATACCCTTGCAGTCGGCAACTACCTAAAACAGGGTCCCTGTTCTTAGCTCACCTGCTCATTATTTCCTTTTTTTTCTGCTGTTGTCTTTTTGGGGACCTACTTGGTTTTATCCCTCTCTCAGGCTGTCTCTCTCCAATCATGTTTACTCAGCCAGTTGTTTCAACGCCCACGGGGCCTTCACAGTCTTCGTCTACTTCGACCTCTAGACCCAGTCGTCTTCGAGGTCTCAGTTATTTGCGAAACTACACACAAAACCATATTCTTTCCCGCGACAGCCACCACAACTCTGGACCTGGCACTGGAACAGCAAGCGCACGCAGCACGTCCCCCAGCAGACACGGCTCTAGCCTCACGCGATCTCTTAGCCATTCGCCAACGACGAGTGGACCATCCACTGGAGCCCATAACCAAAACACCAACCACTTGACCCTCGTCAGTTCAACACCCGATCCCGTGAGGAATTTGACATCAGCGGCCACCACAACCTCGATACCTGCGCTGCCGCCTACTTCTGTCCCAGCTTCTGCTGCTACTGTTCCCGTCGCCGCCAATTCCTCAAACCCATCGTCTGTTGCACCCGCTTCTGACCCTTTGGTTTCATCCGACGCTAACGACCCCGCCAACGCTGCATTGGAATCCTCGACCGTAGCAGCAGATACGCAAACTGCAGCCGCCGATATGAACCAAGATCAGCCCACAATGACAAGGTCGCGATCCGGTACCACTGGCGAAGGGGGCACCTCGACCCCTGAGACTACCCCGTCAATTCGATTCTCAGCCTACTACGATCCGCGATCTACACGCCCGTCCCTGACGTTTCCTCCCATTTCCAGGACTTTACCTACAGGCTCCGAGAAGATTCGCGTTGGCCGCTATTCGGAGCGCGACAGCCACTCCATGTCCAACATGCCCGGAAACCAGCCGTCAGCCGCCCCCGTCGGCTTCAAGAGTAAGGTCGTCAGTCGCCGACACTGCGAGTTCTGGTACGAGGATGGAAAATGGTACATCAAGGACGTCAAGAGTTCTTCCGGCACATTTTTGAATCATATTCGTTTGAGCCCACCTTCGCAGGAGAGCAAAGCGTTCCCGGTCAACGACGGCGATATCGTGCAGCTCGGAATTGACTTTAAAGGTGGAGAGGAAATGATATTCCGATGCGTCAAAATGCGCCTCGAGCTGAATCGTGGTTGGCAAAACAAGCTTAACACCTTTAAGTAAGTTGACGGTTTAACCTTTTCTCAAGGGGATTTTTGAATGCTGACATATTGACTAGTATGGCTGCGCACAAGAGACTGCAGACGATGGCCTCCAGTGGAGCAGCTGGTACCAACTCTCAAGATTGCTCTATCTGCCTGAGCTCTATTGCTGTAAGCTCACTGAATCTCAACCATGTTTGTTCGTTTTGCTGACAATCACTCATAGCCTTGTCAATCTCTATTCGTGGCACCCTGTTCGCACACATGGCATTTCAAATGCGTGAGGTCACTACTCAATTCTCCTCAGTACCCCATTTTCATCTGCCCCAACTGTCGTGCCGGCGCCGACTTGGAGGCCGACGTCGACGAGCTGGCGGAAGAATGGCAGCAGATGAAAATCGAAGCTGAGGCAGAAGCCTCAACACCAGCACAGGTCGACACCGAGCCAGAAACAGACGCAGAGCCAGCACCCCCCGCAGCTGGTTCTGGTACATCGACCCCCGAGCGATCGAACACTGTTGACAGTGATCATATGGATGTCACCGTCAACATCACGCCCGAAACACCACAACGAAACGAAGTGAACCATGCCATTTCTGAGCCTTTGCCTATCAGAGCGGTCTCAGGTGTCCGAAGATCTAGCCAGCTCGGCGATAGTCGAACGCCATCCCCCCCAGGCGGCAATGAAGGACCAATTACCCCACGAAATAATGTTGGACCTTGGGTTTTTGACGGCAGTGCCGGCAGTACAGTGAGCGCCACAGAAGGCGAAATGACCAGCATAGACGCCGCAGCACAGCCGGATATAAATGAGAGTAATACGGCAGTCCGTCAATGAAAAAGCTCAACAATCGAAAACCTTGACACTCGGGGAGTGCTCTCTCGGTGTATGGCCATAAGGCGGCGCCCGGAGAGATATGTTTATGCGTATATGGCGTTCTGTTGGGTTGTCCTGGCTCCCATGGCAGCAAAGGCGTTCACGGAGTTTTTTTTTTGTTTTCTATATGAATTGCCACCTTTGGAAGAAGTCAGGGTGAACTTGGTCGCATCATGTGCAAAGCGTTTTGTTATTTGGATTGATCGAAATGGGAGACTAGACATAGGGTAGCGAGTGCAGTATATGTGTCATATGGCATAGGATATAGCTGCCCAAGACAGGGGCCCATGAGTAGGAGTTAATGAATAGACTCGCCCAACATGAACCGAAGTATTTGAAGATAAAACTACTTGAACATACAGTGATGTACACAAGCTACAATTGGCTTTGAACGTACTTATCATGGCTGACGATCATGACAGAATATTTTATACTTTATTGTATTTGAAGGCTCTAGGTTTACCATATTTTCACGTCCCAAATATGTTTCACCTTGATTCCCAAGAAACATCGGGGCATCTTCGTATTAGTATAGGTCAACATTATAAATCCAGTCTTGACATAACTTTTCTGTCTCCGTCAAAATTGTCTTGAACATGAGAGACATTATGTCATCATACCCGCTGCTCCCGGCACCGAGATGATCCGGCCTAATCGCCGAGTGCGGGCGAACAGGCCGGGGTGCGTGCTAAATTTCGACGGTCGTTAGTCAGTCGCAAACTTATTCGCCAGCGACGATACCTTCAAGCAAGCATTTATTTGCATTTGTTGGAAATTGGGTTGAGCTTTTTTTAATTTTGGTATTTTCCCAGTTCCTTTCAAAAGTAGGCGCATTTCATAATGCTTCGCCAATTCAGCACTGGTCTGCCTACAAAGGCCCGGGCCTCGTGCTCGAGAGTCTTGGGCCAGGCTTCCAAGTTCTCGCTGGCTCGGAGGTCTATGGCTACTGTTAAGGTGAAGGGTATTGAAAAGGTATATTTTGGAAATCAGCAAGTACATAATTACAAGGAGTGGTCTTGCTAATGTGGAATAGGATCCTACAGAGCTTGACAAAGTCACAACACTTCCCAATGGCCTGCGAGTTGCGTCAGAAGCCCTGCCCGGATCCTTCGCTGGTGTGGGTGTTTATATCGAGGGCGGCTCGCGATTCGAAAACGACTCTCTTCGCGGTGTATCTCACATTATGGACCGACTCGCTTTCAAGTCCACATCGAAGCGCTCTGCAGACGATATGCTCGAGCAGGTCGAAGCTTTGGGCGGAAACATCCAGTGTGCCTCGTCACGAGAGAGCATGATGTACCAAGCCGCCACCTTCAACAACGCCGTCCCCCCAACCATTGAACTCCTCGCCGAGACGATTCGCGATCCTCAAATCACCGACTTGGAAGTTGCCGAGCAGATCGAGACGGCACGATATGAGATCCGCGAGATCTGGAGCAAGCCCGAGCTAATCCTGCCGGAGCTGGTGCACACTGCTGCGTTTAAGGACAACACACTCGGAAACCCGCTGCTGTGCCCGGAGGAGAGGTTAGCCGCTATCGATAGAAACACCGTCATGGCATACCGGGATCTCTTTTACCGACCTGAGAGAATGGTCGTTGCATTTGCTGGAGTTGAGCACGGTGAGGCTGTCCGGCTGACAGAGAAATTCTTTGGCGATATGGAAAAGGGCGCACAGCAGATTACAGAGACGACTGGCTCTGAGACGAGCGAGAGCGAGCTCTCAGATAGTGAAGCCAGCGCATCCTCAGCTTCTTCATCACCACAGCAATCCTCTGGCCTTCTCTCGCGATTCTTCAAGAACACACCTTCCGCTCCTCAAAACCTTAACAGCCTCCCTTCTCAATCCGATATTACACGCCCCTCAAAGTACACGGGTGGCTTCCTCTCACTCCCCGCTCAACCACCCAACCTGAGCGGTCTCCCTACTTTTACACATATTCACCTCGCCTTTGAAGGTCTCCCTGTAGCCTCGGATGATATCTACGCCCTTGCTACACTTCAGACCCTTCTTGGAGGCGGTGGTTCTTTCTCTGCTGGTGGTCCCGGCAAGGGCATGTACTCTCGCCTGTACACTAATGTTCTCAACCAGCACGGCTGGGTCGAGTCATGCATGGCCTTCAACCACTCCTACACCGACTCTGGTCTTTTTGGCATCTCAGCAAGCTGCTTGCCTGGACGAACAGCTGCCATGCTCGACGTCATGTGCCAGGAGCTCCGCGCTCTTACCCTGACCACAGGCTTCTCACGCCTGCAAGAGACCGAGGTTGCACGCGCGAAGAATCAGCTACGGTCCAGTCTTCTCATGAACCTCGAAAGCCGCATGGTCGAGCTTGAAGACCTCGGCCGCTCCATCCAGGTCCACGGCCGTAAGATTCCCGTCAAGGACATGTGCCGTCGTATCGAGAACCTGACAGTGGACGACCTCCGCCGTGTGGCCACTATGATTGTCGGGGGCAAGGTGAGAAACCCAGGTGGTGGAAGCGGTGCTCCTACCGTGGTGCTGCAGGAGGCCCAGGCATACGGTGTCAGCAGCCATACGATGAGCTGGGATCAGATCCAAGACCGCATCGACAGCTGGAAGCTTGGCAGCTCATTGTAAATTTGACGTGGTGTTGTACCAAGAAATGAAGTATTGGTCACTTGCATGAGGTCCTCCGTGACGAGGAGGTGTATAATAGAGTGGGATATCTTGTAAAGCATATACCGGACATTGGGATGTAGCATTATGAGGAGCAGAAAGACTATGATGATCGGGAAAATATGTATTATATGAGCCCACGCAATTTCTCTACTAGACTCAAAATCAACGTATACCAGTATAAAACAGACGAATGAAGAATTTTGACGAAAAAGGCTACATTGGTGTATATTATTCTGTATGCAAAGTCTCGCTATCACCAAACTCCAAACTGTATTTGTTCTTATCTGGGTATGAATTTACGCCTTCTTTGTGATACGCCGTATGCCCAATTGCTTGCCATATAAAAATCTGTAATATCTAATGCCGCCTAAAATGAATCATAAATTTGTCCAAATTTCATAAATCAAAGCTTGGACCGTACAGCCTCGAGGCGATACTTGACGTCCTTAAGGGCTTTGTTGGTAGGTTTCCAGTTGTCAAACTGTTTAAGCAACTCATCTGCCTCGGCGCTCAGCTCAGTACGGACAAAGTCCTCTTCCAACAAACCACGCATAATCCAGGGCAAGACATATGGGTTCTGAGATGTCAATGGTCCTCCGCGTGGGGAGATAGTGCATGGTGCTGGTGGCGGACCAGCCGGTGCTGTCTCAAGAGCATGTGCAATGGCAAGATCATATACTGCGTCGTCGTAGTAGAGGCGAGAGTGGCCAGCTCCAGAATAGAGGGAGCCAGCGAGAGGAACTGATAGCTCGCGTATCAAACCATGGTCTGAAACACCAAGGTTGCGAAGTTTGAGAGCGAAGCCGACCAGATGAGCAATAAAATCAGGGGCGTGGACACGCCCGTCGATAAAGACAGCCCGGTAGATGTAAGGGTGATTTGCAGGTGAGTATACGGCGGACTATATTTGTTAGTCAGTGCATACCAGACATATGGGCAGTGAGAACTTACCTCCATTGGTACGAGCTGATCGTCAATGCTACCAATGAATGTGACACGAGCCCCGTAGTCTACTACACGCTTGAGGGCGTTCTCGAAACGCTTCGAGTTGTCACTCCCTGCGTCCCCAAATTCCCACAACTCGGCAGCAGAACCCATAAGTAAACTAGATTTGTAGTCTGGAAATGGCCCCAATGCCACTCCAGCCATTGCACAAACACCGACCTTGGCGTTAGTGATGATGCCGAGATCAATGAGTTTCTCAAGCAGCATGATACTGACTGGAACTCCTTGTGAGTGGCATGCAATGAGGACGAGATCAGCATTTCGAATATGATCAATCCAGTTGAGCATGAGCTTCCATAAATTGTCCACGCGCTCTTGAATCTTTCCTTCTCCCTCGAGAGCGACCTTTTCGATCTCGCAATCACCACAACCATGGGATTCTGCCCACCTTCGGATTCCCTCAGCTCCGAGAGCGGCAAAACGTAGAGATGTACCTGTTGGCTGCCCAATCATAGGGCGAAGGTACGTTGCTGGGAAGAGTCCATGAACGCCAATTGCGATCGCCTTTTTGATCTTTGGAGGTTTGTCTACCCGAAAGACATGATTCAGAGGGCTTTGTTGTGTTCGAAGCAGAAACTGTGTCAACTGCTTTACAATGGATGGGTTGTCCTTCATATGGTAAGTGCTGGAGAAGGATGGCAGTAGAAGGTTGCCAGCGAGCTTGGTTGATGTTTCCGACTCGGTGATAGATTGATCAGAAGCAGCAACTTTTCCTGACGCTTTATCGATATCTTGAGTGGGAGTTGCTGTCCTGGTTGGAGTTGATGCCCCAGACACCGGGGGTGATGGATTATCCAAATCCATGGATTGAGGCCTAGCGCGCTTGTTCTTCTTCATCCACCTGGATCTGACTGATTGCTTATCCTTCACTTTTGGGTCTCCCTTTGTATTATCCTTGGTTGGCGATACGTCGGATTCTGCCATAGGTTGAGGACGAGTTTCTGATCCTTCACCCATCACCGCTACTTCTCCAGATTCTGGCAACGGTCGACTATCTTTCGTTTTTGGTGATTCTTTGGACCAGAAGGCCCATGTCGAACCGCTCTTGGGAGGTGCCTCATCTTGGTGAGAGGGCGGCTCAGCGTCTTTCATTATTACGTCTTGAGAGGGAAGCTCGGAGACTGTTTGGGGTTGCTGAGTATCTGTCTTATCCTCTGGAGGGTTAACAGGTTCTGCGGAAGGGTACCAATATCTAAACCAAGATGTAGGTCGTGTGTCTTCAGTGTTTTTGGGAGAGGTAGTCTGGTTTGGGGGCTCTGGTTGAGCGGATGGAGTGACGGACCGAGGAGCATCGGCTTCTTTCGTAGCCTCAATCTCGATGGTTGGCTGAGTCGCTGTATCAAGTGCCGGAGACGCCTGGGTCTCTGTGAAAGGCGTTCTGGACCACCATCCTAGCCATCCTGATGAAGTCGGCGGTTGTTGGCTCTCGTTCTGGGATGCGGATGCTGCGGGTCGCATGTCAGCCTGAGATTTAGACTGGGCATCACCGACCTCAGATTCCTGCGCTTCGTGCGTTGTTGTTTCTGCGATCCCTGCGTCTTTTGGTGTCTCTCGGCTTTCCGTGATCTGGGTTGACTCTGTCGATGGTTCAACATCCGGCTTGGTCTGTTCTTGCGATTTATTTTGCACGTCTTCTTCGGTCATCGTAACATCGGACTTGTTTTCTTTAATCTTCGGCATCGTCTTAATGGTACCGGTTGTACTTAGGATACTGGCGTTGTCTTCGTCGTTCTTCTTCGCCTCGTACCGACTTAGATCGGGGGATTTATTGGATTTTACTGTCCCTCCAAATATGTTTTCCTTCGCGACTGAGGTAGATGCCGAGGCTTTGGGAGCTCGCGGCCAGGAGCCGTACCAGCTCTTTGGTCTTTGTACCTGCATGTCTTGTTAGAACCTAGGAAGTTGGGCAAAGACAAAAATTTGTACGTCTTTACTGCTTCTGCGCACCGTAGAACCAGAGCCATTCATGATCTGTTGTCTCTGTGTCACCTCTTGGTTGTTGCCTTGCTCTGATTCTGTCGCGGGTGACGCCTTAGATGCCTGTGATTGTGACGTAGGGGTCTGTATTGTTGAGGCGCTGACCAGGGTCTTCGCGTCGTCCTTGGTGGTCATCTCAGCCGGGTTCGGCCTTGGTTTTTTTCTAGGAAGCATATCAAATTCGGTGTCGCTTGGCAATTATGACAATCTATAAAGTTTAGTCGGACGTTTTCATGTTTGTTGTTGTTGTTTTATTTAAAAACTAATCTCATAGTCCTTGTCATGTGTCGATCCAACGTGCCTAGACTTCTTGCAGTAACAGCAACAAGTACTGTAGGCCTAGACTAGAGTTCCTTCTCAGGGCCCCGCCGTAGTCCGGACTGCGTCCAAGTGGAGCCTGCCTTAGTCGGTCGGGTTCAAGAGCTCCATTCTTTTTTGTTATCGATAAGCAAAAGGTAAAGAAAAATTTCGACCCAGCTGTAACTTAGACGAACAGCGAAAGACAGAGTAGTTGGTGATGCGCCAACGTCTTTCACAATGAGCAACCTCAAGCGAAAAGACGCCCCTGGCGGCAATCCCCCTGCCAAATCGGCAAAGAACACAAAAGAAGCACGACCTACAACAAAAGAGAAGGCCGGCAAAGATGCGAAGCCCGCTTCCAAGAGCGCTGAGGCGTCTGAAAAGGCTCCCATCGTCTCGATCTTGAAGGATGAGGAGCCAATGTTCCCTCGAGGTGGCGCCAGCATTCTTACTCCTCTTGAGCAGAAGAAGATTCAGATCGAAGCCAAGGCTGATGCCATGCGCGACGAGGAATTCAACACTGCCACCAAAGACCAAAAGAAGAAGAAGAGGAAGACTGCCCTCAAGGGCGACAAGAAGACCGATAAGAAGACTGGCGACGAAGAGCAAGCAGTTCGAGTTGAGAGTCTCAGTTTCAAGGTAAGCTACCTAAAGGTATCAAATTTGCGCCGGTCGCTAACTTCGTTTAGAAATTGGTCAAGGGCTCTCTCGTCCTTGCACAGGTCACACGAATCAACAACCTCGATGTCGAAGTCGCATTACCAAACAACCTTACTGGCCACATCTCAATTGTTGCCGTCTCTCAACAATTGACCGAACGTCTTGAGAACGAGAACGCCGATAAGGACGACGATGAGGAGGAAGCCGAAGACGACGACGGTATCGACCTCAAGTCCATCTTCGCTGTCGGTCAGTACCTCAGAGCCTATGTGGTGTCCACCGTCGAGGAGTCCACCGCAGGAAAGGGTAAGCGACGCATCGAACTCTCTCTGCGACCGAGTGAGGCCAACACTGGTTTGGAGAAGGACGATGTCGTTCCCAACGCTACAGTCATGGCATCAGTTGTCAGTGTCCAGGATCGTGGTTTTGTGATGGATACTGGTATCGAGAACCTCGGCGCTTTCTTGTCCCGAACCGAGGTCGACAAGAACATTGACGAGAAGAGATTGCAGCCCGGTGCTGTCTTTTTGTGCCAGGTCGTCAGCAAGGGCGCCAACGGCAAGATTGCGCAGCTCTCGCTCCAGCAAAAGAAGATCGGTAACCCCAAGAATCTACCGACTGATGCCACCACCCTCAAGACTTTCCTTCCTGGTACCATGACCGATGTTCTCGTCTCCAACACCGACCGAAGAGGACTTGTTGGAAAAATCATGGGCCACCTCGATGTGACTGCCGATATTGTCCACTCTGGTGTTGGACCAGCTGGCGTGAGCCTGGACACAGCCTACAAGATTGGATCAAGAGCCAAGGCTCGTGTTATCTGCAACTTCCCAGGTGCTAAGGAGCCCAAGCTCGGAATCTCTCTTCTCCCCCATATCACTACCCTTGAGAAGAAGCGACCTACCAAGTCAACCGACTCCAAGAAGAACCCCACACAAGTGCTACCCATTTCATCTTTGGTGGAGACTTGCACAGTTCGACACGTCGAACCCGATATTGGTTTGTTTGTTGATGTTGGTGTTCCTGGCCTGAGCGGATTTGTTCACATTTCTCGAGTCAAGGATGGCAAGGTGGAGGCCCTTTACGATTCAAGTGGCCCCTACAAGGTTGGCTCAGAGCACAAGGGTCGCGTTGTCGGCTACAACGAAATAGACGGTCTGTTCCAAATATCCTTTGAGAAGTCCGTCCTTGAGCAGCAATACCTTAGACTCGAAGATGTTCCCGTCGGCGCTGTTTTGACTTGCGAGATCGAAAAGGTTGTCGTTGACGAGAGGGGCGTCGGTGGCCTGGTTGTGAAGATAGCGGAAGGTATCACTGGGTTTGTTCCTGAGCAACATCTCTCCGATGTGCGACTGCAACATCCTGAGAAGAAGTTCCGACAAGGCATGAAGGTCAAGGCTCGTGTTCTTTCTACCAACTTGGAGAAGAAGCAAATGCGCCTCACCTTGAAGAAGACCCTCGTCAACTCCGAGGCGCCTGTTGTCAAGTCTTATGACGAAGTCACCGTTGGCATGCAGATCCCTGGTACCATCATCAAGGTCCAGTCATCTGGTGCCATTATTCAGTTCTTCGGTACTGTGCAAGGATTCCTGCCTATTTCTGAAATGAGCGAGGCTTATATCAAGGATCCCAAGGAGCATTTCCGAACTGGCCAGGTTGTCAGTATTCACGTTCTTGATGTTCAGCCCGAGACTAGAAGACTAGTTGTTTCTTGTAAGGACCCTTCTGCTTTCGGTCTGGAGAAGCAGAACGCCCTCAAGAAGCTCCAGCTTGGTGATGTCGTCTCGGCCAAGGTTACGCAGAAGACCGAGGACGAGGTCTTTGTCGAGCTCGTCGATTCTCAGCTCAAGGCCACTCTTTCCGTTGGCCATCTGACTGATAAGTCGAACTCCAAGAACCAATACGCCCTCAAGCGTATCTCCGTTGGACAGACCCTTTCTGATCTAGTTATTATCGAGAAGGACGACAACCGACGTGTCATCACTCTTAGCCACAAGCCCAGCCTCGTCGACGCCGCAAAGGATCGATCTCTTCTCACCAGCTTTGAGAAGGCTAAGGAAGGCAGAATCGTTGCTGGTTTTGTCAGGCACATCACTGTTACCGCTGTGTTTGTCCAGTTTGCCGGAAACCTGACAGCTCTTCTCCCCAAGTCTCGCCTTGCTGCCGATGTTCAGGACCAACCTGACTTTGGCATGCACAAGGACCAGTCTATTGAGGTCAAGATTGTTTCCGTCATCCCCGACCATCAGCGTATCGTGGTCGCTCCTGCTGACTTTGACGAGTCTGCTGAACTGGACAAGAAGAGCAAGGCCAACGATAAGCCTGCCGCTGCGGATGACATTGAGTTCGGAACAGTTACCAAGGCAAAGATCACCTCTATCAAGGATACGCAACTTAACGTCCAGCTCGCCAACAGCAAGGTTCAGGGCCGCATTGACGTTTCTCAAATCTTCGACAAGTGGGAAGATATTCCCGACCCTAAGGATCCTCTCGACAAGTACAACAAGAAGCAGAATATCTCTGTCCGTGTGATGGGAGTTCACAGCGCCAAGGATCACCGATTCTTGCCATTCTCTCACCGTTCGCTACACTCCGTGCTTGAACTCACTGCCAAGCCCAGCGATATCGAGGCCAAGACCCTCAAGCCCCTTTCTCTCGAAGACCTCAAGGTTGGCGACACTCACATCGCTTACGTCAACAACTCCAGTCCTCAGCACCTCTGGGTCAACCTCTCTCCTTCCGTCCGTGGCAGAATTTCTGCAATGGAGGCTTCAGATGATTTGTCACAACTCAACGATCTCGAGGCCAACTTCCCTATTGGTTCAGCCCTGAAGGTTAGAGTCACTGGCGTTGATGTTCGCAACAACCGTCTCGACCTTTCAGCTCGTTCGTCCAACTCATCTGAGGCTGTTACATGGAGTGTCCTGAAACAGAACATGGTACTTCCTGGACGAGTCACCAAGGTCAACGAGCGTCAGGTTCTGGTCAAGCTTAGTGAGCTTGTGTCAGGCCCTGTCCACCTTCCTGATATGGCCGACGATTTCGACACTATCAACACACTCAACCAGAAGAAGGGCGATATCGTTCGCGTTTCTATCGTCGAGCTGGACTCAAGCAACAAGAGACTCAGACTGTCAACTCGTCCTTCTCGTATCATGAGCTCAACCCTTCCCGTCAAGGACAAGGAGATCACAGATGTTACTCAGCTCGATGCCGGTGACATTGTCCGAGGTTTCGTCAAAAACGTCTCTGACAAGGGTCTCTTTGTGCTCCTCGGTGGACAGGTCACTGCTCTGGTCAAGATCTCCAACTTGTCAGATCGTTATCTGAAGGAGTGGAAGGACCATTTCCAGATTGATCAACTTGTCAAGGGCCGCGTCATTGCTGTCGATAAGCTGACTCGTCATGTCGAGCTGAGCTTGAAATCTTCGATGGTCGACGAGGACTACACTCCTCCTGTCACTTACAAGGATATTCAGGAGGGTCAGGTTGTCACTGGCAAGGTCCGCAAGGTCGAAGAATTCGGTGCCTTCATCCTGATCGATGGCTCCGACAACGTCAGTGGTCTTTGCCATCGCAGCCAAATGGCCGAGCAACCCGTTAAGGACGCCACAAAACTTTACAAGGAGGGCGATGCCGTTAAGGCTCGTGTCCTATCGGTTGATGCTGAAAAGCGACGAGTCACATTTGGCTTGAAGCCGTCACTATTTGAGGATGCTGACACCGATATGGACGACTCTGATGCTGGTGTCAGTCTTGGTGAGGATGACAGCGATGACGATGATGTCGATATGGATAACAACAGTGCTATCCTCAAGATTCTCGGAACAGATAACGCTGCTGACTCAGATGAGGACGAGGAAGAGGAGGAGGATGATGATGAGGAGGAAGACGATGAGGACGATGAGGACGAGGATGTGGAAATGGAGGATGCGCCAGTCAAGAAGTCTAAGGGTCTCGGTGCAGGCAAGAAATCAGAGTGGTCCGCTGATCCATTTGACGAGCCAGAGTCTGAGTCAGAGGAACAGACAAAGGATGCCGAGAAGCCTAAGAAGAAGAAGCGAAGCAGAGACGAGATCCAGATTGACCGAACTGCTGAGCTCGATGCCCACGGCCCTCAAACCTCTAGCGACTACGAGCGATTACTGCTTGGACAGCCCGACTCGTCAGAGCTATGGATCCAATACATGGCTTTCCAAATGCAAGTCTCGGAGCTCTCCAAGGCACGAGAGGTTGCTGAGCGAGCCATCAAGACTATCAATATCCGTGAAGAAACCGAGAAGCTCAATGTCTGGGTCGCCTACCTCAACTTGGAAGTTGCCTACGGTACCCAGCAGACTGTTGAGGAGGTGTTCAAGCGGGCTTGCCAATACAACGACCAACAGGAAATTCACGAACGATTGGCCAGTATTTACATTCAGTCCGAGAAGTTCAAGGTAAGCTACTTCAGAAATATTACACAATTGCAGTCACTAACTCACGAACAGGATGCCGATGCCTTGTTTGAGACAATGGTCAAGAAGTTCGGTGCCAAGTCTCCTGAGGTCTGGCTCAACTACGCCCACTACTTGCACGCTACCCGAAACAAGCCTGACGGAGCTCGTGCTCTACTACCAAGAGCGACACAGCAACTTGGTAAATCTCACCACACAAACCTCATGACTCGCTTCGCCGCTCTGGAGTTCAGATCCCCCAACGGTGAGCCTGAGCGTGGACGTACCATGTTCGCGGGTCTTCAAGAGGCTTTCCCCAAGAAGGGTGATATCTGGAGTCAGCGACTCGATCTTGAGCTTGGACTCAAGGAGCCCGATCATGTTATCATCCGCGATGTCTTCAAGGCACGAACACGCGTTCAGGGCTTGAAGCCTTTGCAGGCGGAGAAATGGTTCAGACGCTGGACTGCTTGGGAGACTGACTCCAAGAAGAAGGATGAGGCGATGGCTGCGGCTCAGAAATGGGCGGCCGACTTTAAGGCGAAGAAGGAGGCTGCTGCTGCCGCTGCCGCGGAGGCTGATGAGATGGAGGAGTAGAGATGTCTTTCATCAAAGTTTCAATTTGGGATACCATAATACTATAGGGCCTTCAAAAGTTACTACTAAGCATAGAATCAATTTCAGCAAACAATGTTTAACGAATACCCTGTTCAGCAAGTGAGGTTGAAGTGAGAGAATGGCATGTTACTTCGTTACTCACAGACATCAGCCAAGCCTCAACACGAGATGATATTCCTAGTGAAACGGCTTTCGGCAAATGAGCATTGGCAAATGACGATGGAAAGTTATAGATTCTGATTGTATAGGGGAGGGACCTGACAAGGATGGAACTTGAATTCTATGTAAAAAGTGGCTCCGTGTTACCCTCTTCAGCCACTACCAATTCGCCTTGAAAGACTAAACAAATCCACATCCCGAGTCCGAGTCTCGGCATTGGCGGGTTTGTGCGTCATCCTCAACTGAGCTGAGTTACTAGGTATTATAGCTGACTTGGCTGAATTGATGGATCTGTCATAAATGTTTACCCTTTGAGCGGGGAGTTTCACCTGCAAGATGCTGATCACTTCGTATTGAACGGTACTACTTAGTTAATCGTGGATATCATAGCAACGTTGCTTTTGGTCTATTTCGATCTGTCTTGTTTCTGAACCATAAACACCGCCACTATTATTATGGATAGTCTAGTCTAGTCTTAGGTAGTCTAGTTGCAAAACCCTTATGACGTCTCTTGTGTAGTAGGAAAGAAAGAATTATTCTAGTGCAGCCACAAAAATCACTAGTAAGTAAGTAGGTAGCATCTCAACTTTGGGGTAGGTTGTCAGATTGTGCCCTTGCAGCTTTTCGATTACGGGATATCCGGGGCTAGAAGTCGACATCAGTACGCGTGCATACGGCAGTGATCGGCATTTGCAATTGGGGCGAGCTATGACGGGTGCCACGACCTGTAAATAGATCTTGACCGTTAGTTGACTGGACCATGTATCCATGGTTTAGTGGAGATTTGTCCATTTATGCATTACAGTACTCTACGAGTCAAGGGAACATGGATATGGCAATGATAATGACATGGTATCCTTCGGATGTTAAAGTTGGCTTCAAGTGTATATATAAAGGGGATATCACCATCTTCTTCGACTGAATCATCCTCATCATCCTTCGACTCTACACTACTACAAACTCCTACTTCTCTTACACCAACAACCCAACCCAACTCACTACAAACAACAACCGCCATCATGCGTTTCTCCATCGCCGCCGCTTCTACCGCTCTCCTCGCTCTCGCTGAGGCCCGCATCACCGGTATCAAGGTCCCCAAGGAGATCAAGGCCGGTGAGGCTTTCGAGGCCGAAATCATTCGTGAGAACTACATCCAGAGCGTCTACGACTCTTCCATCGTCTTCGGCTACTCTCCTGACCCCTACCCCGGCACCATCGGCCAGGTCCTCAACTCCATTCCTCTCGGAAAGGGTAAGTCTCTCGTCTTCACCTCCTATTCCACAAGATTCTCAGTTCGCTAACACATGGGAAAAAAACAGCCGAGTCCAACAAGATTGACAACCTCAAGGTCAAGCTCACTATCCCCGAGTCCACTGAGAAGGGCGAGGGTGTCGTCTCTGCCGCTCTCCTCAGCGTCTACGGTGCTTCTGGAAGCCCTACTCTCAGCGAGTACAATGTCACTGTCACCATTGGCGACGAGACCAGCACCGAGTACGGCGCTAGCAACTAAATTTGACATCTTGGTTGCCCACATTACGAGCCTCACGTCATGAACCCTTGAACGTGGTGTTGGAAATGGAGTCTCAATATGGAGACTTCGTGGACAAGGCTCCCTGCAATTACCACCGCCTTTGCATTTTTCCAGTATCTACTTAGCAGGTTACAATCACATAGACTTGATTTTTATGAGCAATAGAATATCAACTTTTATTACAAGCTGACAACTTTAACTTTTGTGACTCTTTTCAACTTTTGGTGCAATCTCCAACTTGACATATTGCAAGGAACGACGTTATCCTTGTCAAAATGTAAACGTATAATCTAATTTGGCTAGGGTATCACTCTATGTAAAAAGGCAAACTCGATTCAACCTCCCTAATGCTTATGCTTGTGCCCATATCTCTTACTATGTACTGTCATATCACCATTGGCGCTACCCCAGACGCTATCACTCACCTTGGCCGGGATCTTACGTCCGCGAAGCCGTTGGTCAATCAACCACATGCCAACAACAAACTCTTGACGTCCCAACACACCCTCCCCTTTACGATCAACCAGATCCCACACCTCGGCTAGTTCATCAGCTGGTAGGCGCGATCGTTTCCATATCTCACGAACAACTGTATTGAGAACATACTCGGAGGAATCTCCATTCATGGCTTCGGTAGGGGCGTTGGGTACGTCGAGTAGAAGGCCGCGATTTGAGGCCCATACTGCCTCGTATCGTTTCCGCTCGCGAGGTGTCACCTCCTCACGCCACTTCTTTCGAGCGCCTTCGTGGTGTGCATGTTTTCCCTTGTGAAGTTTCAGACTCTTCTTTTTGTGACGATCTGTGTCTTCTTCAACGGGTTTGGGTGGTTGTCGTAGTGTTTGCATCATTCGAGGTGACTTTTGCCGTCGTGGCAATGGAGGAGCCAGGCTACCTCCCGTGTTGTGCGGTGTTAGACGAGCTGATGCGAGTGAGCCAGCAACAATTGCACTGGTAAGGGATTCGAGTGGAAGACTTGTAACGGATGAACTTTTGATGTGACCACGTCTGAAATCACGGGTTGGCGATGGCGGGTTACTACCCGTAAAATGTCGCCTCATGTGATAGACTGGGGGAGACTCTCGTGTAGGCGACCGTGAAGGCGACTGCACAGAGGATGCCGAGACGAAAGTATCGTCTGAAGACACTGTGAGAGCCGAGGTTGGGCGTGCCTCTGTAGGGGTAGGCGGAATAGGCCTCGGCCGAGACAATCGGGCCTCTAGTTGAGGAGCGGAACGCTTTTGTGTGATGGTGAGTGGTTTGTCGTGCAAAACACTCTTGGACTCGACCTTTGGTTTGCTTGCTGCTCTGGGTTGCGGAGGTGTTGGTGGCCGTTGCTTTGGCTCTGCTCTAGGTCTGGGACTGCGTTTTTGAGGATCCGGTAATGGTGGTGATAGAACTTGGGTGGCATGGCGAGTAATAATCTGGGGTGGTGTTTTTGGCCGTAGAACTGGCTTTGGAGGACGCGTTGGCTTAGG
Source organism: Fusarium longipes (assembly GCA_013618495.1). Taxonomy (NCBI): domain Eukaryota; kingdom Fungi; phylum Ascomycota; class Sordariomycetes; order Hypocreales; family Nectriaceae; genus Fusarium; species Fusarium longipes. The sequence continues at coordinate 111,423 of JABFEY010000084.1, forward strand.
CGACACTACCTCCGGAGCTGGTCTGCTCGGCGTTTGAGGTTCTGGAGTGAAAGGTCGAGGTTTTGGCTTGGGCTTAGGTTTCGGTTTCAAGTCTAGTGAGGATCTCTCGTCTGGACGTGTTATCCGCTCTTCCGATATGTTACCATCCAGTCCCTTTGCTTTGATGGGGGTTCTCTTCGGAGAGTCACGTTTCACAGGATCGCCTGTGCGACTTTGCTCAAACATCGAGATAAGTGACCCAGTAGGTGGAATAGAGCCCGAGTCGACTATTTCACCACTACTCGACGAACCTCCAATGCTTGTCCTCCTCCTCGGCGTTCTTGTCTTGGGGCTTGGGCTAGCACTTCGACTGGCAGCCAGCGTGGCAGCAATGAAGCTAGCACTCTTATGATCTGCCCTACCTGCGGCTGTACTCGGATGAAGCTGACCTGGACTGGCGCCCAGTTGCTTCAACCTGGCTGCTATGGAACCTCCATTTTGACCGTATTGTTCAGCATCAATTGTGCTGCCGCCCGTGCTCTGCGCCCCGAGCTTCTTAGTAGGGCTGCGTGGACGACCTGCTGACGTTGCAGCGGTCAGCGCACCATTATTTTTCTGCGGCGGCGGCGGAGGAGCTGATTTTTTGTTCTTATTGAAAGCGAGAGTTGCACCTTGGAGGGCTGCGGCGGCATCGGAAGAGCCCGTCGTATGGGCAGCGACGGGAACCATCACCGTCAAGACGACATCGGATGAAGTCAAGGAATGCGATATGAGGTCATTCAAAGGTACCGAGGTGAACGAAAGAAGACGACGTCGTAGATGATGGCAACGGGTTCTAGATTTGAAGAAATAAGGATATGGGTCGTTGAATGATAAAAAAGACGAAATAAGATCGGAGGTTGGAGGTTGGAGAGAAAAAGATTGGTTGAGATCGAGGTTGAGGTTGAGGTTGCAGGGTTCACGTTGACCAACCTCCAACTTCTAACGTTAGGTCGCGGCTACAACGGAAGTTCCATTAATTCTCAGGTCCAGGTCCCAGTGGAACTTCATTCCAGGGACCCTTTTGGCGGCATGTTCCACCTTGTAGCACGCTGGTCTCGGGTCGCTGAAGACGCTAGACCTGCTCCGGGTTTAGCGGACATTAAACGGTTCATGTCTTGAGATGAGAAACCCCTGACTATGTTTGGGACTATTGATAGACAGTGCATGTTACCAAGGAGACGGGACGAGTCTGATTTTCTTTCGATTCGCGAGCTGCATAAAGCTCCTGTAGTGCTAACAAGAATAATCGGTTTTTTCAATTAAGGATATCTCTTCACTTGCAGTTTAAGCTTAACACTTCACTGTATGGGTTCCCCTTTTGCTTACCCAAGTTCCTGAACCAATCAGCTTCAACTATTTCAACTAGACATTCTATCGTCAATTAAAACCCAGTCCATGCCCGACAATAAAACTGTTTGATCAGCAAACCCTAGTCTATAAAATAGGATACTTCTTTATGTCAAGCTAGCAAAGTGAATCCAATTTTTAGCTTAAATAGCTAGCTGTAAAACACATCCTATGGTTATGTCAACCATTTATAGTGACTTCACCAGACACAAGTTAGCTTTCTACAACATAATACTACCTAGGCCTATATAAGTGGCGCTCGCAGCCTTGTTACCAAAACGGAAAACAGCTCATAACTGGCTAAAGTAGGAGAGGTAAATGACAACTTCAAATTCCAGCAGCATGTCCAGTATCGCTTCCACACTCCATCATGAGAATAAGCAATACCAAGACAGTTGTAAGATGATTCGCTGTCAACCATAAACCACTTTACTTACTGCAGTAATGACAGCCCGGGGTATGTGATGCGGGGAGTTAACTTGAAGGGTCTCACAAGTAATAAACTTGATCTCAATCAAAATCTACAGCGCTCCATTTGTACCCAATATGGAAACTTTGCCGTTTCAATGACGTCGAGAGATGATGTTTCAGTGCATAGGAATTTACATACAAGTCGTATTAGGCAGTTTACGGGTATTAATATAGTAAGCTAGTCCAATAGAGCCGTATATATGGAACATTCTCTGCACAAGTAAGCACTTAGACCTATCTGCATTCATCAACCAATCCTTCTCCTCCAACTGTCCCACAAGCAATGCGGAGGCTTCCTTTCTCGTACATAAATAAATGCTGAATGGTCGCCTTATCGCCTGTTGCCCCTCCCACCATCCAATTCATGCACCTGCGCCGCAGTCCCATCGGGAGCTTCTACCAGGATTTGAGGCGATTGACTTGGAGGAACTGAGGGAGAGTCGGTTGGTTTCCAGCCTTGAGGAGATTGCGATGTCGTGCTCCATCGTTGCTGCTGTTCGGGTGTCATTCCGTAAGGCATTTGAGGTTGAAGCGTACTCTGATCGGCCATCTCTGTGGGTGTTTGTGGCTGTTGTTTCTTCTTCCTGTTCCTGCGAGTGATGAGGAACACGGCAAGTCCCAGGCCAGCGAGACCAACAACTCCACCTACAACTCCACCTGCGATGGCACCTGTGTTGCTCTTGCTTCCCTCGCCTCCTTCTTCCTGTGACTCACCCGTAGCAGTTATCGTTGCTCCTGTTGATGTTGCTTCGCCCGAGAGCTCTGTGCTCGAGGTCTCTGTACTCGATTCTTCTGTACTTAATGCTTCTGTGCTTGATGTGAGGGTCATGGCTGGGTAGACGGCAATCTTCAAGCTTGATTCTGAAAAGTCGTCAAACCCAGAAGGAAAGACTGCGTTTCTATAACCAGACGTCGATTTGCAAAAATAGCCCCTCACATTGCTCGGATAGAGAATGGTCCAGCATTCCGTGTAAACGCCAGAAGTGCTGTTCGCCGTCTGTATAAGCCAATTGACCGACTCCAGATGTTCTCAAAACATGTAACTTACCACCTTTCGATATTGGGGTTCGACATACAATCGTCGCCGCACTTGGCCGTGTTCATGGCGTCGACACTGTTCATGCAACCTGTTATGATGCCATAGCTGGGACAAAAAGCAATATTGTACTTGCTTGTCTCATACACGCATCTATCACTATTCTTGCAAACGACGTTCCCACCCCCAGGAGTGTAGACACCACAAACGGTGTCCGTAGCGACACCGACAGTAATGACCTCTGTGACGGCGCCTTGAGCTCGCTCGTATACATGTTCGACATCTTGAAGTCGGAGCAGTGAAGTTGGTTCGGGAGCTTGACGTAATGCAACGAGTGCACTTGTAAGGTAACAAGAACAAGATACAAGGGCCACTGAGGCCAGTCTTCTTATCGTGAAACCCATCTCTTGAATCAAGACTTGAAACAAAAAACAGAGAATTATGAGAGAAAGGAAGAATGCCCAGAGCAAGATACTTGGGAGATTTCATACAACGGGTGAAAGCCGGATTTTTCAGCCCCCAAACTGTCCAGCTCGTTTACCTCTGTTGCATACAACCCAGTAAGAAGCCGACCGATTCTCACTTGGAGAAAGCCCAATACGTCTTGGCATCATGTATGGCTTTCCACTGGCCAAGGATCGAAGACCGCTGTCAATTTTGTCGTACCCGATTCGGTATACAGCCCGGCATGCTTAGACCCGAGTCCAATTCAAGGCCAAGACCTACCTTAAGATGATCTTCAAGGCGCAGGCAGGCAATTTTGAGGCAGACCTGGCAGAGTAGGGCGGTGTTCAAGGACAATACACACATAGTGGAAGCACCTTCAGTGGCAAATAGTCATGAGCTTTGTGGCCCGTCCTATTTGCTGAAACTGCAATTGTCGAGATTAGAACGTGATTTGGCATAGACCTTCGGAAATGTGCGATAGGCTCTCCAACTGAGCAATAAATCCAACTATACTTCCAAGTTGAGGTTCGGCTGACTACTTCATCATTGTGAAAGTCAATGCTTGATGGAATTGAGTTCTTATTCTTTCTTTCTCGCTTTTCTTATTTTTTTTGTTCTGTCTTAGCTTGTACACTGGTAACTAGTTCTTTTCACGATCCTCCTTCAGAGAAACAATACGGTTGAGCACAATCTTGTCATCTGTGGTATCAGAGTCCATGGCCTGTATGATCATTAGTCTTTGTTCACAGAAATTAAGAAGCATATACTCACAAAGTAGGCGACACGCATAGCCTGGAATCGAACACTTTCGGGACCGCTGGCCTCGCCGGTCTCACCAGCTGTGACGGGCCAAGGAGCGCGCTGGCGCACCTCCTTGAAACCCTCTTCGACGAGAGCGTCAGGGTAGACGACCTCACTGTTGGGGTTGATGTCGTTCAGGAAACCACCCTCAACAGCGGTAGGGTCGTCGGACTTGAACAGAGGGCTGTGCACACGGGCCTCCAACTTGATGGAACCTTCGGGCACCCACTGGATATAAGTCTTGGGCTTGCTCTCCTTGTCAAAGACGGCCTTGATGCTGGTGACCTTGCCTGACTCATCCTTCTCGAACGAGGTAGCCTTGATAGGGTGAGGAGCGTTGAGAAGACCGACAGTCTTGCCGGGGGCAAGTCGGAAGTAACCCTTGATGTCCTCCTCTCGGAAATCGGACCGGTCGATGTAGACAGTCTTGGTAAATCGGACCTTGTGAGTACCGAATTTGGGGTCCTTGGGGGAGTAGGGAACCTCAAGTTCTTCAGTTCCCTCGTGATCCTCAATGGTCACGGGAACGGGGTCCAGAACGAGCATGAGTCGTGGCACAGTGTTCTCGAGGTAACGACGGACAGTCTGCTCGAATCGTGCAATCTGGATAATTGTCTTGGCTGTGGTGACACCAAGCTCGTTAATGAAGGCCAAGAGAGCTCCAGGAGGAATACCACGACGCTTGATGGCAATCAGCGTGTACAGGCGGGGGTCATCCCAAGCTCGAACATATCCTCCCTCAACCAGCTTCTTCAGAGCTCGCTTACTCATGATGGTTCCACTGACGTTAAGTCGACCTAGAAAGCGTAAGAATTATGCATACATGTAGCAACATAGCTTGTCTTACCAAATTCTCGCTGCATTGGCTCGTAAACCTCGAGGGACTTGTTCAACCACTCGTAACTCTCGCGGGACAGAATGAACTCGGTAGTACACAGACTGTGCGTGATACCCTCGAAACTATCGCAAAGACAGTGTGTGAAATCGTAGGTGGGGAAAATCTTCCACTCGGGAGCTCGGTGGTGAACCTTCTGGTTCTTGGGTATACGGTAGGCCGCAAGATCCCACATCTGGGGGTTGCCGCTTGTGATGTCCTGCTTCATGCGAAGGAAAGCGGTCTGAGGCGCGTATTTTCCATCGTGCATATCCTGGAATTTTTGGAGGTTCGTCTCAACATCCTGCTCGGCGTGTGCGCATCGATATCGGGGACCTTCCTTTCCTTCCTTTCCACCACGCTGGAGCTTGATCTCGGCCTCATTACAGTGGCAGACGTATGCCTTGCCCTTCTTGATAAGCTCCTTGGCGAGATCGAAGAGCTTCTGAAAGTTGTCACTGGAATGTGTGATAGCGCTGGGCTCGAATCCTATAGATGATCGAGATTAGCTAAAATCGATTTGGGTGTGGTAGATATCGGGATTCGCACCAAGCCATCTGATGATCTTGAGGATGTACTCGAAATAAATCTCCTCCTCTTCGTCGGGGTTCGTGTCGTCATATCTTGGTTCGTGTTAGCTATGCTTTTAGCGCTGGAAAACGAAACCATACCGAAGAATCTATCACATATTAGCACGTTCCTCAATTTCAGTTGGCGCAATAGAGCTTACCGTCTTGCCACCATGGTAGCGAGCAAAGCCAAAGTCAATGGCAATAGCCTTGGCGTGACCTAAGTGAAGGTATCCGTTTGGCTCGGGGGGGAATCGAGTGATGACAGGCTTCACAGGTCTCTCCTTGTAGACATCGGCGAGGAAGCCCTGCTTGAACATGGCATCAGGGTCGAGCTGGGTAGGCTCCTGGGCCTTGGGCTTAGGCGCAGCAGGCTTGGGGTTTGCCTCCTGGTTCTTGGCCTTCTCCTCGCGCGAAGCCTGAGCAGCAGCCTTCTTGGCTCGCTTCTGGGTACGCTTCTTCAACTCATTGCGCGTGACCTGCTCGCCTGTCACCTCGTCAAGCACGAGCTTGACAGTGCCCTCGGTGACCTCAGCGACAGGGTCGGACATGATGGAATTCGGTATGAGATCGATGTTCGATTCGATTCGATGTCTGCGAGACTGTCTTTGTCGAATTTGGAGAACGCTTAGCTTTGTTCGATGTTTGAAGCTGTTAGTGGGGTAATTTTTGGCGGTGGAAAGTTATCATCGAGAGATGTTGGTGGGGGAGGGGCGGAGGGGTTGCCATTGGACAGCATTGAGTCATAAGGGGAATGATGAAGATAAGAGTCATTAGCAACAAAGGGGAGCGACAACATTTGTATATTAATACTGATTCGTCTTGGAAGATCGACAAGTATAATTTTCTTATTTCCCAGCTGATATAGTAAAGCTAGAAAATAAACAGGTACCTACCACCATAATAAAAGATGCCCTAGAGAATGCTGGTATGTGTTTTGAATTGACACTCCAGGCACCATTCTCGATACCAACCATATACATATTAATGCTAGGAATAATTACATATGCTATAAGGATTGTTTGCTAATTATCCGAAAGTAACAATTTGTTCACTATCGACTCACTCATGTCCAGTGATTATATCGATGCAGGTCGCTTACCCTGTACAGTATTGATGCTACATTATCAATTTGTTTTTATTCCTCAGCCACCTATATTATATTTATAGAGTTTACTCCTCGGTTCGCTTGGTAGGCATGTAATCATTTTGTTTCTCATCTAGCTCAGTTATATAACAATTGATATTCTCTGATTACGCAAGATCAGCCACGCATTGCGGTTCCCTCTCCCGTCCCCGTACGAACTGAGACTCGACATTTCGTTATTTAAGAGAAGAAGTTGGGTTACTATATGTGATATTCATGTATCTCTACAAAAAGCATCATATCATAGGCTGAATGTTCATCCTCTGTGGGGGTCACAGCGACGCAAGCTGGTAAGAATATGTCGTCGAAACCCATGTCGTTAAACAAGCTCGTCACCAAGTCAAGTGTGACAAGTGACGGGAAGCAGAGTCGAGTGGGGGTCATTACAACGTAGAGATGCAGCTATGCAGAATCATCCAGAGTCTCGGACGTTTTTATTACTAGGTTTTATTCCACTGTTGGCCAAGACTTCCCGACTTCCGAAGTCCCCGTGCAAGGGCGTGGGATGGTTCAGCCATCGTCATTTCAACGGCAATGTCGTGATATGGCTGACAGCGGTTGCAAGGGTTTTTTCGCCCACATAGCGCTTGATACAGGGTGGCTTGTTAGTGGTCTAGACTCTATCGAGTTACCTAAAATCAATCTCCCCGAAGACTTGGTGTGGCGCGAATCCACCTGCTGCTACACCTTGTCAGCGATTGCAGAGAGACGGACCCTCGCACGCCATCGCCAGGTCGCTCCGAGTGAGCCAGGGCATGGAGGTGAATTATAGGCTGACCTCCTACCTGCCTTCCATAGTAGTACTTACCACCCAGTACAGTAATCGCAATCATGGAACATCATCACTCAAGCCCTGGGAAAAAGACCTCTCGTAGTCTTGCCGATACTGAGAGTCTTTCTAGCGTCAACACCAACCGCAACAATATGGGCTGTCGAGTTTGTCGGGCAAGAAAGGTAGGTACTTTCTCTTTCGTCCTGTCATGATCAAACAATTTACTCACATAAAACCCACAGGTCAAATGCGACGGCCGACCCAACGGCTGTCGCAATTGCGAACGTCTTCAACTCGAGTGTGTTGATGATGACGGCTCAAAATCGGGCAGTCGGCGTGGCTCAGTGCCCGTTTCTCTGAGAAAGATCCGAACCTACCGATCTTGTACGAGCTGTCGTGTTTCAAAGACTAAATGCGACGGCGACCGGCCGAGATGTTCTCGATGCTGCGCCCGTAATCTTGAGTGCCAGTATGACGGAGGCTCGGCTCCTCGCTGGGCGCGCAACCTCAGCAAAGCACCAACCTCAACCTCAAATGACGAAGACCTAGAGTCATCTCTGGATGCCTCTTCAGTAGTTACCGGAGACAGCTTCAGATCGCCCAGTCTCCTTCAATCGCGGGATACTGATGTCGCGACATCTCACCGTTCAGACACACGAGCCACCAGTGCTGTCGATCCTCCCATAGATTTTTCCGACGATACCGAGTTGTCGATTTATTCCTGGTGAGTTCCGCGTCCAGCCCGGATATTCCGAATCATCACTGATTTATGTTCCTAGGCTGGTATCTCCAGATCTCCCATCTTCAAACAACATCCGTACCGTAGTTGACCACTACTTTGCAAACATCCATCCTCTTCGATGCTTTGCTTTTGTACATAGACCATCCTTTACTAGGCAGTTAGACAAGGGATTCGAGTCCGACGATGAAAAAGCATTGCTGCACATCATTTGCGCCCAAGGTGCCAAGTATGTTGTCCCTCACATAACGAATGAGAAGTTGAAGCTGATGACCTAGATTCTATGCTCTTTCTGTCAATGTGGAAGACCACGATGCAAAGGCAGGCTTGATACGTGCTGCGGGAAACAAATGGGCGCAGAAGGCTGAGCTATTGGTTCTCACCAATTTTGGAAAGATTTCAGTTCAGAGACTCATGGTAGGTTTCAACGCGGCCTTCGGAATTGACAAATAACTGACCGCTATCACCCAGACGTGCATATTACTCTACGACTTTCATTTCAGATTAGGCGAATACACACAGGCTCTCATGCTGAGTGGTCTTGCTGTACGAATGGCACATGCACTGCAGCTCAATGTCGAGTTTTCGCCCGACATTCTTTGCGCGGAAGCAAACGAGTCCTCTCCGCCCGCTGTCGAGAAGGAGAGTCGCCGAAGACTCATGTGGGCATGCTATATCCTGGATGCGTGGACAGGCAGTGGTGTTGACCAATTAACACTCCTGCGTGAAGCCGATATTAAGATCCAGTTGCCGTGCAATGAGCGTAATTTTAGACTCCGGATTCCATGTGTGACTGAGACTCTCGGTGTAGGGCATGTCCTGCAATTCCTACCTCCCGCTATCGTTCCAAGAAGACCGGCTGCCAACATGGGCATCATGGCTTACTACATCCGAATCGTTACTCTTTGGAAGCGTGTAGTCAGGTTTGTGCCACAAACAGATCCCTCCTTCAGTAGTGAGAAGTCTAATCGGAACATAGATATGTCAAGCATCTCAATACCAGTCCACCTCCATGGCTCCCCGAGTCCGACTTTGCCGCCCTGGATGCTGACCTGCGATCATGGGGTCGGCACCTTCCCGAGTTTATCTCGTACTCTACCGATACCATCTACGCTCGCCTCGAGTCTGATCAGCTCGGTTCACTTGTCCTCCTTCATTGCACATACCACCACAACCTCCTGGACCTCTATAGAATATCTATGCCTGAGCTTTTTAAGCTGATTAAACCCTTCTACTTCCCACCCAACCAAGAGGAGTTCTTGCAGTCTTTACAAGCCGACTGCTTCTACCATGCACAGCAGATAGCTAAAATCTTGGCAGAAGCAGTACGACATGGTGCACGATACTTGGCCGACAGCTTGTTACCATGCTTCGCATATGATAGCAGTCGAGTGATGTTGTATTACATTGCAAGATTACTGGATCTTAGTAGACCCGATGCTGAGACCATTGTCGTGGATGCAATCAACGCTGTGGAAAGTAACAGCAAAATCTTGCGGACAATGTCTGCCCTGTTCCCACTCGCCGACTCTCTGGTATGTTGAAGAGTGGTGATAAAAATCGAAACGAACCCCGCTGACCGTAACAACAGGCAACTACCACGGAACGGTGGTTAGCAAAGATTCGCAAGAGTTTTGCGCAAGATGAGCATATGAGCGATCGTCCCATGCACGGTGACGAGGATAGGTATGCTCTGTTCAATTAATATGAGTTACGGATGTGCTAATTATGTGAACTCAGTTCACCTATTCTCTCTGGAAGTCCCATCATTGGCAGTCCTGATGAAGCTTTGGGTGCGCTTGGTTTAGCACGTCTTGCTCAAAGCGAAAGCGGTGATATCAAGCCAATAGACCGTGAAGCCTGGAACAAGACTGGAAATGTAAGTCCGCCTTCAAGCAAAATAGGAGCAGGATCTGTCTCTGGGCACGTACCAAACAGTCAGCCCGAGGAGACACCTGCGCGGTCCAAACTACAACATGAACAACCCGTGTCCCAACGAACGCCTCCTGGAACCACGACTTCTCATATGGACCATCAAGCAGTTGATTTAAGTGATCTCCAAAATTATTTGTCCTGGGACATGTATGGCATCATGGAGATGAGCGATCAAGGCTTGAAGGCTGGCATAGAAGGCAATGGCATGCCATCCTGGAGTGCAATGTGATCGGAGGATCTTCAGACAAAGTTTTCGGAGATATTAATGAGACTCGAATTGGATCGTTTTTGCAAGGCCACAAACATGGATCTTTTGAGCCTTGATCGATGAGGCTGGATTTAATAAGATAATGGATATCGCCCTATGATCACCACCACGACACCGAAGTGCTATCACAGCGACCAAAGACTTCCCGACTGGGTGAAGGACAACATTCTAAGCGACAATTTCAAACTGGTGGGGTGCACGATAATGAAAACGGCCACCCCGACAAAGCTCCAAGCTCTTAGCACCATCATTTTTAAAAGCTACTGAGCTTGGACTTGAAGGGCTGGCTCCCAGGACCAGTTATGCACCAATGGACCAGCTGATACTTCATCCTCGTCTTTTCATGCGTGGAGTCTATCAATTCCGACTTCGGGAGGCTGGGCTCTGGAAATGGAGGCTGGGTGGCCATTATACGAGACAGGATGCATATGCAGGCTTGAATTCGAGATGGTATTGGATTCGACATATTCGACGAACGTGATGACGATCTCATGTTACTGAGTTTCTCATTGCATCGGTTCATTGGGTATGCTGCAGTCTGGAGCAGGGAACATGGTTGTTACTTGACACAATCGTTGACGACACCTGCATAGCATAGGAGAACTCGACGCACGTATCATAAGTGCTTCAGTATCAACACAACAGTATGCGACACAGTTAGACGAGATTTGATCGAACGGCGGTGAAAGAGAATGCAATTATAGAAAGAAATTGATACATAATATATCTTTAATTGTGTGTAGTACATCGGTACGGAGAGTTTAATTACGACAAGTAGCATTGATCGCCGGGGAGTCGGGGAGTATGGTCCCATTTTATTAACTAGCAGCAACAAGAAAAGCAAAATATGACGATGCCCAGTGATAACCAGATTGATAGATCCTGGGAGCTTGGGCCCTTCAAGTCAGTATGTTGCTCGGAAATCGTGTTTATGGGACCTCGGCGATGTGATGAGACGAGACGAGGGTATCCCAAAGGCGCTGGACTAAGAAGGGTAGCTATGGCAATCCCAGGGGACCGTTGTTTTGTTGCCTTGTTTACATCCCTGCGAGGTTGGTGAATCTGGTGAGAATAAGAGAAATCGAGATAAGCGTAGGGGGATAAAGCAAGTTACAGCTTCTGCAGCTCAGCTGCGGGCTTTTCTCTCTTTCACCAATGAAAACCTGATTCCCAAAACGATTGTTTACAATAATGCCGTTTCTATCAAGGATGGAAACCGGGTATCTAGGTGCACATACTTTTTTCCTCCCGCCAAAGTGGGGAGAGAAAAACACAAAAAGTCTGCTTGCGGCTCAGCGTTTAATTAACTTTGGGCTAGCTTATTCCTCCCTTCTTGTGATACAGAGATGACTGGTTTGTTTTGATGCTGTTTGCGGAGTCTTGATTCGCTTATCCTAGCCTTCTGCACATGCAAGTCAACGAATCTGACGGACGATCCAGCTCAGCCTTTTCCAATTTCTGTATGCAAGGAGTTGGAGCAAAGACGCCAAACACACTTACTTGCTTGCTTACGCGGGTTCATGCTTGTACTATAACTAAACTTGACAACTAACTATGGACAATCAGGCTAGGTTTGCGATGGGGATGCAACGGGGTTAAAACAAGGAACCTGTTGATCGATCACGGAGGATTGCCCGGCTACGTTGCTATACTTAGCTGAGATATACGTACAGATCCTACCTAAACGGATAATTCACTTATACAATCATTCGATCGCAAGGCGAAAAGGCGGAAGTGAGACCAAAGAAAATCCCATTCTTTTTTCCCGGTTCGCGCATGGTGGACGGACCAAATGCTGTTTGGAAGGGAGACGATTCCAGGATGTCAAGAAAAGAATGCCCACTCCAAGCCAATCATGAGCCTTGATAAATGGATCGCGGTTACAACAGCTGATCAATAGCGCTGCGACCAAGCTTTCAGTGGCCTCAAGGCGCTGGGATATCCCTGCCAAAAGCAACCTGCAGCGGGGTAGGTACACTGAAACACTGGGCCCTCTCTAAAGACCACCGCCAATTAAACCCCGGGGGGAAGGTTGCTCTAGCAACTCACCTTCTCATCGTTTACTTACTGCGCCCGAAGCTCCTTCGTGAAAGAATACTTTTGTAGTTGTGAGGCCCATCATTTACGTATCTTCACTCTTTCATCTTGTCTCAGCCGCATCCACGTCTGGTCTTTCGTTCTTTTTTTCCTTTTATTCCGCAACTTCAGAACATCAAATAGCGAGTCTGCTTTTGCGTTGCATGGAATTGACCATTTACAGCTTCGCCTTGCGCATATGATGCTATTTCCGCCTCGACGACTTCACTGCTCAATGACCGCCTGGGAGAGAAAGTAAACACCCATACTACAGAAACCCGACTACACTTTACCGAGACCACGATTCACGCCCACCATACATACGTTTTTGCGCATTTATCCACAAGCAAGCGCTCTTCCTTCTGCCATTGCTTTCGTATAGCATTGTTATCCGATCATCTCCCCTCCTTCAGCGACGGCGTTCACGGCTAGAACAAGATGGTGGACACAAGCTATCTTGCGCAGCAGGTCAATAACAGTATTGGCCAACTGCACGGTCTCTTTGATGAGATCGGTGTTCCTGATCATGAGCGCGAAGCTCGTGAGTCTGAGGTATGTTTACTTTGGTTTGTGACACAAATGTTGATGGCTTACTGACTTGCGCAGCTATTCTCAGCACTATCCGAGGCCCTCAACAGTCAAGTGCGACTTGTCAACTCGGAAAAGAAAGAGATGATCGACGAGGCAAAAAAGATCATCACCATCATCCATCAGATGGAGGCCTCGCTCGACGACACAAATCGACGTCGTTCTCAGGAGGATGAAGAACTTACCATCACCTATCCCCTGATGCGTTGCCTTCAGCAACTGAAGGAGAAGCACACCCAAATCAGTCGCATCCACAAGGAGCGCTTCGAACAAGTTAAAAGTGCGTCCCTATCGCAATACCTCAATGTCATATATACTAACCCCACACAGAACTTGTGGTGGCACTCGAGTCCTACTCTTCACATCTTGAGCCTACCTTCGTCCAGATCCCTTTGCCCCCTACAGGCCCCAACCAGTCCGTCCCTGCCAACTTTGACCTTTCTTCTACCTATGTCGACAAGCTCGACAGTGAGTTCACACGAGTTTATGAGGAGTATTCTCGTCGTATTGCTACAGTTCAGGCGCTTGCCGATCAGACAATTGGACTCTGGGCAGAGCTTGGCATCCCTCAAGCGCAACAAGATGCTGCCATCGTCAAGTATTACCGCGATGCCCCCGAACAGCTTGGTCTGCATGAGGAAGACATCAGCCGACTCCGCGCCAAGCGTGACAGGCTCTCAGAAGAGAAGAAGAACCGAGAGAAGAAGATCAACCAGCTCAGAGCTGCTGTTGAAGCTCTGTGGATCAAGCTTGGCGTTGACGAGAGCGAGACCAAGCCATTCCTTAATGCGAACCGCGGCTGTGGTGTTCGACAGATCAACGAGTTTGAAGATGAGCTTGCTCGTTTGAACGAGCTCAAGCGCCAAAACCTCCACCTTTTCGTCGAAGACACCCGCATCAAGCTTCAAGAACTCTGGGATGCGCTATACTTCAGCGAGGATGAAATGCTTGAGTTCACGCCTGCCTTTTCTGACGTCTATAGTGATGCTCTTTTGGAGGCTCATGAGCGTGAGGTTGTCCGCCTCGAAGCTCTCAAGGAACAGCGAGCTCCTACACTGGCTTTGATTGACAGACACAAGACTCTAATCAAAGAACGTGACGATCTCGCTGCATCAAGTCAAGATGCATCGAGACTCATGGGTCGTGGCCAGAAGGGCGAGAAGCGAGATCCTGGCAAGTTACTTCGTGAAGAGAAGATGCGAAAACGCATTGCCAAGGAATTGCCCAAGATTACTGCTGAGCTGCGCAAGATACTTTCTCAGTGGGAGGATGAATATGGGCGACCATTCCTCGTTTTTGGAGAGAGTTATCTGGAGGAGATCGAAGCTGCTGAGGAATCAAAGAAGAACGCATTGCCACCTCGCTCCAAGACTCCTGCTGGCCCGCCACCATCAGCTGCCAAACCACCCAAGGCAGTACCAAGCCGCATCAACACCAAATCTGTTCCTCCTCGGTCAATGACCAGAACCCCTACCACTGCCGGACCTCCCAAGCGCCCAGGACACCAAACGCATGCATCCACATCCAGCATCCCCCTCAGCCCAGCAAGGAGCCCGTCGCGAATTCCAGCGCGAGTTCCTTTGTCGAATATGAAGCACGGAAACAACTCTCCCGAACGCCCTCGGGCTGAGTCGTGTGCTGACATCTATCGACCAGGCCAATCCATGATGAGAGCACCTCCTCCCAAGATGCGTGACCTGATGGCCCAGGCTGAGTTTGAACATCCTATGAACCCCTACAAAGGGGCCGGCCTTGGTGCCAGCATTGTTCGTCCGGTTGAACCTGAGGATGTTTACGACGATCGTCCGCCAACAGCTCGGTCCAACTCCAACCACTCTCAATACAGCTACCCAAGCAACAGTTCTCATTTGAGCAGCCACCCAAGCTTTAGCGAGGAGAGCTTCCATGATCCATATGCGACTATTCGCTCACAAGGCTATCGTCCCGCCGCTCCCCCTCCACGACAGATCTCTGGTGAATCAATGGCTTCTACCAATATCTCAGGATCTGAGAATTGGGAGACCTATGAGGACAACAGTGAGCCTGAAGTTGATGTGTCCGATGCCTATTATGCTAAACTAAGAGCCGCTCGAAGCAAGCAGTTCTCGCCGGATCAAAGTCGTCCCATAAGCAGTCAATCCCTGCGTATACGCGGAATACCTCCGACAAAATCTTATGGGGGACCAGTGATGATTGATCAGGACGGAAACCGCATAATGTCTGGCAGCGAATGGACTGACGAGGATGCTTATTGAGGTTCTTGATTACTCTCTGTTCAATGTTTTTTGTCTACGAATGATGTCAAAACACGATCGCGCCATCTGAACTTCAATGGATTCACACAAGCTTTTCATGATGATGCGGGCATCTCGCGATGACCTTGAGTGAGCCAGCAACAGAGCGTCGCATAAACAAAAGCCTTTTTCTGGCAACAACGTCGACGCACGATTGAATGCCTCTATGACAACTCAGCCAGGTGTCTTGTTACACTTCCAATTACTTGGTCATGTTTGCCAATAAGTTTTTTTTTTCTTCTTTTCTTCATATCCACCTTCCACTTTCCAAGTTACATCTCGTCGGGCCCGACGCCAGGAATTTTTGTATTTGTCTATTTCCCTCTTTTTACTCTTTTTTACCTGTCTCTTCCTTCTTTTTTCTCTGCTCCGGAGGATTATTGTCCACAGCCTCTTCGTCTAGATTAGTGAGGTCTGTTCTGTTGGCGTGCTGGCCCTAAGGTAATGGGATGTGCATAAAGGGGGTTGAGGGCGCTGGAAAATCTGAATTGGGATGGATTGGCAGGCAGGCAAGCAGGCGTCTTGGATGATTGGCGTTTCATGTATATCCGGAGCGGTAGGGCAAGCTGCTCGACTGAATCCATAGCAATACTATTTGTCTTGATTTATAAATACTTGTTCCTCGATTGTGAAGTTTGTGAGTGATATCTCGTGTGATGCTGTCTTTGTTTATGTGGCAGCTAGACACTGGTGGAGTGAGATGGACCTAAGAAGACTTGTGAAAGTATCACCTTGTGATGAAGAGACTTTTCACAAACTAGACTCTGGACGTCGATGAAGGAATGAACAGCATCGTAGTAGATACCTTGTAGCTGAGTAGGCGGGTCGTATGGTGTGGAAAAGCTCAATGACTAACATATAGAAACGAAAATATAGAGTTACATGGCATAAGCACGCATAGTGTTAAGACGTTGAATCTAGGCCTGGAAGGAGGCGGTAAGAAACCGAGTTTTATTAAATAAGTGACTTGTCGATTTATATAAAGAGTTTCCCTTACCGAGAAGTAACCATTGCACACCTCCTATAGGGGTAAGACCAGGGTAGCTCTGGGGCGTCAGAAGAATTAGTCGCTGACAGCCTAAGAGACGAAATGAGTCAGTCAGTTTATGGTGCTCGTATAAGGCTCTTGGGCTGTTTATTTCTGTTATCCTGAGTCTTAGGCCAACATTCCTCTTACCTACCTGGTTCGCTCTTTTACAGGCGTCATCAAGGCAAATGGCATCTCTCAAGTCACACTTACCGTCACTTGATGTTCAAAGTCTGTGAAATAGGAGGCCGCTTTGACGATGCGGGAAGAGACAGGACCTGCTCTAATCAGTCCTGTCATGATCCAAGCTTCCATTCGCGGTCGAGTCCTATCAAATATGGTTTAAACCAACAAAGCTATAGAGTATGGAGCATCGCGTGTTGTGGGAGACCGATAATAGCTGCGTACAAGACGGTAGACCCAGAAGAATCTATTTGTTTCAGAATCCGTCAGTACCACTCCGCACCTAGTCTAAATCTTCAGCTGTCCTTGGTACAGGACAAAGTGAGCAGTCACCGCTTATGTCCGGTGAACCAATGTTGTCACGGAGCTATTCCAACAAAGGCACAGCTCGTTTTGGTCGAGTTGCCACAACTGCGTTTTAGTGCCAGGGGTAACTTCCGAATTGCATCGCTAGCCTAGGTACCTATTACTTTTAAGAATGTTTCGATTGGACGTTTTTCGTCTATGGGTGTAGTGAGCCTGGACTCTGTAATTTCTAGTCTTGTGGTGAAAAGATTCGTCTAGATTCAGAGCGAGCATAGCATTGGTACTGGATGGAATGAGGGTCGTTGTAATTAACAAGTTCTGCGTGGCTAGAGGGTCATGTGATTCAGTGGCTGAGCAATATCGAGTTTTATCCCTTTCATGTTCGACCTAATATCTTTAAGTTCAGAAGCAAAAAAAGTGAATTGTCAAGAATGTCAAATAAGGGCAGTGAGCACTCACTGGGCATTGCTTCTCCCGCTCTATCCATATCCTTGGCGACACCGGTTTCCCGCTCTATCGGATCCGTATCCACATGAGCAGGGATCATTTCCGTGATCTTCGATCCACCGCAATTCGAGACTTGGTTTTCGGCGCTTACCTTATTCTCAAGTTAATCTTGCTCTCTCTGTTTCCTCTGTATGTCCAATAGAGAAAAGACAATTTCCATCCGAAAGCTTCTCGTGTCCGTGATGGAACTATTTACAGGTCAGCAAAAGGAGGCAGAACCTGTGTCAGTTGTCGATCGTCAAGTGGATACTCACCAACGTATCATCTTACACGCTGTATAAATCCCCCTGGGACTTATTCGTACTGTACGGTACTCGACAAATAGGGTTGATGTGATATCGTCAGAAAGCAAGACAAGTGATGCGGAGTGGCAGAAATTGCACGTTCCAATATGACTTCCCCTAGTGTTGATCTGCTTTGCTGGCAGTGTCGTTGACCTCGCCGGTTCTATTAGACGTCACCCATCTATATCCTTGCACGACGTTGGTCCCTTTCCCGTTACCAAGAGATCTGGACATCAATTAAAACTCCAACTCAGGGAATGATCAACCGCTTCAACCGACACGACTCTTTAGCTCGTTCTTTAATAGGAGGAGGCGTCATACGCCAAAGCCTCAACGCTCTCCACGCAACCGAGGATCCACTTTCCGCTATGACAACGTCTTTGCTCAAGCCCGAACAACCTCTTTTCTAACTAGAAATGAACAAAAGCAACTATTGTACTTTTCGGGAAGAAATTACAATGTCAAGTAGTAGCTGAGCTATTACTACGCACTGGTAATGCTAATGCAGCCTGCCCTACAGGGGGGGCCCCATATTCACGGGGTCTAGACACAAATCGCTCCCGCTGATGAGGTACAGGGTTCTTCTAAGCTGTATTGTCTCTCGATCGAGGTCTTATAGTTGCGAAGCTAAGAGAAAGGCTAGATGTGAATACTGGGGGCCTGGAACTGACGTGCCGAGAGTCTCGGCGTCTGGTCAGAACGACACGACCATACACGGACTCAGGTAAGTCTCAGGCGTATATATACATGATAGTTCCCGCTGATATCTCGAGTCTTACCAAGAGCTGATTTTATCGTCTCTAGACGTGGTTTCCTCTTGTCGTTCTCTTACACACTCGTTCTAATAACACATTCGTTTTTCCTACAAGCCAACAGTCACTACGATCTTTGTTTCACAGTATTTTCTTTATTCATTTATAACCCATCAATAATATCTTTTCTTCTTTACCAATCAACATCATGAAGTTCAACATCCTCATCGCAGCCGCTTTGGCTGCGGCTCCTATCCCGGAGGCTGCCGCCCACCCTGGTATGGGAGAAACCATCAAGGAAATCGAGCGAATTGCTGCCCGCACCTGGGGAAGCAGCAAGTGGCCTTCCAAGAGCAGTGGAGGAAACAGTTGGGGTAGCGGAGGTAGCAGCTGGGGTAATAGTGGAAGCCAGAGCAGTGGTGACAGCTGGAGCAACAGTGGAAGCCAAAGCAGTGGTGATAGCTGGAGCAACAGTGGAAGCCAGAGCAGTGGCACCAACAGCTGGAGTAACGGCGGAAGCCAGAGCGGCGGCCAGAGCGGTTGGTCTGCAGACAGCTTCGATGCCCACTCCCTTATTGGAGATCTTGCCACCGTCAGCGACAAGTCTCTCACTTCAGTTGGCCGTGACATCAAGAAGATCCTCCAAGGAAATGGCAATCCTACCAGCCGCGAACGCTACTTTGGCTGTCCGTCTATGAACACCCAGCAATGCAAGCGCGATACCTGCTGCGTGTGGCAGTACATCTCTAACGAACTTCAAGACCGCTTCAGGGGTGATGCTGGTCGTTGCACCCGATGGGCTCGTTACGCAGTTCGAATTGGTTTCCACGATGCCGGTACCTGGTCTCTGAAGACTGCTTCTCAGGGAGGTGGTGCTGATGGTTCCATCGTCCTTGCCGGTGAGCTGACCCGCGGCGAGAACAAGGGTCTTGAGCAGATTGGAGAGTACTACCAGACCATTTACGACAAGTACCACACCTCCTACGGCTTCACTCAGGTCACCATGGCCGATCTCATCCAGATGGGTGCCAACATTGCTGCTGTCACTTGCCCTCTTGGACCCCGAGTGCGCTCTTTCGTTGGCCGCAAGGATAGCACCAAGGCCAACTTGGGAGGTCTTTTGCCCAAGGTCACATCCGATGCTCTCACCCTCATCAACCTCTTCAAGGACAAGACCATCGGCCCTGATGATCTTGTCGCTCTCATCGGTGCGCACACAACCTCCCAACAGCACTTCACCAACACCGACCGTGACGGTGATCCTCAGGACAGCACTCCTGGTGTCTGGGATATCCTGTTCTACCAGCAGACTCTCGACCAGGACTCTCCCAAGCGTGTCTACAAGTTCCAAAGTGACGAGGTTCTCGCCCAGCATCCTCTCACCAAGCCTGCTTTTGAGGCCTTTGCCAGCGGTAGCACTGGACAGGCTGCCTGGAACGAGGTAAGTCTCAACCATTTTCGAGTACATTATTACCACCCTGCTAACTCCCATCTCAGGATTACGCCCGTGCCTACGTCCGTCTCAGCCTTTTGGGTGTAAACAACATCAACAGTCTTACCGAGTGCACAAAGGTTCTTCCTCAGCCCGTCGATTCTTACCGCCACAAGGACAAGGGTCGTTTCAACAAGTGGCTCCAGAGCGATGACAACTCTTACACTTCCAAGACCGTTTCCAAGGACATCGATGATGGTTATGAGATCTCTATTCCCGAGGACAAGATCCCCTCCAGACGTGGTTCTTGGAAGAAGTGGTCCACCCCGTTCAAGTGGTGGTAAACATGACATCGCAGGAAAAGAGAGAAGGCGTTTTGGATTTATGATAGCGTAAGGCAGACAGGACTTTCTATACACCAGGGCATGCCGCTTGGCATGATTTAATTATTAATTTATTATTGACAGTACATTTGAGTCATGGGCCGTAAAAGTGTTATACATGTTATCTAGTACGCAGTAAACATTGCAAGACTAACACTTGGATTTCGTGATCCTTCAGTGACCGCCTCTCCCTTGTATCTACTCTTACACCATGATATGCATGCAGCATCTCAGAAGACGTATGATTTTTTTCGTTGCCAAACTTTGGTCCAGTACGACATTCACAAAGTTGTATCTCATAACAGATTGCTACCACGCGTTTTTATTTATACATGAGGTCTATGAATGTTAAGTTTGCTGTCTTGACCTACCCTAATTTTATGAGCCTCGCCTTTTCAGGTGAAGTGTTCCAAGCTCAAGCTCCTAGAGTCGGTGATTCAGGAGAGAGTGATTGTAACCAGCTTATTGTCATTACTGCGCTGGTACTTTTAGTATTTACTGCTCTATCTTGGTGTTATCGATATCATGTGTCTACAACGCTCAATCAACTCACATAGAGAACCTCCTTAGTGAGCTCACAGCCTCAGGATCAGCCGAGACGTAGTCATTAATATCCAACCCATCGGTGCCATCTGTCTCCACATCCCTCTCACCCCTGACGAGCAAAGCGATGCTGGTGCCCTCCCGCGTCCTACAAACGCCTGCTCCAACCGCACCTTGAATGGCTCGGATAGCATATGAGTGCACAGTTAGGGAAATGAACTCGCAATCTTTCGAAGTCTCGTTGAAAATGTCCTCCAAGGCCCTTTGCTTCCGCACAACATGCTCCTCATCCGTCTCTGGCTCCACTCTGTTGGTGAACTGGTCCTCCTCCTCGAACCCATCCTCGATCTGGTAGCTGGGATAGTTCTCCGCTATCCATGCACGTGGACGCCTGTAGTCGCAAGTGTGGCGTGTAATTCTCTCTCGGAGCAGTTCTTTGACGATGGGTTGTTTGGGGGGTGTCTGCGTAGCCATAAGGGAGGAAAAGACAAGGTTTGTCGTCTGGAGACATCGAGCTAGGGGGCTGGTGTAGAAAGTTTGGGGGAGTGGTGCGCCTTGGACTTTGATGAGGTCTGTCCAGAAGTTGTTGAGGTCCTGGGCTTGTTGCTCGCCTACTTCTGTGAGAAAGGCGTCGAACCAAGTTTCTTTGCCATCACCATTCTCAAAAGATACTCTTGTCTGTTTTTGAAGTTAGTTTGTGTGCTGGATTTATGGGAGACAAAGAGTCGCAAACTCACGTTCCATGCTTCAGAGCCTACTTGGGCATGCATCTTATTGTGCACACCAAGACCATGTCGCGTCAAGTACAAGATTTTGTATGCGACATTGTTGGAGCTATTCTTATTGAGCCATGTCACGTAACGCGCGAGACGAACCCAATCTCGTTGATCAAGCGCATCTGGATCATCCGAAGGGTATGACTGGCCGGGGATGAGGCCCAGATTTGGTTGGGTGGTGACTTTTTCTCCAGGGTATTTATGAGCGATGTCGGTGAGTTCGATGAAGATGCCTGGTTGAGCTTTGAAGGACCATTTGGCGGCCATGATGAATGTGATAAGATATGGTGCGTAGATAGATAGTGTAACAGACCCACCAAATCGGTATGTGTTGGGTTAATTAAGCGGTTATTAAGAGTGAAATGTCGGATGAGTTGAGTAAGAGTTCTGTATCATGCATGTAGGTATTCTGAGATTGGTAGGAGGCACAGCTCAAGGGTTAAAGAGAGCCCTGGAATAGAAGCTTTAGCCCATGACGTAGTTGGCATAGAAATGGGGCTTCGTTAATCGGCAACATCCACATTCATTATAAGCAAATATTTGACTGACGTTTTGTTGTTACTGATAAATCCACTCACTATCTAGCAAAGGCAAAGGTAAAAAAAAAACATTGCAAATTATGGAGAAGCTATCATCATCTTGATGGGCACTACTAACAGATAAGCCACCAACTATCTTGAGTTACCACACTTGTTTGTGAAAAGACCGTCAATAACAAATATTTTTTATCCAGAATCGTCATCGTTTCAGCCCTGATAGTGGATCATGTTTGTTTCCATCCTCCCCGAGAGGTAAAAGATATTGATCAGTCATCAATTATTGGTCTACCACTTCACAATATCACCAGTCAACATTATGCAAGTTCGGCAGGCTCTTTCTTGCTTCCTGCAAGCTCCTGAGGCTTGCTGTCCGGATCCACGGCTTCACCACCAGCTTCGTGAATAACATTCTGCTGCGGCTGAAACCCAGCAGCTTGAGGATACACGTACTGCGAGTTGGTGCTGATGTTACTCTGAGGCGAGTTTTGGTCGTAGTAATAAGGTGCACCTGGTTGTTGTCCAGGCAGCCAAGGAGACTTGTTCTCGTTCCCTTCAGGTCCTTGCTGGTTCTCGGGTGGGTTCTTGTCTTTGCTGTGTCTCTTCTTGCGACGAAGGAAGAGAAAGAATCCGAGCAGAGCTGCAAGAACAGCGACACCGCTGACAGTGCCCCCTACTATCGCAGCCACCGGAGTCTCTGAGCTCCCACCATCATCAGCGCTTGTCTCGGTGGCAGTAGGCTCCGATGTTTGCGTTGGGCCTCCTGCTGTCTTTGCGCCGCTGATTTGCGATTGTATGGAACTGAGATCTTCTTGATTGACGGTAACGAATTTTGGAAGGTTTGTTTGGCCTTTGAAGGTAAGAGCGGCGCTTTGTGCGGTTGTGATATCGATGTCGTTGCACCAATAATCGATAGTGTTTCCTTTCCATGAGACTGTGTTACAATAAGGGGCATTGGACTTGGTGCTGTATGTCCTGTTAGCGAACTTTGCTAAGGAACCTCTCAAGAATGTTACCATTTCAGAGTGAAGTTGTCTACTTCACAGCCACCGTCACATTTACTCGACTGGAAGTATTCTCGTGAGTTGATGCAAGTCGCGTGGTACTGGCATGTTGTTTCGCCGCAGCATATCACGCCTCCGTTCGATTGCGACTGCGAAGTGATAGGGGGGAAGAAGTAACAGCGATCATCGACTGGACAGGCTCTACTGGCACCGACTCTCTCTGAGACGAACCCGCAGATGTTGTCCGGTGCGATAGATAACACTATCTGATCGCTTGCTTCTGCTCGTTGTTCAAGTTGAAACTGTGTTGGTGGTGCTGTTGGCTTGGGAGCCATGCCCTTGATAATAAAGTCCATGTCGATGTGAGTTTGGCGGGGAGTTAACTAAGATCTGAACACCCAAACAGTGAGATGCAGCAATTGAAGAGTAAAAATTAACAAAGGTGCAAGGTATCGTATATACGCCCAACTCACAACCTCACCTCTCAAGCAACAGTACAATCAGACTCCACATCCATCCATGATGACCAGCATGTTCTTCAGTATTCAGCCAAGATCCTTCATCTTTCAGCTCCTCAATTCCAGAAGCCTATAAGAATCAAGACAAAAGAGACGCCGCCTTGCAAACTGTGAAAAAACGCTCCATTTGTCTCTATCAAGGCCACACATAAACGCCATATTAGACGTGATCCATGTTTCCGCTTACTGCTTTAGGTGAGATACCGCGCTGATAGGTAGATCGTCAAGGGCATGTTCCTGGTTAATCTGATCTTGGCATGGTAACTTTTTTGGTCTAATTTCTCACTTACATGCCGAAGAAGGAAGGGTTCAGCAAAAAACTTGGCTCTGTTTATGTCAGAGACAAAATGATTCAATCACTTTATACCTATCAAGATCAGACTATGAGGCTGATTGTTTTCTTCACTCATCTCAACTAGACCTTTAGTGTCAAGTCTCCGTTCATTGGTCAGAGCATTCATGCCATGAGGTTAAACGTCCCAATAGCGTAATATCTCTAAACAAGAGTATGCATATAGATATCCAACATTTGGAGCACAGCAAGAACCTCAACCCTGATGAAGTTTGCAAACACAAACCCTATCACCTTCAAACAGAGCAAGGGTTATATCTGATTTCAAGTCATACTGCTCTCCAATGTCAATCGCTCATCATAAGTCACCTGACTAGTTTTACTACGTCTTCTTCATTATCACGACATATACTTGATGTTTCAGAACTAGTCCGTCAACCAAGGATCATCATTTGTTCTCCCCCTATTTAAGGAACCGACACCTTGATCGATAGTCAAACATATCAGTCACACATATGTAACATCCATTGACCGCGTTTTTGTCCTTACACCCATGAGGTGACATTGACAAGGTTGTACCCCCTTGTGCTGGGAATGATTCGCAATGGTGGACCAAGATGGATCAAAATAGTTAAATACTCTACCGCCAACTCGTGGTGGCTTTTTTTTGTATTTTCCTCGTGTCAGAAAAGAAGACGACAACGGCCTAAAAAACATGATCATATGTACATGATGCCTGTATCGCGGAAAAGTCTCGACGCCTAGTAGAACTTTCTCTTCAAACTCCCAATTGCCAGATCCCAGTGTTCCCGTTCCTCCCAAAAATGACGATGCCCATGTGGGTAGCGTAGTCGAATCGAATAAAATGAAGTATAATTACCAAATGGTAAAAAAAAAAAGTGTCGCATTTGCTGTGTGGATATCATCATTGCTCCCCCTCGAGTATCTCATCTTAACCATACTGAATGTTGTCCTTAACGAAGGTGGGAGCTCTCAATTGGGCTTGTAGGGCCGCTACGAACATGGCTGAGATCAGTGCTACCGGTTCTTCGCAGAGCCTGGCTCATCGTCTCAATGTTCAAGTCGCCCCCTGAAGCGTTGAGCTTGAGATTGTTGATGCTCGTTGGGCTACCCAAGGGTCTTCGTGAGGGGCTCAACTCAATGCCCTTCATGCTACCGGGGTTGCTCGTAGGAGGGCTTGTCTCGGGTCCTTGGCTCGATACGGGTGATCGAATGGGTGAAGGCGAACGATTCAATGCTGCAGGCAAAGATGTGAGACCTGCAAGATGGATGCTGTCGCGGGAGCCCGCAATACCTGCAGCAGGGTTGTGTTCAGCTTGTACAACATCGGCGAACGAGATGAAGGACAGTCGGCGGACGTCGGCGGAGTCCAAGGATCCGTAGTTGGAAGCATTATCAGTCGAAATAGCGTCCCGGTCGGCAAAGGACGCAAGCTCGGCTGCCCACTCACTTGCAGAGGGATCGTACGAGGGGAGGCCACTGCTGGCCCCTGTGACTGTGACTGCAGCGGGTTGATGCGAGCTGTGAGTCACAATCTCGACCGAATCAGGGTCCAGCTTGTGATTCGTGATGGCTTCGGACGCATCATCAAGGACGGGAGGGATGTAGTTCTCGGTTTGAATGTGCGTCGGGATGGCTGGGGAGTTGGGCCCGAGAACAGTGCTGTCTTGGACATCACGCTCAAAGATTTGTGATGTAGCTGGCGAAGACAATCTTGGGGAGCCAGTGAAGCCGCGACTCGGGGATGTAGGTACGGTGAAACTCTGTTCGCCAGTGGGGGATCGTGATGGGTGGTTCGAAGATAGCTTGGAAGCGTCTCGAGATAGAGATGGGCTGGTGGGGTTGGAGTTCGCGTTGGAGGGAGTTTGGGACTCGTGCTTGGTGTTTTGGGTGTCGGTTTTGGAGTCAGATTTTGTGAGCGACGATGTCTTCTTCTTGCCAAGACCGAACAAGCCACGCATTTTGCTCTTTCCGTCCTTCTTCGTGTCTTCGCGTTGACTATCCGTCTCGTTGTTGAATTCGCTGGCTCGGGGCGTCGAATCACCTAACCGGTGGTCATCTGAACCAGGGTTCGCATATTGATCACTACGAGTGATGGGCGCAGCTTCGGCAAGACTCATGTTGACAAGCAGATTAGCTCACGTGGTGAGCTCTAGAGATGCACTTGTGTTCAGTGAATGAATATATACGGCAGATGTTCTGCTGGTATAAAAGATGGTCTGGTGGACTGCTCAACGAGGCACAGTCAGTAACGAAGGTCGTGGAATGCAGGTCCAAGTTCAGCAAGCAAGAGCGGGACAACAGGCCGGGCCAGGCAGGGGATGATATAAGTAGGTAAAGACAGTAACGAGTCGAAATCGGAAAGGGAATAGAATAAGCAAAAACGACCGTGCGGAACTGAGACTCTAGGCTTGGGTGCTCTGTACTATATTTCTGTTTCTGCCGCCACCTGCGCTGCCCTTCAAAATGGGAGAAACATTGAATATTGGATTGGATGATTGCACAAACCTTTTTGAAACTAATGACCTGTAAAACAGCCCGTAGCTCCCGGTACAATACTGGGGACTCCGTAAACAAAGACCCGCAACGGCCAGCGCTAACGAAGCTGTGGATAGGTTTTGGGGACTGCTAATCGCGGCAATGCCGTTGGATTGTCCCGTTGAGCCGCCGTCTGGCCTTCGGATAGCGTCGATGGAATGCGTGACACGGTGTTTGAGCTGAACCTCGGGGTTGACGAGGCAGGTAAGATTGCGAAAAAAGCGCAGATAGGTTGGTGCGCGCGACTCAGAGTAAAGGGCGGGCTGAGACGACGTATGTTGGTACCTGATGGGCCGCAGCGTATTCGTGCAATGAAGGGGAGACGAGAGCCGATAGACGCAAAAGGCTATTGTTATTGTTATTGCTTTTTGGCCGGATGCCGCTCGCTTCTTTACCTATTAAAGGTAGCAGTTGCAGGGGTCGTCGAGGATCGTGTTTTGTTTATAGTCTCTTGTCTTTCCCGAGATGAACGGAAACGGAACGAAAAGAGTAGAAGGGAGGAGATGAGTCAAATTATTGAAGACCAGACCAGACTTTGGGGGAGACGATGGGATATCTAAAAGCTAAAAGGAATGGAATGAATTGAACAAAGTGATGAGGGAGGGGGCTGACGGCGGCGTAGGTGGCTTCAGAGCTTCAAACTTTTGGAGGATCAGCGCACTTTGATCAAGGCACGGGATCAACTGAAGGCCACTATCCAGGGCAGTATCCGTAGAACGGGCAGAGAAATATCCACTACCTTCCATGTGTTTTACCTGCCAGGGACGAGAGATTTAATTACAGTCCACGGGACCTGATCTCTCTGCCAAGTTGAGAACTAACGAACGACATTTCTCAACTGTTGATGTCAAGTCCAAAAAAAAAAACCTGCTTGTTGATGATGAAACGGGGAGAGACACATCGAGATGCTATTACATGTAATGCAATGCAATAAAAAGGATCGGCCTACAAGGTGACCACGTTTTGGAATCTCGTCCTTCCAGATGTTCTGTTGGTCGCCCATGTCGTGATCCTACATTGCATGTTACGTATGTCTGGTCTGGCACTGGGCTGCACGAATCCTGCCATATACATGCATGCACTCGACAAGGGGACTCTTGCCCATGCAAATCAGGCACCAGACCTGAAAGCAAGTATCCAAGGGGTTCTGTCCCAATAACACAAAGGTAAGCCCTGGGCTTCTTATCTGAGATACTAAGGGAATGATCCGATGGGCTCAAATATCCCTTTGTCGCTCTGAAATCTCATGATATTTCGGCCTCTCCCTTGGGACACTTACAACTGTCGCAGTAACATGTGGTTGCTATATCGGGTTCAGTCAACCCATTATCTCCCTCAATTTGACCACCATTATTGTTCCTTGGAACGGTTGGGTGACAGCGGTCATCACTTTGGTCACCTCTCTTATCACATCCCATGCCGTGGTTGTCACCAACCTCACAACCTGGCCATGACCCCGCTACCGACATGGACCTCGTGACAACTCCTCCAGGGCTCTTTCCACATGCCCTGGCAGAATAGGATAGAACAAGTTGACAAGGGGCCAAGATTCGCGCGTATCTACATCAAAAGGTGAGGATCGAGCAAGGGAGATGGAAAAAGTCTGCCCTGATTATGCATCGATGGGGTTGCTTTTTTTCGTCCCAAACACCATCGACAACACCAAAAGTGCAATCTGCGATGCATCATTGGGCTTCGCTTTTAGACCCAATTTTAGAACTCAAGCTTTTTGACATTCAACGCCCATGTGCCGAACCTCCTTTTTCCCTGTCATAATTCGCCACTGATAAGGGGTCGCTGATCGGTCCTCCACAATCATCTCCAGTATTAGTCCTAGGAAAAGCCACTGTAGATCTGCTCAATATGCCTAGGAGATTGAAACAAGGGACTCGTCAGCTTGAGGTTTCAGTATTATTGGAACACGGGAGGTTAAAGCCACGAGGGGTTGACAGACCAGTAACTGCTAGTCTAGAGCCAAGAGGGGCATCTTGTTCAAAGACGAACGACGTCATACTTCGAGCGACAAAATCGGCTCAAAGATCTTCCGACACAGCCGCGACTCGAGCCATGTGACTATGCCTCGTATCATCACGTGATGATATCGATTGTGCAGGATCGGTGTTAGGTAAGCGAATTCATAGCGGCAGAAACTTCAGATCTTCGACTTCATGGTGTTTGGCAGGGTCCAGCTGTAACCACAGACACGCCAATTGCTGCGGCCAATCGTCTTCAACCCGGTGCACGAGGTCTATACGAGAACCCAACACCTCGACCAGCACTCCTGTTCCCATCGTACTTTTGGTGTACCCAATTCGGTCGTCCGACAATACTCCAAAAACACACCATGGAGTTCCGAACACTCGCACGACCAGCGGCCCGGCTATTTAGCCCTCGCCCATCAGGCCTTCCTATCGTTCCCTGCCGTGGCCACAAGACGACAAGCCGAACGAAACGCTCTCTCAAGATTGCCCCTCACGAATCTTTCCTTCCTGACCGAAAGGCCGCCTTCCCCGCCTCCGACTCCATTATTTACAACCCTCCATCTTCCGAGGCGTCTCCCCTCCACACGCCCTTCCTCTTCCTCCCACCCAACGATGCTCGCCGTGTAGCTCTCACGCGGCTCCGTCACACTCCCGGTTCTCCCTTGGAGCCTCTCTCCCACAGCAAGCTTCCCCCAGAGATGAAGTACAACCGACGCAATCCCAACTACAACCTCACCGCCGCCGACATCAAAGAGATGAAGCGACTAAGGCAAGAAGACCCCGAGACCTGGAGCGTCAACAAGCTCGCCGAGAAGTTTGGCTGCTCCGTCGTTTTCGTCAAGATGGCTGCTCCTGCACCTGAGAGACACTTGGAGGGTATCAAGCGCAAGCAGGAGAGGAGGGAAGCTCGGTGGGGTGCCATCCGAACCAACGCAAGAGAGGAGCGCAAGAGGAGGACGGAAATGCTGTACCGCGGAGAGTTGTAGGGTGCTGTTATTGATGTATCAAAAGCCTGGCCCAGGGGCTATCTGTCACATTTGTATAAACACGTAAAATCGTCAGGCGCTTGTGTAGGATTATGACGACGGGGAGTGGTGAATTGTGAATCATGCTGGATTCAGCCCAGTGGATTGGGCAAACTCTGTATAATGCCAAAATACCAATGAACTATATCAACACGATGGCCTCTTTCTTACGTTTTTAAGCCGTGCTGCCAAACTTGGTGTAAAACCTGCTATTTACATTCGCAATTTGTGATATGCAAATGTACAATATTTTCCCACGTATGTACTCCTTCTTCCCTGGTCATAGGCCAATTAATACTAGTCGATGTAGACACTCATATCTATATAACATCATCATTCGAGCCGAACTTACACCAAACAACTCAATCTAGCTTCATCTCAACTGATCTGGTAGATGTCGACGTTCGTCGACTACCTCCTGCGTCTGAAGATGATGAAGAGGGTGGCTCATTGAAGAGATCCTTTTCACCGGGAATAACACGATTGCACCAACCGCACCATGATCGTCGAACGCCTCTGACCTCTCGGCCAAGTACACGACTACCGCTGGAGCGTTCATCGTCCCATTCGGGCACGCCATGACCGATACGCACCATGCGAACTCGCTTGCGCTTAACAACACCTCCAATGCCCTCAATCTCATGGCGTAAATAGCCGGGACCGAGAGACGGTGACGGCGTGCGCTCGTGCGTAAGACGGAGCTGATCTATGAGCGCATCAACCGGAGGTTGTTGTGGGGTTGAACCCGTAGCTACGTTTCCGTCCCGGGCGTCCTCAGCGTCGCAGTCTACTTGATGCTCAACTTCCTTGGCTGCACAGCAGTTTGCTTCGCGGCCGCAGACTACACCACGGTCACCCTCGCCGATACCGGTGCCTAGACCACCGAGGACTTCGCCGTACTGGTTTCGCCAGCGCCAGATACTGGGAGCTGTCAGTGAGGAGAGATCAAGTATTATTGGGGGTTATAACTTACCGCTGATAGTCATGATCTGCGGCTCGGATGCTTCGTCCACATGGCTGGCAGAGCCAGACGCCATCATCGGCGCACTTGCAAACCTCCCGCGATACTAGCTCTGATGAGAGGGGCACGTCTGGATCTACGGGGGCCTTGACAAGAGTTGCGATAGGTGCATGAACACAAGGTTTGCAAAGCCTTCTGTGTCTTTCTTTGAGTGCGACAGAAGCTGGCGGTTTGATTGCACAGTTCTGCAACGGGACCATGTTAGCATATGCAACTCATTCAACAGTCACCATGTGCCTGCCGATCGCATGTACGTACCCGACATATCACATCACCGCATCTGCGACACTCGCCGACCATATCACGAGCGCAATCGCCGGATTTGCCATTGTAGCTGCGGCCGTCTTCCATATAGAACCAGTTGCCGGCGCGAGCACGGTAACGAAACGTTTCGGAGCCATCGACCGGGACTTGTTCGTTTTGGCAGTGGAGCGTTGAGTTGATAAGAGTAGTGCGGTATTGGATAAGTCCATGATGAATAAGACGACAGGTACGCGAGAGAGCGTCGAGGGTGTTTAGATCTATGGAAGAAGCAATGGCTTCGACAACGCTGTCAAGGCTTAGTAAATGGTGCTGTCATGACATGAGTGAAGCGAGGGCGGGGGATATCATGATAAGGTTAAATGATGTTCATTTCGAGCGCATAGAAGCATTGAAATGACGAATTAAGCACAGCAAGGGTCGGACTCACGGATAGCACTGAAACGCATTGGTGACAGGCGCTTGGAAAGTAGAAGCATCCATGGTGCCTAGAGGCTCTGGGTTGTACAATGAGTGAGGCCAAGGTCCATTCCGGCTGTTGCTAGACGACAGCAACTCGAGCTTCCTGAGGAGTAAAAGATGCTGGTCTTTCTGGGAGAGCTCGTTCTGTTGGGGGTCGCCATGATGTATAGAGTCCAGAACTGGCGGGATTGGCGGGAGGACCTCATGATGAGGAGGAGGAGCATCGTTGACTGGAAAGCCGCCAGGGCCCGCTTCAACATCCTCGTCTTGTTCCAAATCCACAAAACGCGCCATGGCTTTGTCCTTTTTTGTATCTTTGTTTTATTTTTTTTACTAGTGATTTGCGTCTTGGCACTTTGACATGTACAGTGTGAACCAGACCCCAGGATCTGATAAGCAGAGCGAGTACTGGGGGTGTGTGTATGTTCAAGTTGGGAGGCGGTAGACCGGATGTTGAAGGCCGGATGAGAGAAGCAGGGATAGGTATGATGCGATGGATGCGAATCGGGGCTAGACACGGCAGAGGAAGGTATGTAGGAATTGTAGGAAGGGGGGTGTAGAAAGAGGAAAGAGAAAAAAGAGAAGGTGTTGTTGGTTGTACCGTATTGTCTCGTTTTACCGGAAGGATTAATGTTTCTGAGAGCGTGACGAGTAACGTAACGCAGCTGAACTGGGATCAAGAGTCAGTCAGTCAGCAACAAGAAACAAGTGGGTTTATGTTAGAACAGCTATCAAGGCACGGTAGTTGATGAAGTGGGGATACGAGAGTACAGATAGATAGATAGTAGTTATGATATGACTTTGAGAGGAGCCATTGTATAGGTTCATCAATTGATCAAACTATTAAGAAGAAAATGGATGTAACAGAAAATGGATGATGATGATGATAACTGCATCGAATGAACTGGCATCTCATTCTTTGTCACTTGATACCAGCCACAGCTAAACTAGTATGTCTATGGTAAAGTCCAGGACCAATTCCTGAAGCTTGATAGAATACCGATTGAAGCCTAGCTCCAGTACTTTGTACCTGTACCTGTACCTGTACCTGTACCTGTACCTGGCCATCATGGAAGCGAACCAAAGATCCCCTCCCCTCTTTTGTTCTTCCAACAACTCCTCATGTGGAGACTTGTCAGGTTGTAGCTCGAGTTTTTACCGAGCAGAATAAGACCATGTCTACAATACAGCGGTGACAATTGTACCTTGTAGTACCAGACAAGCTTCAATTTAATACAACACTTTGTTACTTCGTCAGAGAATATCAATCTAATCCCTTACAGCTCTGCCAAGTCATGCGGAGTACAAACGAAGCCAGCCCCACGTGTTTTCACTCGTCATGAGACGAGCAGAATTTCCCCTTTGCTGCATATGGATCCCATGCATGTTGCAGTCTACCAAGTTACATATTGCTAATACATTATTCAAATTCACACAATATAAGAAGAAAACTTTTTCTTAGTTACATACAGAACCATGTCCAAATTAAAGATCATCACAATGTGCGAGCAGAAAACTGCGACACGGCCCTTATTCGTGCCGGTCTCGGATAGTAGCCCCCTCAGAAATCTCATCTTATCAATCTAATCTTTTGATGCAGGTCGACCCCCATACTAAACGCCAATTATACCCACTGACAGGCTTGTTGGCGTTGTTTTCGGGTGAAGAAGTTTGTTGAGCATACGTAATAGCAGTTCAGCTCGGTTTAACACATGCGCGGTTCGGAATAAGATTCTTATAATGACGCCCCCAGGATGTACAACTGATCAAGGTATCCTCAGCACTCGTGTTATTCTAGAACCTCTTGTCGAAGCATCCATATATAGAAGGCAATTCGAAGATCGCACATGTCCATCAGAAAAGTCGGTTGTCATGAAGAGGCGGTAAGTGAATGATGAGCTAGTGGATTTAAGAAACATACGACGGCAATAGATTCAATGGATGGACGTTTGCCAGCTGCAGGTTCAGGGAACTCAGATTACGTGCTATGACACGGTCTTGATCTCTTCATGTAGTGCGACAATCCTTGTAATTACTTCAATAGCCTGGAGTAACAATCATCTAGTCAAATGACCGACCACGTCGTCTTGACAGCACGCTGGCTCCAATGAAAACATACACAGCTGTCCTTAACTGGTATTGGTTTCGTTCTTGAATTACTATCATGTCAACAGAAACATCGTATACTTGTCCTGGCCGTCTCGATTACTTGTTCTTTGTACAATTAGCCACTACACGTCCGGTCAGCGTTCGAAGGCATCATTCAAATACCAGAATCAGCATACTAAAACTGCTTTTTTCTATAAAGGCAGACTCGAATTGTGTAAATATTGCTGTCACAAGTAACAAGGCATGCTTGCCATCAGCATCACCACTCGTTGTAGAGACTTTATCAAAGAGCGCCTCGTATATAATTTCATCGATCTTTGGCACCATATCTACCTACCTCTTTGACACTAATCTCACGTTTCAGCCCTGTAGAATTTGAATGGGGTGTTCACCTACGTAGCCCAAACAGGCTGGGCCCTGGATCGCATTGGACGATGAAGCCTTTCCGGAACATTCACACGACTTTACGCACATGGTATGCAATACAAGCATGGGATTCCTATCCTCCAAGACAAAATTGAAAACTACCATATCAGAGTTAGCGGATACAACGCTTAGTGAATAGAGCTGCGAAAGAAATGGTTTATGTTTTCGACCCGGAATACCCTATAGTAGGGACTCCGATCTGTTCCGTCAGCACGACACAGCAGTAACAACGACAAGGGTCTTCAATTGAGCCGTGCAGACGAAGATCATTAATTAAATATCTAATGTATCTCTTGTCTTTATTGTGATAGTGATTGTTATAGTGAGAGCCCCTTGGTAATTACCCACTCGTTTAGTTGAGCTTCACCTATATCTGTTTCAGCCTCTCACCGTTCTTTATATCATCGGCTCTAGGCCCATCAAATATACTATAGTATTATTAACCACGAATCTCTTATAATTCTCTCCATTTGGAGGTGAAAAGCAACCCTCGGGCACAACCTAGTAAGTATAGGAGTAGTCTGCTTACCTACCTAGCTACCAATGGTAGGTATACATAGGGATATCTGCACAGTCGGTCAAACACTGTTGGAACTCCTCACGCAACTTTTCAACCATGAGTAAACTACCTACGACTTTGTGATGATGGCATTTTCTTTGGCATAGCTCGTCCTTAACGGGCCGTCATCATCATGAGTGACAAGTTGATAGATTAGGCGAAAGATCTTGGTCTACCTGAGCTTCCGGATGAGCTGTCGAGTTTCGTACAGGTTTCACCAGATAGTTATCCGAGATAAACATTCAATCTCATAATGACGCGTAACTAAGATATGGGGATTATGCACTTGGGACACTTGATGAACAACGCTTTGCTGGTCAACTGTTAGAATGCACACCCGCCATCCTTGTTGTGAAGCACGTTTGTTCAAACGAACTGTAAACATCCGTCCGATATTATTCTTTCTTGGCCTTTCGCTAAATGCGGCGCTTTGTGCTCTATGAACGGAAGGATTCAAGGCTGTTGTCATTCGAGCCTGACCCATCAGATGGCGATCTTTACTATGCAGGAACAAAAGCTGTTTGTTAACTGATCCACTGATCTTCAAACCCACCTCAGCTCATCGACCCGTGCTACGCTGGGATACTACATAGGCAGGCAAGGAAAGAAATTAGCAGTAAACATGGTGACAGCGGTTATGAATCGAGTTGGGTACTCTCTAGATTGAGTCAATGAGGTTGGATCGTGCTCACCGTTCGACTTATGGTGAATCGTTCGATCAGGAAATGGCTCGAGAAGCAACGAGTGGTATCGGACATATATCAATTACAAGTATAAAGAGATTCAAAAAGAACGAATGACCTGAAATATAATCAAGGCGCGACATGACGAAGAAGAAAATACGGAAAAAGTGGTTTACTGCAACCTGGACATCAAGATTCCGAGATAGCTGCAAACACCAAACACTAGGCATAATCGCGGCTTACATGCTTCATCAAGATTAGTCCCCGTCATTCCCGCATCCTTCTGGCCGGGATGACTGCAGAATTCCCAGTATGATCGAAAGATGTTTAAGATTGAATAGAAAGTCCCGAGACTACCGAGTCACGGCCGTAAGTCTATCGTGAATAATTCAGTAATCTTGTGACATGCTTGATTACGCAGGATCAAAGTCCCCAGTTTGTTTCACAGAAATGAAGTAGAAACAAGCTGACTCAGGGAAATGGCAGCAAACTGGACGACACCTGCAGCTACGCAAGTTGATAAATTACAAAGATGTCATGATGCGGCCGTGCCATACCATAGCGGGATCTAACATGTGGCGCTTGCAAGGAATGAGAGCGCGCTTGTTGATAGTGGTGATAAGTGCTATTAATGCATCCATTGATTTGATTTCATCCTTGTCTCAGATCAATTGAGACGAAGATCATCTCATCGACTGCTACCAAGACCCTCAGAGTTGTATCAGCGGTGTCGTATGAGCCTCAATTGAAGCTTCCAGAAAAAGACGAGACACGATTCATCGTGGAACATCGGCGAAGTCCTTGATGATACAACTATAGTAGATAAAAACGTAGTCTTATAATAAGAGAGAAGATAAGATAAAAATCTCCGATAAAGAGATGGAAAAAACAATTGGATAGTTTAAGTGAAAGGAGGCTGTGTTTGTTTCCGAAGTTGAGGCGCAATTGCAACATCCTCAGGGAGAGATTATGCTTGTTTTGTATATGATGGAGTCTTTTCTCGGTTTGGGAGAAAAACGCATGAACTTGTCATCCCAATTCGGTCATGAAGTCACTTCTGAAACGAGGTAGTCCCAGGGGTTGGACTTTTGAAACTTGGTCTTGATTCATGTTGAGTGAGAGGGATGGAGCTTAGACCAGGGTATTGTTGTCTTTGTCACCGTTTTTTGGTGTCTTTTTTTTTTCTGCCCAGACATCGTCTCGAGTCTCAACCGTAATTAGTTATTTCTCTAAACGGA
This sequence comes from Fusarium longipes, assembly GCA_013618495.1. Classification (NCBI taxonomy): domain Eukaryota; kingdom Fungi; phylum Ascomycota; class Sordariomycetes; order Hypocreales; family Nectriaceae; genus Fusarium; species Fusarium longipes. Next base: position 147,676 of record JABFEY010000084.1, read on the forward strand.
GTCTACTGTCCGAATCCTTTACTTGGCATTCGTCTAGGCTTGGAGAATAGGAGTATTGTAGAACTGTCAGTTGTGGATTCATCACCAAGAAGAACAGTAAAGATGCTTTAAGCTATGGTAGCTGCATCTGCCCTACCTAGGTAGGCATTTGTTTATTCTTATTGCCCTTGTTAGAAATGATTTTCCCTATGTAAAAAAGCAAACTCGTGATAAATAAACCCTTGTCCCTCTCGTGCGACGTTAAACCCCGCTCCCCTGCAAAACCCACTTTATGCATATTCCCATGCATCGCATCCCTGCATATCGCATCTTCCAATTGAAGCCTTCTTTTCCCTCCGCATCAATTACCCAAAACTAACTTTCCATCTTCAGCCCGTCAACCAGCACTCAAAGCTACGCTATACTACGGTGACCATAGAGGATCTGTTTGACGGCAAATTGCGAGGAGGATCGACGCAAGCCTCAACAAACAAGTTCATCCATCCATCCTGCCTTGGAACGACTGATCATCATGACTACTACTGCTACATCTGTCTCACACATACTAACTTATTAAACTACACTCATAATACTCCGATACGTACCAACGCCAACGAGTGCTGGCTTGGCTGGTTTATCCTATTTTTGGATATGACTTCGGGAATAGTTTCACCGTCGAACGAAATGTCCGTCCACAAACAATCACTAAACAAACGCTCGATACATCAGATATTACTGCTCTGTAAAGATCCCTGACGCTTATTAGAGCTACCGAGTCAACCGAACGGCGAACCCGTTCCATCTGCAAGGCCACTTCCAAGACCGACAGAGATTGTTTTTGTAGTATTCGCCGCCGGAAAATTAACCATGGCAAGTCGAATGGTCGGCAAAAGTGACATGGGCCCATATTCCCTCCACTGTCTGGAGAGCATTGTCTGAGCCTTGTGTCTAGGATCCATGGGTTTCTGACAACCCATCATCCAGTCTTCAACCTATTTCGCCCTAAACCTAGGTGCTCGACCCCAATATGGCACCGCCTTGCCAAGTCGGCAAGGTTCAGACTAGACTACGTCTCGTCTACAGTGAACTGAGACCTGGGCAGTCGTTCTATCAAGGCACATGAGGAGGGGGAGGCGCCAGATCCATCACGTCTCAAGTTGAGGCCACTCCAATTAACCCCCGATCGATGTCAAGGATGACCGTGCTGTACTGGATCGTGCTCCGTCCATACCCATGTCGTACCTAGTTGACGCTGGGGACATTCGGCAAGGTCTGCCAGAAACGAAAATGTTGTTACTTAAAAGCGATGTGCTCGCCGCAGCATCTTTGGTTTTATTCCTCTTCACTTTCAACTTCAATACACTCCTTAGTTTTGTTCCCAGATTTGGGCTTTTTTCTTCTCAGTCATTCTCTTCTGACAGGTGCTTTGGTCGCCTTTGTTAAGCTTGAATCGCTTTTGCTCTTTGATAGAGTCTTTTTCCATTTTTGTGCCAAATCAACAAAACACCCAAATCCATTCAAACGCCCTTTGATCGAATACCTTCATCATGTTTATGCGTAACGTCTTTGTCGCGGCTGTCAGCCTGCAGGCTCTCGTCGAGGGCGTCGTTGCCCAGGATAAGGTCACCCTTACCAAGTATGTCACCAAGGCCAAGGCCAAGCCTACCGCCGAGGCCAACAACAACAACCACCTCTACCCGGTTCCTGATCTCCCCGAGCCCGAGCCCGAGGTCACCGTCGTCCCTACTTCATACGTCACCGACGGAACCACCATCTTTGTCGACGAGACTGTCACCATCCCTTGCTCCAGGTGCACAGCTAGCACTGCTGGCAACGCTGATGCCGAGGCTACTTCTGAGGCTGAGGTTATCAGCACTGTCATCACCAGCGAGACTGGTGAGGTTTCCGACAAGACCGCTGAGGTGACTGTCATTCCCACTTCTTACATCACTGACGGAACCACCATCTTTGTTGACGAGACCGTCACCATCCCTTGCACCAAGTGTGCTGGAGGCAAGAAGACCAAGACTGAGGCTGGTGCTGAGGAGACCTCCGAGGCTGCTGTTGAGACCGAGGTCACTACTGGTGGTGATGCTCTGGCTCAGGGCACCTCTTCCGAGGCCGCTGCTTCTGAGACCCTCTCCACTGATGTCGCCGAGGCTACCGAGACTGGCGACGTCCCTGCACAGACCGCTGAGGTGACTGTTATCCCTACCTCTTACATCACTGACGGAACCACCATCTTTGTCGATGAGACCGTCACTATCCCCTGCACCAAGTGCGCTGGTGGCAAGAAGACCGAGACTGTTCCTGCCGGAGGAGCTGAGGAGACCACTACCGGTGCCGACTTCGAGGGTTCCTCTGCTCTTGGTGTTGCCACTTCTGAGGTTCCCGAGGAGACCACTGTCGCTACTGGAGGCGCCGCCGAGTCCACACCCGTTGAGAACAACACCCAGACTGCCAACACTGCCACTGGTGAGGTCGATGCCAGCACTGAGGCCGAGATCCCTATCCCCACCACCATCATCCCCAGCGTCATCCTCACCACTGGTAACAGCCAAAACACCGTTACTTCTCAGCCCGGTCCCTTCGCTAACACCACCGTCACTGCCCCTGCTATTGCCGACACCACTGCTGTTGAGGAGCTCCCTGCTTCCTCTGAGGTTGCTACCAGCAGCGCTGTTGTCAGCAAGATCGTCAAGCCCGTCATCGTTGTCATCCGTGAGGTTACCATCTTCCACCGCACTGTCGTCATCGGTGCTGCCTGCCCTCCTGTCAAGCGTGGTACCAAGGGTGACTTCGTTGTCGGCTCCGGCTCTGAGGAGCAGAGCTTCACCAAGATTGTTGAGGCTCTTGACGATGCTTGTGGCAAGCAAGCCAAGGCTTGTGCTGAGAGCGCTGGAAAGAACTACGCTGTTACCGACTGTGAGAAGCAGCTCGAAATCTGCCGTGCTGATGCTTCGTCCACTGCCAAGGCCCCTACTGGCGATCTGAAGGAGTCCACTGAGACTGCTAGCATCATCCTTCCTTCTGATGCTGCTGTTACCACTGGCAAGGACAACAAGCCTGCTATCGGTGGTCACGTTGTCATCTCTACCCGCACCCTCACTGTCTCCGAGTCTTGTGCCATCTCTGATGGTACTCCCGTCATTGAGACCCCTGCTTCCACCGATGCCTCTGCCACCACTGTCCAGACTGCCGATGCCGAGATCACCTCTGATGCCGACTTTGAGGCCTCCACTGCCCTGGGTGTCGCTACCTCCGATGTCCCTGAGGTTCCCGAGGAGAGCTCCGCCGTTGTTTCCACTCTTACCCTCACCAAGCCCAACGGTGAAATCAGCATCACCTCCATGTACATCACTCCTGGCGTCCCTACCGGAACCGGTGTCACTGTTCCTGCCGAGGAGACCACCGCTGAGGCTCCCGCCGAGACCACTGAGGCTGCTTTCGAGACCACTTCCGCTGCCGACTTCGAGGCTTCCACCGCTTTGGGTGTTGCTACCTCTGAGGTTCCTGAGGTTCCCGAGGAGAGCACTGGAGTTGTTACCACTCTCACTCTGACCAAGCCCAACGGCGATGTTAGCACCACTGCTCTCACCCTCACCAACGGTGTCCCCACTGGCACTGGCACTGCTGTCTACCCCGGCAACACCGAGACCAAGGTTGTGTCTGATGCCGAGACCTCTGAGGCTCCCGTCGAGACCATGCCCGCTGTTGAGACTTCCCCTGCCGCTGAGGTTTCTTCCGCTCTCGGTGTCGAGACCAGCGAGGAGGCTACCACTGTTGTCACCGGAACTCAGACTGGTGTCGTTGTCATCACCATGACCAAGCCTAACGGCGAGATCAGCGTCACTTCCATGACCATGACTCCCGGTATCCCTACCGGCACTGGAACAGCTGTTGTCACCGTCCCCGCCGAGCAGACCACTGCCGAGGCCCCTGCCGAGACTTCTGAAGCTGCTATCGAGACCACCATTGTTCCTGGCGGCCAGGAGACCACCGTTGTTGGCGACAAGACTATCACCCACACTGTCACCAACCAGATCACCTCCTACGTCACCGTTGGTGTTGACACCGTGACTGAGGGCACTGAGACCATCACCAAGACCTTGACCAACGAGATCACACAGACTGTCACCGTTCCCCAGGAGCAGGTTACCAAGACTGTCACCCTCGATTGTGGTGAGCAGGGCGCCGAGGTTGTCACCTCCGTCGTCACCCTGCCCTGCGAAGCTCAGCAGACTGCCAACGTCATCACCTCAGTTGTTACCATGTGCCCTGCCCCTACCACTATGGCCACTTCCTCCACCAAGGAGCCCGAGACAGTCTACGTGACTGCCACCGTCGAAGCCCAGGCCCAGAAGCCCAGCGCTTACCCCGTTCCTGCCCGCTTCCGCCGCATGCTCGGTCTCTAAAGAGAGAACAATAAAAAAACACAAAAAAAAGCCATAGCATAGCAAAGCCAAGTTTTCCTTTCTTCACTTCAGCTGCACACACAAACTTTTGGGATTCAACCAGAAACAGGGATTTTTAGACAATTTTGGAGGGGAAGGACTTTTTTCCTTTTTTACATCAAGGGTTATGACGAATCATCATCATTCAGCCTTACTTCAAGCTCTGGTTTGAAACCGGCGGAAATGGGGTGGATGGATGAAGATTCGCCGAGGAATGAGAAATTTGAGATTTTGGAGTTGAAACTTTTAACCGTCCCCTTTGTTTTATGTGCACATGAATTTTTAACCTAACGGTTGTGTAACACGATGTATGTACTGCATTTCGATTAGAGAATACTGAATATCTTCATGAGCTCTTTTGTCGTTTTATGTGAATTCGTTTTTGAAGTAATTAATGTCTTGAATTTGCCGTCTTGTTCTTATTGCTGATGTGCACAACGCATAATAAGTGTAACCTCATTCCGCCCGGCTTTCCATCTTCGTGAGTATTAATTTAAAAATAGATGATATATAAACTATCTATCCACACACCAACGCACACCCAGTACTTAACCCAAAGATTTTCGCAGCCCTTGGCAATCGCATAATTCCACTTATACAGTTGGGATATGGTGATGCTGTGGTACTTTTGAATCGAGGAGTAGGTTGTCGTGGAAGTTACCTGGTAGAACTTTTTGCAATTGACATACCGAACTGTATCGGTGACGGCGTTTGAACAATATTGTCTGGGTCAGTAGCAGTGCCGCCAATGACCCCAATACAGACGTTATAGCCAGTGCTTCGGGGGACAGCAAACAGAAGTATCTGGCGGCTTTGTCTGTCTTAAGCTCAGGTGGTGGAAGGTGCAACGATCTTAAATACGAGCTCGGTTAGAACGTCAAAGGTAGCCAGTTCCGCAAGCTCTGATGCAGTCAGAGCGATACGCTTCGATTCCGGGATTGTCAACAGTTCAATAATGTTGGACCAGCGCCGGACGTTGAGTCTAGAGATCTCAGTCGCAGCGGCTGCCCTCTGATTATGTCCAAGTCGCTATCGACACTGAGATCGACAGATGTTCTATCGTGGGGGTTGGTGTCATAGCTCACTGCTGCAAGACCAGTTCTGCCGAGATCTTCGAATGGAAAATCCCAAGCTGGACGCTTTCAAGTATGATCTTGAGGCTCGGCTTCGATTGCAGCTACATATGGATATTTCTTGGTTTGAACTTTAGAAAAATCACTGAAATAAGGCATAGAGTCGTCTCCCTGCCAAAGATAAATTTCGAGACCTTCCTCTGGCTTTTTAAAGCGAAGTGGCACGTATTTACTGATGCTTGCCACGTCCGAGACCAGAAGTATCTCCCATAGTTCCAACAAGTCTCCTGTTGAGATTCTGACCCAACCCCAGCTACTGGCATTTGTAGTCGGGTGCCAATCATATCCAACTGCCTTAACAACAAACTCGCAGCGTGCAATGTCTTTAAGAACTGCTTCGTCTGCGACAAGCACGAAACTCCAGGATGCCCTAAGCAGCTTCTTCTCAGCTTCAGCGTGCTCCTTGATAGCCAGTTCTCGTATGCCATGGATATCGAGGCCTTCAAGCAAAGATGGATCTTCGCGAGGAAACAGTCGAAATAGCTTCTTCATCCAACTAATTTGTTCCAAGTCTTCGGCTACACTTTGGCTTCGTTTAAATTTCCATCGGCGTTCCCGCTCCCTTGCTTCCTCTGTTTCATGATAGCCAAGAGCGAGTAAAGTCTGCTGCCTCAAGACCTCAAGAAGGGTATTCCAGTGTTCATCCGACTCGGCGCCATAATATGTGCGGTAGATTGTGAAACCCCAGTTTTCGAAGTATTTGAAGTTCTCAGGAAGCCTCTTGTCGAGTCGGGGCCTCTTATCGCCCGGGGGGCCTCTGGGAGGTCTCCAGAGATAGTTGATCATTTCTGACAGGTCAGCTGCCATGCCAACTGAATAGAGGATAAATTGAGAATTCTTTTGGTGAAAGATAAATGATGCAGCTAATGTGGGAATATTGTAACTTGAGCTCTTAGTTATGTGTTGGATCTGTATACGTAATTAGTGCTGTTGGTTCAAACTCACCATCCCGGCCAACTTCTCTCAAAGCCAAGCCTTGCTGCCTAGTTATTCATATCTGCGAAATGTCTCATTTGAGAATATCATTCCAAGTATAACGTGATTCTCAATCGAAAACTTCTGCCTCTTCTTGAACACTTGTTATGACTCGAGAATCTACAATTCCCAATACATTTCAGTACACACATCATGATTGAAGCCCCATCCGCTGTTGGTATAGTAGCCGGTTTTATTTAGTCAACAAATTGCTTTTTCTTAATGCTTACATTGATTGTAATGTCGACTGATCGATATCAGAGCACTTACATGAATATTCTTATCGAGTTAGAATCGGATAGCGGCATAAGCTGACGAATCATCGACTCCTGTCGATCCCATCTAACTATGTATAGCCACCATCTATACCTAACAAGGCCCGTCGTTCTCGTTCAATCAATCAACCATGTTGCTATCTGACATTTTAAACAAAGAAACCACGGACGTGGCAGTCCCTACGAATATGAATGGGACTCAGAAACAACCACGCAAACGCGCTCCCAAACTATTTCACAAAAAATCTCGCACTGGCTGTCAACAATGTCGAAGTCGCCGTGTAAAGGTACATCTTCTGTTAGTTAGGCATCTGTGAATATTCAAACTTACAATAATCAAGTGTAATGAGGCGAAACCTGCATGCTCGCACTGCAGTCGTCTTCAACTGTCCTGCATTTATGACCGCGCACCATCGGATAGCAACTCGTCCTCCTCAGCCTCAGCTGGAGGGGGACAACAAAAGAAGACCACATCAGAGACCATCGTTGACCCTCCAGAGTCAGAGTCTCGAAGAAAACAAGAACTCGCCCTATTTCACCAGTACATAACCGACACTGGCCCATCTCTAGCTATGGATCCCGCCACAGCCCATTTCTGGGTGACAACCATTTGTCGTTTGGCGCTTGAATCTGATGCAACTCTCTATGCAATATACATGGTCGCTGCACTACACACCGAAGAGCGCAGCAACTTTAGTGACCCTCAAGCCCTGGATACATGCCAGACCTACCTCAACATGGCTATCAGGGAGCACCACAAGGACATCACCGAGATAAGCTCAAGAAACTTAGAGTACATCTGCTTGACCTCGAGCATGCTACGCGTCTACGGCTTTGCACGACTTCAGCACCGCTCGCTGGAACCCTATACGCCCCCCGTGGACCTTTTGCGCATTACAGGCACTAGCACCGCGATCTTTCGCGAGGCGTGGGATCTCATACAAGACAACCCAGAATCTGTGGCATACAAGATGATCGAGAGCGCCTCGGATCTTATTCAAGACAACGACAGAAAAGAACTGCCCGAGGATCTCAAACTCTTACTACGCCGCGAAAAATCACACGAGCTGCAAGAGCCGTGGGATGCAGAAACAGAAGAAGCATACTTGACAGCACTGAATCTCATCGGATGCATACAGAAAGTCATGGACGAGAATAACATTGCCAAGAGTATCGGACGAAGAACTGTGGTTTTCCCCATGATGATGCGCAAGAAGTTTGCTGATCTGGTGGAGGAACTTCGTCCAAGGGCGCTTGTTATTCTCGCGTACTACTTTGCTCTCTTGTCCATGCTGAGCGAGTTCTGGTGGATTGGGGACTCGGGAGTTAAGGAGTTTGAAGCTATTGGGGAAGTTCTGCCGCATGAATGGCAGGGTTGGCTCGAGTGGCCAAGAAGTATATTGAGAAATCAAGATGTCGTGATGGAAGACAAGACGTAGATGCCGCAAGACTTTACCGGATGGTCTCATAGCTCTGCCGGATCTCTCAGCCAAAATATGCGAGTCACATGGTTTATTTATGTCTAACGTGTACAAGATATATGCGGAATGAACTGTTCTGGGATGATTTAGCTCTGCCAAGCTTCTTACTCTGTCTCATGCCTTAGTTCTCGTGAACAGAATTGACCTCAATTGGGAAATAAAGCAAATGTCCCATCTACTTGCCCAAAAGTCACAGAATAAGAACAATGAGGTCAGATGATGAAATACCTGACAAGGGTAGCTCTGCTAAGCGAGTGATGGACCCTGACTAGGCTTGACTAACGACAAGACCCTGTTTTAAGAATCATCGTCATCAGAAAAGTTGGTAATTGTAGGCTAGAGATATCTTTCAGTTGGTGAAGCATTTCATTACCTAAACGAGATAGTAAAAGAAGATGTAAACCGATCTCTTGCTACATTGAGCTCTGGAGCTGGAGGCACAATATCTGTTGTCATGCTATGTAACACCCATGCTTGATATGGCGTATGGTGTCATGATGGACCCGGGGTATTGTATTCTATATGGGGCAGAGAATTTATAATCTTTTTCTTCACTTGGCAAATCAATCAAACGTAAAACTTCTCCCATCATGGGTTTCATATCGGAGGCTCCCGGACGTCGTAAAGACTCGAAAGCCGTGTAAGCTCCGCTTCAGCTCCGAGGTGATCCAATATCGGCCTTCATTCTCCGTATTCGCCCCCCAAGCTTGGAGGGATTGTTCTTTGGAAAGGGCAAAAAGACGCGAGATGAAATGTTATCAAGGATAATCAGAGGTTGAAGAATGCATATCTCATGCGTCTCTTGCTTTTCAATAGCTTCATGAGTTGTCAGGCCATTTCCAAGTCGCGCAATCGTTGGCGGGGAAGGCTGTAGTTCAGGTATAGGTAGTTCAGGTAGATGCGGGATGGACGGAATGGGTCAGCTGGTGATTGATTGTGTCAGTGGAGGGTCCTGTATCCGTATATGATATAATGTCTTTCACCCTCTGTCACTCATTTCCCAACAACTCTCACTCACCAACAAAACAAAACAATCACAATACACTCAATTACCTCACTAAACACTCAATCTATGCCCTACATCTTATCTGAAAACAACCACCTCCTCTCCCCATACACATCAACAAAACACGCCACAATGGCACCCTCAGTCTACATCCTCCTCCAGCGCGACACAGAATCCACAGTCACAATCTCATCAGTCTATCTTGACCTCCAGGACGCCAACGCCGCTCTTCTTCACCTCGCCCAAGAAGCAGGCGTCGACCCCGCAACCGCCAAGCCCACTGCTGCTGCTGGTTCAGAGCAGCCCTCACTTGTCAAGGAGCCTTTACGATGGGAGGCAGCTGACGGAACAGCTGCGTGGGTTGAGCGTCACACCGTGGCGAGTCGCAAGACTCATACAACCGGCTCTCCTGGCGCGGCCGATAAGCCTGGTCTGAAGAGAAATGACAGTCGCTTGTATGTCAACGACGACGACGATATCATCGAGGTTACGGACTATGATGGACACTACGACTAGGATGGACTTAACGGGTTGAGATTAATGAGGAGGAGAAATGTAAGAGAGTGGACAGGGACATTAATCGAGGAAGTTTTGGGACATGATATATCAATTCTCGTCATCATGCGAATCGCGATCGAATGCTAGATAGCGTGATACAAATCGATTTTTTTTTTTAACAATTCCGAGCGATATCTATCCGTCTTTTCTACAACCTCTGTCCGATTCTTAGGTTTCTAATATAGTTCTACTCATATCCTGTAGTCTACGAAATCATCCATTTTATGCGACTCAGTCCATCACGTTTACAGCTTGGCTTTGGGAGCAGTCATCATGGTCTCAGCCACGATTCTCCTCTGGATCTTACCAGTCGCCGTCTTGGGCATCACTTCGGTAAAGTAGACCTGTGAACTCATTAGCGTCTGTATCTAGAACCCCCAGCTGGTATTTGTCATTGTAATAGGAACTCACCTTCTTGGGCACCTTGAACTTGGCAGAGCGCTCCTCGACCCAAGCCTTGAGCTCCTGAGCAGTCAACTTCTCGCCGTTCTTGAGAACAATGGCAACACCAATGTCCTGGCCATAAACCTCGTCGGGGATGGCAAAGCTGACGGCCTCGCTGACCTGGGGATGGCGGGTGAGGACATTGTCGAGCTCGATGGGGCTGATCTTCTCGCCACCCTTGTTGATAAGCTCCTTGATACGGCCAGTGATGATAACGTAGCCGTCCTCATCCTTCTTGCCCTGGTCGCCCGTTCGGAAGAAGCCGTTCTTGTGGTAGGATTCGGCGTTCGCCTTGTCATTGTTGAGGTATCCTTTGGTGACATTCTCGCCAACGATGCAGATCTCGCCCTCGGCACCCTGAGGAACCTCCTCGCCCTGGTCATTGAGAATCTTGACATCAACACCCTGACCGATACCAACGGTGCCGGCCTTTCTCTTAGCAGGGGGGAGAGGGTTGGAAGTCATCTGGTGAGCTGCCTCAGTCATGGCATAAGCCTCGAGAACGGGGGCGTTGTATGCCTCCTCGAGCTGCTGGAAGACAGTAGGCGACAAGGGGCTGGAGCATGATCGGATGAAGCGAATGTTAGGCTTGGGGCTGGGGGGAGGGTTCTTGAGAAGGATTTGGTGGATCGTGGGAACAGCTGTGTACCAGTTGGCCTTGTGGTTGATGAAATCGGTCCAGAACTCAGAGGCGGAGAATTTGGTGGGAACGACCATGGAGCCGCCAGTGAAGAGAGGAGCCAAGAGACCGCAGAGAAGGCCGTGGACGTGGAACAAAGGCATGACCAGCATGGTTCGGTCCTTAGGGGTAAGATCGTACGTGTTCTTGATGTTGTCTGTAAGGGCGTCAGTCATGATGAGTGTGGTGAGTTGTGGTGAGACGTACTCATGGTTCGGGTCAGGTTGCGATGAGTGAGAGGAACCTAAGACTGTGAGTATGGGATATCGTAATACCATGCCTTTCTACTTACCACCTTGGGTCGCGATGTAGTGCCACTTTCAACTTGTTAGTTATGAACTTGTCGCGAATCTCATGAAACTAACCTAGTGTGCAGAATAAGAGCGACATCATCAGGCTCAGCAGTGAGAACCTTTTCCTTCTTGCCCTTCAAAAGACCATAGTCCTTGACATCAAGGGCAACCTCACCCTTTGCCTCATCCCAATAGCACTCAGCAACAGCGGCGTTGAACTTCTTGGCGGCCTTTACGCTTGGCGCACCCGCAGCCCAAGCGCCTCTGGGAACGAGCACGATGGCACTCTTGACGTCGTCGATGTAAAACTCAAACTCATCCTGCTTGTAAGCCGGGTTGAGAGGAGCAGCGATTCCGCGCTGCCATGAAGCGGCGAGGAATGAGACGATGAACTCGTACGAGTTGATGAGAGCGATGGAAACGGGCGCGGCTTTTGTGATGCCCAGATCAGCGAGCTTGCGCTGGAAGGCTGAGATGTCGGACTCGAGATTGGTGTAGCTGATGGTGAGAGGTTTAGGCTTGGAAGGAATGATGATGGCCTCGGCGAGCGGATTGCTCTTGTTGATGGCGGTTTGTAGAGTAGACATTTCTAGTGATTAATTGATTATTGGTTTAGACGAGTAAAGAAAAGACTGAGAGATTTGATGACGGATGAGGATTAAAGTAGAGACAACAGTTGATCAACAACGGTCTGTAGCTAATCTAGTAACGTAGGTACCACTGTATTTGACGCGATAAGGGGAATTCCTCAGTTAAATCTACCTACCATGACGTGCTTGGCCTTGTTCCGTTTTGTCCGGCCAAGGGTCCGGGGGTGTTTCGGCTTCCACCCGAGCCGACCACCCGCCGAAACTATGTCCACTGCCAAGGTGGATAGTCAGGCAGTTTACGCGTCTTTCTTGGGTTTACAAGTGATTTGATCTAGTTTTCCCCTGAACTTGAAGGTCAGATAGTTGCTGGACAAGTTGCCAGCTCTTGACTGGATACCATGATGTATATAACAAGGGTATATCCTGTTCACTGGAACATGGACATCTAATGTCTTTAAATTGTTGACGCCCAATTACCTCCCTGGTATACTGACATGCTCTGTCTCATTCTGTACAGAATTACCCTCAAGAGACTACTCTGACTACTTAACTCAGACGTCAAATTGTACCTACATGAATGTAACCCTGACAAAGAAAATGCCATGTGGCTCAACCCGTAAATCGGCGACTCTTTGAACCTCCACGATTTGGTTAATTATTAAATGTCCAGGCCCATCTTCTTCCATTGGCGGGGTTTTAGGCTGCCTGCATAATGCATCTCAGGGGACGCTAGAGCCTAAACTGTACCTTCGGTTGCGCGGCGCGGTTTGGCGCCTTCTTCCTCCAATTCTAGACTAACTTTGGTCGTCTACAGTAACTTTCCATCTTACAAGCTGCGCCTCAACCTTCCCCCGCTATCCATCCATCTATATCGTGCGCTTCTATTATTTGTCGCTATTTTGTAACCTCTACAACCACCAATTCCAGTTTCTCAAAGCCATTAATTATCCACCACCATTGACCTCAACCTGCGATATCTCGTACATGTCTTCATCTCTTCCGAATCGACCGGTTACTCCCCGCTCCTGAGAACGATCAAATACACAATCGCCCATCATGGCTGAGGTGGACGTTATGCCCACCTTTGGCTCAGAGCTCAAGGTTGGTTTCCCCTTTGACCTTTAACAGCCTTCCTGGCCTTGGCCTTGTTTCATGCTTTGCGCCCACATTGAAAGCCATCTCGCGACAATCAGCCAGGTTTCGCATTGCTAACAGACACGTTTTACTAGGATGGCTTCAAACCCGCAAACGCATGGCTCGGCCATGGAATCACCTGGTTAGACGAAATTCAGCAGTTTTATCGAGAGCGTGCCGCCATAGAGAAGGAATATAGCGCAAAGCTTATGGCGCTTTCCAAGAAGTACTTTGACAAGAAGAACAAGAGGTCAGCCCAGCTCAGTGTAGGAGACACTCCTGCCATGACGCCTGGTTCGCTGGAGAGGTATGGCTGAACCCCTATGAGTTGACGTGCCAAACATATACTGATTGCCTTGCGATAAAACAGTGCTTCCTTGACTACATGGGCCACTCAGCTTACCACTCTCGAGTCTCGAGCCGGCGAACACGACAAATACGCCAACAACCTCGTTTCTCAAGTCGCCGAGCCCCTCAAGTTCTTCGGCGGCCGTTTCGACGAATTGCGCAAGCGTCATGCCGATTATGCCACCAAGCTCGAGCAGGAACGCGACGCTCAATATGCCTCACTCGCCAAGACCAAGGGCAAATATGACAACGTCTGCCAAGAGGTCGAGGCCAAGCGCAAGAAGACCGAATCGCACTTCGACAAGGTCAAGACGCAGAATGCCTACCAACAGCAAATCCTCGAAATGAACAACGCCAAAAACACCTACATCATTGCGATCAACGTTACAAACAAGCAAAAGGAGAAATATTACCATGAATACGTACCTGAGGTTATGGATAGTCTGCAAGATCTTAGCGAGTTTAAGACGACAAAGTTGAACAGCCTCTGGACAGTTGCGACCAACCTCGAATCAGATATGCTGCAGCAGAGCAACGGCATGGTTCAGCACCAAGGTACCGAGATTCTTAGAAACTTGCCACATCTCGACTCCATGATGTACATCCAACACAACATGGGCGCTTTCAATGAGCCGGCCGACAAGCATTTCGAGGCCAGTCCTGTCTGGCACGACGACGGCACTATGGTGGTGGACGAAACAGCAAAGGTCTTCTTGCGCAACGTCTTGGGCAAATCCAAGTCGCAACTGGGAGAACTAAGGAGAGAGGTCGATAAAAAGCGTAGAGAAGTCGAAAGTTTGAAGCAGGTAAAGCAGCGAGTTCGAGAAGGAAAGGAAAAGAAGGATGAGGTCGAGGTCGTCCGCACACTTTTCCAAATGCAAGAGAATTTGCATTCCATCGACCGTCAACGGTTAACAGCCGAGGTCGAAACATCAACTATTACATCTGTCGTGGGTGATGTGACATTAGGCGCTAAGAATCACAACTTTAAGAGCCAGACGTTCAAGATACCCACAAACTGCGATCTCTGCGGAGAGAGAATCTGGGGACTGAGCGCAAAAGGTTTCGACTGTCGAGACTGTGGTTATACATGCCATAGCAAGTGTGAGATGAAGGTCCCCCCTGACTGTCCTGGTGAGCAGTCCAAGGATGAGCGAAAGAAGCTCAAGGCAGAACGCCAGGACGCTGCGAACAAGTTACTCAAGCCTAGCGCGACCATGACTTCGGTGCACTCCAACACCTCGGATGCGCCTGAGCTTACTCGATCAAATACCATGAACTCACTCAGTTCACACTCGGCACGCCCATCTATATCAGGATCCCCCTCTGGGCAACTAAGCCCTACTGAAGAGACACCGCCGGATGCGGGACGACCAAGTATATTATCGGCAACGACATCTAGTACTGCGCCAAAGCGAAGAGTTATGGCGCCTCCACCGGCAGCTTATATTAAGGATTCAGGCTCCAACGAAACAAATGGTGGCGCAAAGGAGGAGAAGAAGGGCAAGATGCTGTATCCCTTCGAGGCTACTGGTGATGGTGAATTAACAGTACAAGATGGTCGGGACGTGGTGCTACTCGAACCTGATGGTAAGTTCTCACTCTACTTGTTCGCAATATCGCTAACTCTTTACAGACGGCTCTGGCTGGGTCAAGGTTCGCGCAGGCTATAAGGAAGGCCTCGTCCCAACATCATATGTGGAATTCACCACTGTCACAACACCTTCAGCTCCGGCCCCGTCCGCAAGACCATCATCCACATATTCTACCTCTACAACATCCTCTCTCACACAGTCCACCAAGAAGAAGGGTCCGGCGGTGGCCCCTAAGCGCGGCGCAAAGAAGCTCCGCTACGTAGAAGCCTTATACGAGTACATAGCCCAGGCCGAAACGGAACACTCCATGGCCGAAGGAGAGCGCTTTGTCCTCGTGCAGGATGACCCCGGCGATGGCTGGGTAGAAGTCGAGAAAGCGGGCGTCACAGGAAGCGTGCCTGCAAGTTACGTGCAGGCTGTCTAGAGAACACGCCAAAATTGTAGATGCGGAGTTTGTCAACGGAGCAAGAAGTCTCTTGCTTGAAGAATAAGCAAAGCACTTTTTTTAAACCTTTTTTTTGCACAACTCGGTTCCTGAAGACGTGTTTGTATGTGTATATATGAAGCTCACGAGCAGAGCTTCTTGATGCAACTCTATTCGAATCGCTACTGGAACAAAACGACGCGTGGGAGGTAGTAGATAGTTGTGTGTATCATGGGATACAGTGGCGTTCGTGGAGTATTAGGTACATGCAGTAGTTGCGTCAACTCGAATTTCGTAATGTCACAAACCCTGCTGAGCCGCATTGTTATGAGCTTACGAAGCAACCTTTGGTGTCTTTGCCACTCAACCGAACTTCCCGAGTAAGAGTCACAACATCACAAGCACAGACAAGTCGAAAAGGTAAGGTACATCAAATTTGAGCGGATCGAGGTTTTGGAGCGCCGATTGCTTCCGGGACGTGGGAAAAGAAAGAGAAGCATGCATCATCTATCTAGACGTTTATGTGTATAATACAAGAATCTTACAAATTTGAAGAGAAAAAGAAGCTTTAACGTGACCACCGAGTGCACCTTTAATTCATTTCTCATATAATGCATCCCATGCCATCCTGGTATACTAGCTATCCCGTTTACTAGCCCCCCCTCGAGATCCCCATCCGCCGTTTCTTGCTTCCGTCTTTCTTTCATTGATCGTCTCGGGTTGTGCGTGTGCAGTTGCATTTTGCGTGTATCAAACAGGAGGGGGATATCATCTCTTCCAGTACCTTGAAATAAACGCCGTGCCAAAATAGAAAAGAAAGAAAAAGGGACATATTTGAATAGTAACTATGTGCGGAAGAAAAAGTGGTATGAAGAGACTTCCAACGCAGGGGGAAAGAAGTGAGTTCGTCCTTGAGTGGAAATAAACCGCAAATCCCGTATAGAACCAAACGCCGAGTGGAGTGTGTATAATTTGAAAAGGCAGGAGAAAGGATCCCGAGTCAAGATTCCACAAGAGAAAACGAGTCAATCTGCCCCCTATTTCGACAACGTGACATTGTTGGTCTCATCAAATGAGACTTGTTTCCGCGCGGACAGTCTCATAAATCGCAGAGTTTGGGTGTCGTCACTAAATCATCTGTGCTGTGGGAGCTCCCAAGCCATGGTGCGTGAGGCCGTCTCGCAGAGTGTCCTGCAACTCAGCGATCTGAGCCATCATGGCCAAAGAGTGCTGCGACTGCTGTTGCATCTCTGCCTTGAGTTTGTCGTTCTCTTCCCGTAGGCGCTTGACCTCCTCCCTAAGTTCGGTGATCTCCTCGGTAGCCTGCGTGTTACTTGCACGGCGCTTGCGCTTCATACCCGGCTGCTCACTGTCGTTCTCGTCGGACACGGCCATATCGGGAGGGGGAGTGGCTCCAGTTCCCTCGGGGTTGGTGTGAACGCGGCGAAGATGCTCGTTCAAATTTTCCATTCTTGAAAAACCCTTCCCTGTGTGACGCTTGCAATTCAAATGAGGACAGTTGACTGTGTTCTTGGGCCCTCCGTGTTTGCCGTGAACCTCGCGCTCGTGCCGGAGCAAACCACCTGAATAGGTGAAACCGGGAAGATTCTCGCATCCTTCGGCGGGACATCGATAGGGTCGCTCGTGCTTGTCCATGTGCTTACTTTCGAACAGTCAGTATAGTTCTCGATATGTGCTTTGGGTTGAACTTACTTCCATTCGCACTTGCGCGAAAATACCCGGATCTCTTCCTGACAATCCTCCTGAGTGCAGTGGAACTTGCCATCCACGCCCTTGACAGCTTCTCTCTCTGGCTTAGCGATGGGCTTTACCCGAGCGGGAGGAGGCGAGTCGATACTGGGCGAAAGGTCTTTGTCGTCAGTTAGACCTTCGAGTGTTGGTGCTTGCATGGCAGCCTCAATAGGCGATGGGAATGACGGGTGCCCCAAGTCGAGTCGAGTCGCGTCGTTCACAGCAGAGCCATCGTCAGGCATCATTCCTCTGTCGTCTCCGAGAACACCTGTAGAGTCTGGAAGCATAGACGCCTCTGTTGTGTATTGACTGAGCTGCTCAGCGACATCGTTATCGGTAAATCGCTGATCGGCGGTGTGATCATGGTCGTGGTCGTCACCGATGGGAGGGTAGCCCCCATCGTGTATGAAGTTCCGAGGCTCGAATGCGACACTCATGGTGCCTGTGAGTGTGTTGTATCGGGTTTGCGACTGTTCGAGAGGTGACGCAGAAATCGTGGTCGGAAGAGGCTTTAATTGACGGAGGAGATAACCAAAGTGTTGTCGGTGGCGACGGGCGACAGCGAAGACTTAAGCGTGGTATGAGACTTGAAGTTAAAAGGGTGACGTCGGTATATAGTAGTATTTCGATATGCGGATGAGTGGTTGATCGGTACGGTTATGATGAATGAAGCTTGGAGTTGGCCTGAAAATTCTGGTGTAAAAAAGCGGGAGGCTACGGGGACCTGGAAAACGAGGTGGAGAAAGAGCTAGATAGAGTGATTAGTTAAGCGCTACCACGTGACATCGCGTGCGTGGCGTGGCTGAGCAAAAAGCAACGAGTTTCGAATTGTGGCGCCGATTGTTCCGGGTTGTATTGTTAAAACGGCGTCAGTGCGAAGGCGGCGTTATTAATATTTGGCTGTCGTCCAGGCAGACAGCGAGCCAACGACGGGAGTGACTCGATAGGGCAGGCCCCATAATAAGCAAAGTCCTTTGGCTTGGATCCGGAATCGTGACTCACGCGCTGTGCATCTTAGTGGCGGCGCATTATGGAGGCGTGGGGAAGCGCAAGGCTGCGACAAAGAAAATGAACTGTATTAACAATACAGAAGGATGCTTGGGCATGGGTGTGCCAAGGTGGTGCAGCAACCATATTCGTTGCCTTTTCGTATCTTCACTCGAAGATGTCACATAGTTGGGTGCGAGGCTGTGTGGGCCACGTCCATGGGTGCATTTGACGCATTCCAACAGAATCTCGTGATCTTATTCACGGTACCTGAAATTAAGCAACTTTGCTCGTTGGGCATATCCGGTCATCCGCTGGCTTCTTGTCAGTAGAAAGCGAATCTCAGACTGAGTTGTCCAGACCCGATTTGCTGGTAGGACTCTGTTGGGAGTAGGCCTGACAACACTTTCTGCAATAAACCTGTTTGCCAACAGCGTTTATTGCACAATATAGCATGGATGACTGATACCATTGTCTAAATCAGGCGAAGTACAACATGACTGGTTAGCCTCGCCCAGATGGGATTCCCACGGCTGCCTGACTCATCGTGCCAGGTTGGTCCTTCCGTTGTGATGCCTCACAACCTTATTTTTCAGGTAGCAACGCTTGAAGTAAAATGGACGACTTCGCGAAAGACGGCGCTATCCAGAAAGAAAGACAAGCATGTCGATACTCGAGGCCACTAAGCCTCAGGCGTGACGAGGCAGATCCCGGGGAGCAAGTAATTGATCCAGATAAAGGCAAACCTGCAATAACCTTGCTACTGTCAACGTATTGCGATCCCAGACGTGAATTCGATGCGCATGTATCGGAGAATTCGCAAGAGGGTGGCACAAGCAGATGACGATGGCGGTGACGACGATAACTCCAGGAAGGACATTGGCGAAACCGTAAAGGCTGAGGAGCTCGCCTAAATCAGAAAAGCTGAGATCTGACAACGACTCAATCGCAAAGGGAATTGAATTGTAGATGATATCTCGAGAAGAGATTGAAAAGGCGATGGAAGATAAGAAGCAGACAGGATTGGAAAGGTGAGAAAGATGGAGGGGAGTTAGAATTTGGAGATTTGGAGTGCGCTTTGTTGTTTTGGGGGAATGAAGGAAGCGGGAAAGCAGGCGCGTGTGCTGGTGTCTCAGGCATTTGTGCATTTACACCAGAAATATGAGGTTGAACCTCAGGTTCTCTCTCTTCCTCTCCCGTTCAGCAATACAACCTTGGACAAGGGCCAAGCCTAAAGCAGCTAATGCTGATCTCCAGGAAGGTTAGCCACAGGAAATATGTGACATCTTATTGGTCTGGCTATGATGTTGAAGAAATCGTGATCCAGCTAATCTTGGCCTTGTAATTTGGTTGTTCTGTAGTTATACTTGTAGACTCAATTTCTTGTTATTATTTGGGACTATCACTTGAGCAATCGCGCTCATCCATATATTTCATTGGTGAGTGTTTATCCTTGTCCAATCCCAAAGCTTTCCATGCGTTACTCTGTTTCTGCCCAAAATGATTGGAGATGTAGGCACATACACAGCGCGGCTGAACTTCCAAATAACAACCTTCTGTCTCATCGAAATCTCAATTTATAGTACTCTGGGAGTGATCTGAATCTATTGGTCTCAACAAACTTGTCCTTGCTGGCATCAACCGTCTTATTTGCAAGGATAGTCTAGTCGCAACACAGCGTGACAACAGGCGTTAAAAACAACTCTCCCGTTCCCGACACTCAATACTCAACCCGAGACTGCTCATTGTTGATCTGGATTGCCGGCGCCTTTTGGATTCCTATCACGAAAGCGCTATATTAGAATCTGGTATCTTGACCATTGAACCAGAAAACATAAACTACTTTTCCGTCACGCTTGCTGCCTTGGAGTTTTTTTTTATAACACTGCCTGTCGCCTGGGTTGTTGACAATAGTCGATAACGCTATGTCCAGGCAAACCTACAGGCTTTTGAGAAACTTGTCATCATCAAACTGTCACTCGTGGTGTTGGGAGCATGGCCATGACCGTTCGCGTCATTGCACAGTAAGCAACGCCTCTTGGTGAAGTGGCTTGCCGCACTTTCATTGTTCACGATGTCCTACTATTGTACTGCGATATCATGTGAATTCATTCTCCGAGTTGTTTGCTAGTGTTAGGCCACTTCTCACTCAAATTAAACGCCACAATTCGAGAACAATATGTAGTCGATTTAGGCCATGATGTGCAGTTTCCAGCGCGACACAAGTACAAAAAGGCACGGTATCATCTTACCATTTTCTTTAATTACCATCACTCTCAACTTTTTGCAGTCATAAGTTACCACATATTCATCCACCTTAGATCATGCCTTTCGAAAGATTCACCACCTGTCTCTGGTTCCAAGATCAGGCCGAAGAGGCGGCAAACTACTACACCACAATATTCGCCCCATACTCCAAAGTCAACACTACTCAACGTAACAACAAGGCAGGCCAAGAGGCTGAGACAGTCATGGCTGTTGAATTTGAGCTCCAGGGACGCACTTTTGTCGCACTCAATGGCGGACCAGCACCATGGCAGTTCAACGAAGCCATCTCCTTGATGGTCAACTGCAAGGATCAGGCTGAGGTCGATTACTTTTGGGAGAGGCTCAGTGAGAATGGCGATGCCTCTCGTCAACAGTGTGGGTGGCTGGCGGACAAGTATGGCGTTGCTTGGCAGGTTGTACCCACGGTGTTTAAGGATATGATGACTTCGGAGGACAAAACTGCTGTAGGCAGGGTGACTGAGGCTATGCTGAAGATGAAGAAACTTGATATCGCAGAGCTGGAAAAGGCATTCAAGGGTTGACATGCGCTAGGTGAAGCTAGTACATGAGGCTATCAGAACGCATTTGTACTATATCATTCATTGATATTTAGGGACAATTTTCATCAAGTACTAATCAAATATGTGTACTGCATAGCGAGATGGCTGCTCCTCATCTTCCTATTATGCTTTCACTTTTGGACGACCTATTCGAATTTGACTCTATAAAGTTAGATAAAGCGTCGCTGTGAGGTCGTCGCCATGATACCGTACTGGGGCACTGCAACTTATTATTAGTGATGTCAGATAAAAACATAACAAAGTGAAATGGGGCCATGGATACTCTTTAATTCTCCTTGGCCTATAAGAGCAATAATATCAATTAGGAGCTAGTGGCATCCGCTATCGGCTACCCACTATGGAATTTTTACTATATTACCCCGCCATCATGATGTCTCTTCTTTTTTTCTCTGGGTTTGTTATCATAAGACCTCGGGTAGTATCAGCAACCAAAGAAGCAGGGTCTTACAACAAAGCCTTCAATGTTGTGTTTCTACCAAGAATTGATTAGCTTAATGATCTTCATACTATACCACTGTATCAAATAGGCGCGATTGAAATGACTCGTATAATAAAACTTTTTTGAGTTTGTTGATAAGAGGTGACAAGCGTACCTACCCTAACAATAGTGGGGCGAGATTCATGTGCACCTAGATGAGTCAGCCACTAAAGGTTGGGTAGAAACAGATTTTTTTTTATACTCATGGCTCTCTTGGTTTGCGCTGTGCTTGCATGGTCCCTTGTTCATCACCCTCTATAACGAGATTCACGATTACTCCAGGAAATCTTCCATCATGAGCAACTCCTTTGAAGAGGCGGCCCCGCCGCATGCCACCTACGACGTAAGAGCGAAGCATTCTCAAGCCTTCATGTAGTACCATCTTAGCTAACCACTTACTGCCGTAGACTGTGCTCGTCTTGGATATGGGATCCCAAACTAGCCATGTTCGTATTCTCCAAGACCGCTCTACCCCCAATGTGCGAGCAATGTGAACTAACCAAACCAAAAGCTCATCCTGAGACGACTCCGTTCTCTGGGAGTCTACTCTGAGATGCTGCCATGCACCCAGAAGATCAAGGATCTAGGCTGGAAGCCAGTTGGTGTCATTCTTAGCGGAGGTCCTTCAAGTGTCTATGCTGAGGACTCCCCCGGCGTGGATCCCGAGGTGTTCGAGCTCGGTGTTCCCGTATTGTAAGTTGTAAGCCAAAGGCATGACGAAACGTCACTAACATGCTATGAAGGGGAGTTTGTTATGGCAACCAGCTCATTGGTATTGTTCTCTTTTAACGTTTTGAGACGTTCGTTCACTAACAAATGTTCTAGCTTGGCGGGCAAACCCCAAGAGTGTGGCACCTGGAGTCAACCGCGAGTACGGTGAGACTCAGATGTCCATTCACAAGATTGGCGGCCACGGTGATCGCCTTTTCGAGGGACTTGGAGATTCCTTGAACGGTATGTCATGTAGAAGGTGTCTATGCCCCGACGTGTATCTAACATTGCTTGACTACAGTTGTCATGAGCCACTTCGACAAGGTCGTTCAGCTCCCTGATGGTTTCAAGACCATTGCCACCACCAAGAACAGCGAGTATGCTGGTATCGCCCACGAGTCTCAGCCTATTTTCGGTATGTGAAATCTCAGAGCTCACACTAGGGTTTGCTGACAGATGATGGATAGGCATCCAGTTCCACCCTGAGATCTCTCACACAGAGAAGGGAACTGACATCATCGCCAACTTCGCTGTCAAGATCTGCGGTGCCCGACCTGACTGGAAGATGGACGACTTCTCAGCCAGGGAAATCCTCCGTATTCGAAAGCTCGTTGGCGACAAGGCCCAGGTCGTACGTGTTTCCCCCTTGCTCAGTGACATCTGTCAGCTTGCTCATTATTTCGCAGATTGGCGCCGTCAGTGGTGGAGTGGACAGCACTGTGGCTGCTAAGCTCATGAAGGAGGCTATCGGAGACCGATTCCATGGTCAGTTAATGCTTTTTGACAAAACGTTGTGGTGGTTATGCTAAAATTGGAGTAGCTATCCTGGTTGACCAAGGTCTAATGCGCTTGAACGAGTGCGAGCAGGTCAAGGAAACCCTTGAAAAGCACCTGGGCATCAACCTCACCGTTGTCGACGGTGCTGAGCTTTTCCTCAGCCGTCTTGCCGGCGTCACTGAGCCCGAGGCCAAGCGAAAGATCATCGGAGGAAGCTGTGAGACCACCTTCTGGAAGCTAGCTAGGCTATCGTACTGACTTGGCATTACAGTCATTGATCTCTTCGAGATTGAGGCGCTCCGGTAAGTTCATTCGTATTACGAACTGTGGAATGATTAATCTAATTCCATACCTAGCATCGAGAAGGAGGCGGAGAACACAGACCGCGCCGGAAAGGTTGAGTGGTTCCTTCAGGGTACCCTCTACGGTAAGTTGTTCATTGTTTGAAGGGTTGGATATTTACTGACATCATCTAGCCGATATTGTGGAAAGCTTGAGTTTCAAGGGAGCCGCCAGCTCTACCATCAAGTGTAAGTCTTATGTTATATATCTCATGCTACATACAACTAACGCTTCGATAGCTCACCACAATGCTGGAGGACTTCCCGCTCGCATGCAAAACGGCGTAAGTTGCACCTACTGTTCCATGTTCTGGTGAAACATACTAATAAAGAATAGGAGGCCCAACTGAAGCTCCTTGAGCCTCTCCGAGAACTGTATGTCACAAGTTTTAACCATGAACCTCATCAGCAGGTTGTTTGATTGTTACGGTTGCTAACAATACGTAGTTTCAAGGACGAAGTGCGAGCTTTCGGACGTCAACTGGGTATTCACGAGGAGCTTATTGGCAGACATCCCTTCCCTGGCCCTGGTCTGGGTATCAGAATCATCGGCGAGGTCACCCCTGAGCGAGTCGAGATCGTGCGCAAGGCCGATCACATCTTCATCTCCATGATCCGTGAGGCTGGTATCTACGACGAGGTCACCCAAGCCTACGCTGCTCTTGACACAAACCGAGGTAATACCCATTCTTCCATCTTACACATATGTAGCAGTGTCTGACTTTTCACAGCCGTCGGTGTTCAGGGTGATGCCAGAGTCTACGGTTACATCTGCATTCTGCGTGCCGTGACCAGCTTGGACATGATGAGTGCCGAGCCTTACGAGTTCAAGTGGAGCCTCCTCAAGGCTATCAGCAGGAGGATCGTGAACGAGGTTGACGGCATCGCCAGAGTGGTTTACGACACCACTTCCAAGCCCCCGGGCACCATTGAGTTGGAGTAATATTGTTCGCCGATCGAGTCGGATTTAAAGAACAATTCTCAGGTCGTCGTTCTGGCGAGGACCTAATTTGGCGTTTAGACGGACAGTTGAAATTTTGCGGGGAAAAAATAAAATAAAGGGACGTTTTTCTTCGGCACGAATTGCGAAACGGGAGGAGGTTACTTGACTCCCTAGCGATTCTGCCACAATAGCCATGTTATCTTCTGCCTGGTTCTCCGAATACGTGAAGTATGCCCTGTTAAATCGTCACCAGTAGCTTCTAGTCTATCCTGGCCACAGTTCAGAGGCCGAGTAAACACCGAGGCTGCACTGAATAGTTCCCGGCTAGGTAAAATCCGAGTCCTATTCAGGGATAGCCCAGGCATTGTAGAGTCTCATGCTTTTAATAGTCATGTCTTGATCCTGAACGCCGGTGGCTGGTCCCGGCAGAGTTGAGAACAAGCTCTTACACTCGGTCTAAGGTCTCCGGCTTCACGGCCGGTAATACCGAGCTCGAACAAGTCGGCAGTTGGCGGGCCGCTTGCTCGATGTAACCCGCGATATTGGATCTACCGTAACGTCGATCATACGCATAGAATTTTGACAACTTCTGGCATCTTTTTGTCATCCGAATGATGATATACAAACACATCAACCGAGTATAAGTATTTCTGCCTCTCTGTGATTTTGTATACTGGTCAGAAAAAGCCGATATGAAAAAAGAGCTTCCATCTTTACAAGAAGTTTCTCAAGAGTAGGTAGCCGCAATCTAGTGGCTCCATTAAACTCAAGCTAACCCTCCACTTATAAGCTTCCCCAACATGCAAGAGCTACTCCTCCCCAAAAGAATGAACCTGCAGCTGGAACGGACCAATGCTTGTTTCGGTTCTAGCGGCCTAGATCGGCTCACAACCAATGGATCTTTTTTACTCATTAATAAATCCCCTCCACCCTCTTTTTCCTCCCCTCAACATTAATTTCTTCTTCATCTCTTTCTTTTTTTTCGAGTATCTAGTCGTTTGAACCCTCTCGACTGGCATTGCCTCTCTTCCTGTTCCAATCTTGCTTCTATCAGTTCCTTGGTAACGAACGGACTTATACAACCAAGCTCATTCAATCTTCTTCAAGTCCCACCCCAAGCATGGCAGAGTCAGCTCACAGCTCGCTCGCCAGCGGTGGCCAGCATGATGACCATGCGTCCAAGCCTCAGTTCTCCTCTACTGGGCTTGAGAATCAGGAAGAGGGAAATGCCCGAGAGGGTGATTACGATGTTGAGACAGTTGAGCGCATCTACAGGTTTGTGGCTGACTATTTGTATTTCGTTTGTATCGACCAATGGCTAACCAGTTCAAATTATAGAAAAATTGATCGTCGTATCATTCCTGGTAAGTCGAGAGCTCACTACTCTATTACAAGTCTTCTTCTTACATTCTCGCAGCTTTCTGGGTCCTTTACTTTCTCTGCTCGGCCATCAGGTCAAACATTGGAATCGCTCAAACCATGAACAAGGACAAGGGACATGACCTCATGACTGTTCTTGGAATGACTCCAAAGGACGTCTCTACTGCTCTGGCTCTCTTTTATGTGGCCTATGTCCTCTTTGACTGCCCCTCCAACCTCGTCATGAGCAAGCTCAGCCCTCGTCTCTGGATGGCTCGTATTGTTTTTGCAACCAGTGTTATTGGCACTTGTTTTGCTGCTGTCAATGACCCCTGGAGCGTAAAGCTTTTGCGATTTTTGCTCGGAGTAGTCATTGCTGGCATGTGGCCGGGTATGGCTTTCTACCTCACTCTGTTCTATCCTCCTTCGCGTACTGGGCAGCGAATTGGATACTACTTTACCGCCTCCCAAGTCTCTGCGGCTGTAGTTGGTCTCGTTTCTGCTGGATTTCAGCTTATGGACGGTGAGAGAGGAATCGTAGGTTTCCGATGGATGTTTATGGTCTATGGTCTTGTCGGTGTCGTTCTGAGCATTGCTCTGCTCTGGTGGCTTCCGGATCGTCCTCTCGCGCCTGGTCAGACTCGACCCAAGACGGGTATCTTCAAGTTCCTGCCCGCTACTCCTGAAGTTCTTAAAGGTCAAGATGCTGTCATTCACTACCATGACCTTCGACGTGTTTACCACACTCGCCCCTGGAACTTCAAGGACCTCGGTCTTGTGCTCATCGACTGGCGTTTGTGGCCCCTGACTATGATGTACTTTGGTGTTGTCGGCGTTGGCATAGGCACCCAGATGTATGGTTCCGTCATCATCGCATCCATCCGACCCGAAGCTAGCGGTATCGAAGTGAGTCTGCTATTCGCGCCAATCTGGATTATGGATCTCATCGCGATTCTCATTGTCACTCCTATCTCGGATCGTTTCCACCAATCTCGTCCATACTTTTTTTCTGCTGCTGTCTGCATCCAGATTGCTGGTCTTCTTACCACTACACTGGCGACTGGTAACGGTTGGGCTCGATACGGCGGTCTTCTGATGGTGGGTTTCGGCCTTGGCCCTACTGTACCCATCTGCATGGCCTGGAGTTCTGAGATCTTCCAGAAGCGCCACGGAGAAGTTGGAGTTGCTGCCGCCACTGCTCTTGTTTCAGGTCTTGGCAACTTGGGTAGTGTCATGACAACCTATGCTCTCTACACCGGCTGGCCTGAGGACGCTGCCCCTGGTCCCCGTCAGTACCGCAAGAGCAACTACACCATGATCGGAATCTTATGCATGAGCATCATCAGCTCTTTCCTTATGAAAGCTCTTCTTGCATACTTTGGTAACCCGGCCAGCAGCAAGCTTCAGTCTGATTCTACCAGCGAATTTGAGGATGGTGCAGCTCGACGAGAGGGCCAGGAGCGTGGTTTCCGATCTCTTCCCTGGAAGAAGTCGAGTCGCGCATAAGTTCTTGAGAGCTCAACGGATTCGCTCGCCTGGACTGTATCTTCAACAATCACCCAGCTCGACGACTCCTCCCGCATAACAGCAACCAGCAGCCCAACCTTCTGGTTACCTATATGTAAAATCATGGCATTATACTAATAATATGCCTTGACGATATTCACTTCTCGCGTTCATCCGACAAGGTCTCATCATTTTGTCCTCGAAGCGTCGCCAATTTCTGAAAATGGTGCACACACCGTTCTAAGACGGCCTCGACAACGATACAATTCTGGGAGGATACTCTGAGCTTATGAGAACCGCGATGACAATGCTTTAGCGCTATCATCACGCTCCCCTCGCCAGGCCAGACTATCCTCCCAGCACTCAAACCCTTGTCGGACTATTTTGATGTTTTTTTTTCACCCGACCTCCTTGGTCGCGATGTACACGTTTTGTTTTGCTCTTTTTATATATGATACCCCATCAGCGTTTGTACACGCTGTCCTACGAGTTTACCCCCTTTATTCCCTCGGCAGCGAAAGTGCTTCTACGCCATCGCTTTGCGGATAGTGTGTTGAACCAGAGCCCGCGACGACAATGCTTGCTACGCTATCGTTTGGCGGGCTCTGTGGGCGTTTTTGAGTTTTGTTTTCTTGGTTATTTATAGTGGTTGGATGGGGAGGTTATATAGCTTCATAAGCTATGATAGGGAGATGCCAATTATGCGTTCACGGGTATACCGATTGGAAAATAATACAAAGAACTGTTGCTCTCCCAGTTAATCATTCAACTTCATTCGATACAGTGATTACAAAAATTCCAGCAAGATGTTGATGGACTATCGAGCATATGTCAGATCTCAACATCCAAGCCCATGCCTAGCTAATTACAATCCGCTGGCGCGCCTATTAAGTAACCAATACTTCTCCTATCATCAGTACCGAGTGTGACAAACTAGGAGTCATGAAATGAATGGTGCCAAGCACCCCGTAAGCAGTTCATGCATGGCGTCTTTTATCAAGAATAAAATGCACTTTGTCACTGAGCATCTTGTTTACGAGACACAAGTTCACATCGGATAGTCATGCGAAAAAAAAGAACAAAGACTCGGTGTAATCACTTCATTTCTTGGTAACTGTTTCTCGACTATGTACTTCTACATAGTAGGTACCAGATTGGCCAGCATCACTCGATGGGCGACCGATAAGATCACGTGGAGATAAGATGGATGGTAAGGTGGTGCCAGCATCGTCATGTTTAGCTTCAACCTATCGCGTCGAGATCTTTCTATAATCTTTACAAGTGCGCTCGCGCACCCGAAAAGCTTCATCGTTTTATGAAACACCACAAACCATATAGCCACCATGAACGGCCCAACAGGATCTTCATTTGATCCCTCGCGTCTTACCAAAGCTGCTGCAGCTGAATATTCTTCTTCAGCATCCGAATCTGAAGATGAGCATCTTGCGCCAGGCCTCGACGCTGACAACGACTTCGGTGACTTCAACCCTCGCAAGAGACGTCGCACGGGTCGTAATAACAAGGAAAAGGCAGCGCTAGGTATTTTTGGCTCCGATAGTGAGGACGACGGCCCAGCTAGAAAATGGAAGAGAACAACATTAAGAAACAAGGGCATGAACTTTGTTTCTACAGGCGCGGGCAGCGAAAAAGACGACGACGAGCAAGACTCAGACGATAATCGCCCAATGTTGGGGTCCGCTATGGATCAGGATGACGATGACGAAGAAGATGACGAAGAAAGCACCCGTGGAATTGGACTAGGCTTCGGAGCTGCTGCACGCGGTTTTGCGCAGAATGATACCCAAAATTCGAGTCGAAGTGCAAGCGCTGGTGCGCCGTCTCGACCAGCCTTTCGAACCCGGTTCGACGGAAAGAATCCCCTCGGCATGGGCTTTGTCCCTTCATCAGCAAACGATCCGGTCCTTAAAAATACGCGCGACAATGGTTCTCCGACACCACGTAACAAACCACAGCCCAGTGCCTTCGGCGCAAAAGGTAAAACGAATCCCAAGTCTTTCGGAGCTCGGATGATGGCCAAGATGGGTTACCAAGAAGGTCAAGGTCTGGGCAAAGAAGGTCAAGGTCGAAACGTGATCATCGAAGCAAACTTGCGACCACAAGGTATCGGTCTAGGTGCTGTTAAGGAAAAGTCGGAGCAGGAGAGAAAGGAAGAGAAGCGACAAGCCCTGTTGAGAGGAGAAACGGTGGTCGATTCGGATGAGGAAGAGAAAAAGAAGCGCAAAAAGGCAAAGAAGAAGTCCTTGGGGGGCGCATTCGACAGCGCGACAAGCACACCACGACGACAAAAACCGAAATATCTTACAGCAGAGGAGCTTAAGGCTGCTGCCCCTGGTCTCCATATTCCAGATGCTTTTGCTCCTATCCTCGATATGACAGGGCCGGGTAGCAAGATGCTCACCTCAACAAGTGGCATCATGACACCCACCACGGGAACCGCTACACCAGAGTCAACAGAGGCTATTGAAGCGCGAAAGCTCGTTAAGAGAGCACAGGCGGATCTTCTAGCATTTTCCGACGAGTGGAAGAGCCTGCAGGAGCGGAAAACCTGGATCGATTTGGAACTAAAGGAGAAAGAGCAAGAGATGGACGATTTACGATCCGATTTTGAAAGGTTACAGGTCTTTTCTGAACTGGTCAGTGGTGAGCTTGCAACAGCCGACTGGGACCAACTTATTATTTGTCTACACAAAGCTCTTGAACTCAAGGCTACAACATCAGAGATTGCTGATATTGCTGTCGCGGCTATTCATCCATTTCTTCGGGAGTCAGAATGGGATCTCCTCCAAGAGCCTACACGATTCGCGTCGGGGATTAAGGAACTATTACCACTTCTCATGCCAACAACCATAAATGGCAAGGCCGTTGGTAAGTGGGATTCCTTGTCGGTTGACACAGATGACATCTACCGTCGCCATCACAAGGCAACAACACCCTACGAAAGCATGATGTATAAGAACTGGCTCCCCAAAGCCCTCGCTGCGATCCGCTCCTGGGATGTCTTGGATCCGACGCCAATGCTTAGTGTGGTGGAAGCTTGGCATGATCTTCTACCAGTCTTTGTTCGCGCACAACTCATCGACAATATTGTTCGAAAACTAGAAACCGCAGTTTCAGATTGGAACCCCAAAAGCAGACGCCAGAGCCACCGTCTACCGCACGTCTGGCTATTCCCCTGGCTCCAATACTTACCATCATATCACCTCGACCCCAAGGGCACCGGCCTCGTGGCAGATGTCAGGCGAAAGTTTAGACAGCTCATCGACGTGTGGGAATTCAAGAAGGGCGAGCTGCCGGGCCTCAAAGATTGGAAGGGTGTTCTGGGCGACCAATGGCGACCCCTCGTCATGTCCCATGTCCTCCCCTCGATGGGCAGATATCTCAGCCGAAACTTCAGCGTCGAGCCCTCGGATCAGGAACCAACGCTTCCCGTCCTTATGGGCATACTGGACTGGCGGTACATCCTCGGCCGGAGGGTTGTCGCCGAGGTGCTCATGCAGCACATGTTCCCTATGTGGCACAAGATATTGGTGGAGTGGCTGTCGCGTGACGAGGTTGACTTGGGTGAGGTTGCGGAGTGGTATGGGTGGTGGCGAGGGGGTGTTTTGAAAGAGCTTGTGGAGGTGAACTCCGTCAAGACAGAATTCGATAAGGGGATGAGGGTTATGGCGAAGGCGGTTGCAGGGGCGTGATACTGTTTGAGATGCGGTGATGCACAGATAGAGTGTCTTAGAGCGTGGAAGCAATAGATTTGAATAGGGGTTTCTGACAAGATGAATCATACAATCGGCCATCCGGACGGACGTATCATGTCCTTAATTTGTCTCGACGCTGGCTTTCCTCAACTTCGGTAACCCCGTGAAATCCTACCGGAAATCTTAATTTTGGTTTATACATCCGAGGTACTGGTAGATGAACAGATATCTATTTGCACATATGCCTCCTGATCGATCAATCAATCAGGGCTCTGGTGTGGTGTGCAGCACTCACCACTGTAGACCTTGGCCCAATCACCTACCCATAAAGAGTCTCTTTCGGTCCTCCACCCTCGATCCCATGCGGAGAAGACAGAAAGACCTTACTTCTCAATCTCAACATCATCCCTCCCAAGCCAAAAACTCTGTACGAGTCCATAAGCGTACTGTCTCAATTGCCACCTCCTTCTTGAGATGCCCCCATCAGCAGACGTCCGAGGTCAGATCCCCTTATTGGCGAAGCAATAAGGAGAGCTGGTGCAACGTCCGAGAGGATTGGTCTCAAATTTTAGACAGGATCTTCTCTACGGGCTCTCGACAGATGAGGGACTAGCGTATAGGCTGGAGATTAATGTGTAAGTTGAATCAAAGACATTGAGTTGCAGAGCGGTGCACAAATCCCATGCTTTAACGAGTGATGAGCGTCGAGGCATAAGCCAAGACACGCGGATTGGAGAGAGTCCAATATGGCTGGGAAAGCCTTCTAACTTACGCCGAGGCGAGGAGCGAACGGTAGTCATATAAAGAACGGGAAACTTTCCTTGGCGTTTTCACTCATCAGACTCTTCATCACTCTACATTCTCTTTCCAATATGCTCTCTGTCAAGATCCTCCTGGCTCTGCTCCCCTCGGCTCTCACCCAATTCACAATTGGCGAGGTTGTCGAGGACAACTACATCATCACTCTTAAACCAAAGGTTAATGAGACTGAGATCGAGCAGCATATTGAATGGGTTGACGACATCCACACTGCGAGTTTGCTGCGTCGTGGTGAGGACGGTATCGACAAGGTTTGGAACTCTACCTTTAAGGGGTACTGTGGTGAGTTTGATAAGAGCACCATTAGAAAGATCAATCAGAGCGAGGATGTGAGTATTGTTCTTTTGAATATCACCATGCCCGATTCTCATGGTGTTATAGGTCCTCGCCGTTGAGCCTGTCAAAAAGGTTTCACTCGCCACTGTCCAGCGCAACGCTGAATGGGGTCTTGGGTCCATCTCGCACCGGACTACCGGCTCTAACGAGTATCTCTATGATGCTTCTGCTGGAAATGGCATGTACGCTTATCTTGTTGACACTGGAATCAACACTGGACATCAAGATTTCCAAGGCCGAGCCTCCAATGGCTACAATGCCTACCCTGGTGTTCCTTTCGTCGATGCCAACGGCCATGGGACGCATTGTGCTGGTACCATCGCTGGTAGAGTGTATGGCGTAGCCAAAAGAGCCAACCTTATTGCAGTTAAGGTCTTCCACACTGGAAGTGTAAGTTTTCCAGCTTCTGTACATCACGAGCACTGCTGACACTTGACAGTCAACTACCGCCATCGTTCTTGATGGGTACAACTGGGCCGTCAACAACATCACCAACACGCCTGGCCGCAACCAGCAATCCGTAATCTCCATGTCGCTTGGCGGTGGTAAATCCAACGCTTTCAACCTGGCCGTAGAAATGGCATATCGCCAGAACATCCACACAGTCGTAGCAGCAGGTAACGACAACGTCGACGCCAAAGACTCGTCGCCAGCTTCTGCCCAAAATGCCACCACTGTCGGTGCCATCGACAAGAACAACAACAGAGCTAGCTTCTCCAACTTCGGATCCTTTTTGGACGTCTTTGCGCCGGGAGTGGAGATCAAGAGCACTTGGATAGGTAGTGACACTGCGACAGAGACGCTGAGCGGCACGAGTATGGCTTGTCCTCATGTTGCGGGTCTGTCACTGTATCTGAGGGCGAAGGAGGGTTTGAAGACGGTCAAGAGCGTTCAAGATAGAATTCAGCAGTTGGCGACGAAGAATGTGGTTGCTAATGCTGGTGCTGGAAGCCCGAATCTGTTGGCTTACAACGGAGGTATCCCCGCCAGGTCAGCAAGGGGTGGTAGTGCTTAAGCGTGTATGTCGTTGAGCAAATGACTTGTAGACAGAAGAGGGTCATGGGAATATTGGACATTCGCTATTTCTTAGATACACTCGCTAGAAATTGATATATTGCTGCTAGAGTCCAGAAGCATGGAAATGAACTGTGTAGTGTTTCTTTAATGCCGGTTCCTGAAGAGATACATGTTGGACTGAACGCCTATGGAGGTGGGTTACTGAGAAGTTGGCCCTCAAGACTTAGGATAACAGAGATAAACAGCCCAAAAGTCTCATCTAAATTTCTAAAACATCGTAAATTGACCGATCAATTTCATCTTTTGGGCTCTCAGCAGCCAATCCTTCTGACGCCCTAGGCATAGGGTAGGCCGTTACTGGGCTACTATTTATATGTGCGAGAGTGAGTATAGGGATATACGGTGCTCTACTACCTAATTATACATTTGGAGTGTTTAGAAATACAAAATCTTCAATACCAATTTATCAATGGGAATCTGGACTTTTTACGAAATTCAGATAAGCACAATGCTGAAGCCAGGCTGGCGATGCTGTCCACTCGTTTGGTCGATTGATAGTTCGTGTGAGCACAGACAATGTGGCGAGACAAGGTTGCGGTGATGAAAAAGGCAAAGAAGAGGTCCGTGGTGAGATAGCCGGAGATCTGTAGCGTCAACGCCCCCCAAGACTCGATTGGCTTCTTTCATGGCAACAGTTTGCTGGTACAAGGAGGAAATGTGTAACAATCATCAAATCAGTCGCATTCTGCTACAGATAGACAACTATTTTTACATTGGCCTAGCAAGAGTGAATTGGATCTTCTTTGCCCCTTTCCCCTTTCTATACCAGGCCTCTTCTCTAGGTAAGTCAGCTTGGCACATGCATGTAGGTGATATGCACGTGGATAATACTAATCCTAGGTACCTAGTGGACACACTGGCTGCAACAGAAAAGGAGGATGACGATACCTAGGTAGTAAAAGTCACTGCCAGAACATAGAGATAATATATGTCAATCAAATCGCAATGGCTTCATGTCTCAGATAGAAAGAAAAACCATACCAGGCTGAGAGCCCTCGACTCTGGGGCTGAACTTGAAGCGCTGCAGCCGCCACAAAAGTACAGTGAATAACATTTCAAGGGGGGGCCAATTGACGCCCAACTGGTAAAATAAACTAAACTGTTTACTGTCGCGTGCGTGCCAACTTGGTTTGGATTTCCATTTGCTTTTTGTGAGATGCTGCTCTGTTCCTCGTTGGCGCTTTTTGCCGCTGCCGCTCGCTAACGGGTTGACTCTGCTCGCTGTGACGCCCGTGCTCTTGTTCCATGCCTCCTCCATGCTTTTACCAAAACTATCATCTTCTTGGTTTCTTATCGCGAGAACCTTTCTGACATCACTTCATCGTATCACTGTTTGAGTTTCCCTCTTTCGGGCGGTATTTTATAGGTCACTCACTGCACCTCCTATATTTTGCCCTGTTTTTGGCAGTTGATGATTGTGACGCTATTTGTGCTTATCGTCGCTTTGGGTTACTTTCCCACAATCAAGGCAGTGACTGAAGACATTCTGGGAATGCCTGCCACAGTCTGACTGACCATTTGTTTATCAATTATATCTCGACTGTTAGGTTTCGTCCATCACCTTGGCTGTGCTGGGGTGAGGTGAAGCAAAAAGACCTGACGATAGGTGAAGCGCTGCAGTAGAGGAAGGTACTGTACTGCTAAATCGCCCGCCGACCCGCTGACTCGATTTGACCCGACCGGATCTGATTGATTACATGATCCAACTCGACTCCTCCACCTCCATCAATCCTTCTTCCACCCTTTTGCTCCCCCAAAACGCTCCAGTCCTTTGATAGTGACTGCGACTGCGCCTTGGGCATCCTTTCACCATGTTTTGGAGGTTTGGCGGTTACGCCAACATCTCCACTATCGACACAATCCTCGACAAACCCGATTTCACTCTCGAGGAGCTGCTCGACGAGAGCGATCTGATCCAGGAGCTCAAGCAGCACAACTCAAAACTCATCGAATACTTGCGAAGCGACAAGGTCCTCGACAATTTACTCGATTATGTAGTCGCTCCCAAGCTCGAGACCGTCGAGTCACCCGACGAGTCCACTACCGAACAAGAGGCCAAAGCCAAGAACCGCTTCTCCTTCTCGCGACCGCGCGCATCCTCCCGCGCCACCGACCCAGGCAACGATGAGGAAGAAGAGCAAGAAAAGAAGCGCAATCGCTACGCTTTTGTAGCTTGCGAAATTCTTAGCTCCGATACCTGGTCAATCTACGAGGCTCTCGCTGACAATCGACAATTGATTCGCGATTTTTGGAAGTTCTTGTCCCGCCCTGCCCCGCTCGATCCCCTCCAGGCGAGCTACTTCACAAAGGTCAATGAGTCCTTGTTCGAGAAAAAGACTGAGGAGATGATGGAACTTCTGACCACTCTTCCTGATGCTGTTCCCAATTTACTCAAGCATGTCGAGTGCCCCATGGTCATGGACTTGCTGCTCAAGATTATTGCCCTGGACCGTAACGAAGGTGGCCAGGGTGTGGTTGAGGTATGCGCCCCTCACCGAAATGGATACGTTCATGCTAACATGGTTTCTCTAGTGGCTGTACTCTAAAGACATCATTCCGAGTCTCCTCTCCTGCCTTAGCCCCGAGAACAATTGGGTTGTTCAAACCGCTGCTGGTGACTTCATCAAAGCCATTATCACCATCTCAGCCAACGCCTCCCAGAACGAGCAACAATGCATTGGTCCCAACGAACTGACTCGTCAGCTTGTTTCCAAGCCATGCATCGAGCAATTGATCGGTTATATGCTCGGTGGCGGCAACCCTCTGACTGTGGGTGTCGGTATCATTATCGAGGTCATCCGAAAGAACAATTCCGACTATGATCCCGATATGGGCACCGAGTCCACCGCCGCGCCCTCAAGCCGCGATCCCATTTACCTGGGTACCCTCCTGCGACTCTTCGCCGAGAATGTTCCCAAGTTCATGAGCCTTATTATGGATGTCCCTTCCAAAAAGGACAAGATTGACTCAACCTTTGGTGTCAAGCTTGAGCCCCTTGGCTTTGACCGCTTTAAGACATGCGAGCTCATGGCCGAGTTGTTGCACTGTAGTAACATGGGCTTGCTGAATGAACCGGGTTCTGAAGAGATCACAGCTCAGCGTGATGTCGAACGACAACGTCTCCGTAACGAGGGCAAGCTGGGCCCACTTAAGGAGGAGGACCACTCTGCCGATGACTTGACCATGCGAACTCCTGCGCCTGAGGAGAAGAGACGCCTCGAAGTCACCAACGCCGACGATGACGGCTTCGAGGAGGTTGAGCCAAGTAAGGAGATGAGCGAGGATACCTCCCATGAGTTTGTCAAGGCCGAGGATGACATCCCCCCTGTCTCTACAACTTCGTTATCTGCCAAGGACGAGGACGATTTCGTTGATGAGCCTCTCAGCCCCCCTCAAACGCTCACTAAGTTA
The DNA here is from genome assembly GCA_013618495.1 of Fusarium longipes. Lineage (NCBI taxonomy): Eukaryota > Fungi > Ascomycota > Sordariomycetes > Hypocreales > Nectriaceae > Fusarium > Fusarium longipes. The sequence continues at coordinate 184,103 of JABFEY010000084.1, forward strand.
GAGGAGACTCGATTCGATGAGCCAGATCTGATGGTTGCACCTTTGTCGCCCACAAAGGTCAAGGCCACTGAGCCTGCTTCCGTAGAGCCAACCAAGGCTGATTCGGATGAAAAGAATGAATCCAAGGAGCCCAGCAGCGAAAAGGCCGAGGAGAAGGAGCCAGGTGACTTAAAACAAGATGCTCCTAAGGAGGACGTTTCGGACTCGTCAGTCATCTTGACTCCTGCTGCCTCCGAGCCTGAGACCAAGACTGAGTCCGGTGATGCCCCTGTCAAGGCCGAAGAACAGCCCCGCAGTCTGTCGCCTCAACCTGAAGACACACCTGCGCCTCTCTTTTCTGCTCCACCTGCACCAGAATCGGGAGCTGATCGCCCACCCCAGACCCCTGAGAAGCCTACTGCTGATGCCCCTAAAGCCGAGGAGGGCTCGACTTCCCAGGCTAAGGAGGAGGACCCTAAGGACACCAAACCAACAGAAGAGCAGCCCGCTGCTCGGGCAGAGGAGCCTGTTGTTGGAGACTTCCTCAAGCTCCAGTTTGTTGAGTATCGCGTTGTTCCAACCATTCTTGTAAGTCACTTGCGCTTCTTATGGAACACATTCTAATCCCGCAGAACTTCTTCTTCGCCTACCCATGGAACAACTTCTTGCACAATGTCGTCTACGATATTGTCCAGCAAGTGTTTAACGGCCCTATGGACCGCAGCTACAACCCCACATTGGCTATTTCACTGTTCGAAGCTGCCGACGTGACAAGTGCCATCATCAACGGCCAAAAGGTCAGCGATGAGTCTCAGGCCAAGACCAAGACCCGCATGGGTTATATGGGCCACCTCACTCTCATTGCTGAGGAGGTCGTCAAGTTTACTGAACGTCACCCTCCAGAGCTCCTCTCGGAGACGGTCCTTGACCGGGTTATGAGCCAGGAATGGATCAGCTACGTTGAAGGATCACTCGCCGAAACACGCGAACGAGACAACGCCATTCTAGGAGGCGTACGACCAGAAGTTGCTATGGGCAATCGAGCTATGGGCGGTGGCAGTGGACTGGGAGGCGTCGGACTTTCCGGATTGAGTGGGGGTTCCGGAGGTGGCGGCTCCAGTGCACTAGCTGAGGCTGGCTTGAACGGCGGCATAGAGCTCAACCAGGACAGTGGAAACGGCATCGGCCCCTTCACTATCACCGCCGGAACATTAATGTCTGGATTCGGCAGCAGCAGTGACGAGGAGGACGAAGATGGAGATGGAGACGAGGAAGACGTCAATTCTGAGGTGAGTGGTGCTTCCGCTGAAGATGGGGAGGATCAAGGAATTCCTGGATACCCTGGCATAACGGAAACTCTCGAGGATGTGATCATGCGTTCCCCAGAGCCTTTCCGAGCAGATTCGCCGGATTTCGAGGATCTACAGGATGTCACAAGAGGTTCCCCTATGGACCTGGACGGGTCTGGAGCTCCGCTTAGGGGGTCGGCTCAGGACGAAGAGCAACAGCACGCGGAACAGGTTGAGGATGTCTCAAAGCCAGCAGGCAACCACTAGGAGGGTATGACCTATTGGGGAAGTCTTGATCGCCCCCGTACAAGACGTGAGACGCGAAATAGGCAAAGTCCAGTGGCCCCACAGCTTGAAGATCTTGAGACACTCGATGACATTGACGTTGAGGAGATCACGAGGCTGATGTTGGCGAGGTTTTGAGACATTTATACCAGGCGTTGTGGGATAGATCGGGCGGGTGGATGGGTAGGGCGGGATTATCATGTATAGGGTCTAGAACATGGCCCAAATTTGGGATTTGTATAGAGTCATGTTTGGCAACGGAGACAAAGAGTTAGGAGTGCATGTCGCATACGAAGGAACGAAATGGAATGGGGGATCATGTTTCGCCGCCAGAGTTTTCCACGGACGCCTATCCTCATCTCATCATCACATCTCCTAGTGTCAACTGATCACTCATGGGCGCCTCGTACTGACGAGAAATCTCTAGTTCCGAGCTTACACGGACCCTCTGAGCAACTCGGGAGGCTCGATGGACCCTCCGTCGATTCCTCCACCACCTCCGCCCCCGCCTCCGCTGAACATCCCCCCTTCCCGGGCAAGACTTCAACTGGCGGCTCGGTTGGCGATGCATCAGAAGAACAACCAAGCACAATCGTCTGACAACTTGAGTAACGATGACGACGATGATGACGAGAACCCCACGGATCCTTTTGCTGATGCGGAAGAGGACTTTGACGATGATGACCAACCCCAAGATGACGGGCGAGGTGCATGGTGGCGAGACGTGGTGAGGGATCGTGGAGGCAAGCCGGACGGGAATGAATCAGACGACGAGCGTGACGACGATGATGACGACGAATTTGGAGACTTTGCAATGCCCGAAGACGATGCAACTGGTGATCATTCAGTCCTACGACCTCAACCTGTGAATCCCGCCAAGGAAGCTTCCACTCGCGGACTCAGCGGCTTATGGCCTTTTGGTCTATCAAAGGCAGAAAAGGAAAAGGAAGGAAACAGGTCGGCAACTGAGGAAGAAGCAGCGTCAGCGGCAGGTAAGGCAGACGATGACACAAAGGCAGTAGAAGTCAAAGAGGCAAAGCGAAGAACGAGCATTGAAGATCCCGACGACGATGAGGTTGTTGTTTAGCGAGACTACGACGATACCAGTGGGCTTTTCAATAGAGGGTCTGTGATCAGATGAGATGAGGGGCGATAATGAACGGTGTACGATATATAGGAAACGGAATGGAATGATGGTCGATGAGATGATTTGCTGTACGTGGAATTGCATGTAAGACGAATCAATTATGTTTACAGCTGTGTTGAGTCCTTTGTTCTCAACAATGAGGCTACATCAAGTTATCCATCTATATCTGTATGGAGTGAAGACAGAGAGCTACCCTGCACAACCTCAATTGTTTCCGGTAGGAGTTCATTCCGACTCTCCTTTCACACTTGGCTCTGCAAACAGACAAGTGAGGGAGCACTAGGGTACTGTAAGAAAAAGCGCCTAGGTGATCTCGCTTATAGCCTTATTTCGCTTGTAGCCGAGGGGACGTCCCGTAGTCCCGGAAAGGGAAGTGGTCACAGCTGAAGCTTGGAAAGATATGCAACCCAACACTGGAATCGGTCTGTCATTGCTTTGATATTTCTTAGGCCGGATGTTTTTATCCAGGCCGTTGTGTTTTTCTGGTTCAGCTTTGGGCTTTCTTGTTTGAGTTTGTTGTAGGTCTTTGAAGCAAGGAGCTTTTAGTCCAAGGAGAGAAGCTTAAAAAAAAAGAAGATGCAATTTCGGATAATTGCTGTGCTATACTTGGGCTGTATTTCCCAGGCCAAGTTTTGGTTGTGCACTGCCACTTCGCTTGATACGGGACTGTTTACTATTAGGCGTTGTATGCGTATTCTACAGGGAAGCAGCTCTTGGTGATGTTTGCAAGGCAGACACATTGCTGCCATGGGGGGCTTGAAGATTTGGGACGGGGATTGAGAGTTGGAGGTCAATTCGTTGTTTCGAGTTGGGTGTTATATCAGCGTTAGATGACACGAGAATCGATCTGCTGCAACCAGATTGCTGACTACTCATAAGCTTGTTTAGTTTAGATAAAACTCTGCATTCATCTCGGGCAGATGATAATGGATGCTGATGTTAGTGTTTCTCCCGTTAGCGTTGGTACCGTTGGAAAACAAGACGCGCTTAGCTCGTAGTGGCTTGTTACTAGACGCAAGGGGATAGGAGTGCTGGCAACTGCAAAAAGGGGAGCGCGGGCAGCGAACAACCCTGATCCTTCCCGATAGTGATGCGTTGTTGGCCAAGGATTGATGATCAAGACTGGGGTCCGGATCTGGACAGTCCAAGTACGGTTATGGTTATGATTATGGTTGTGGCTGTGGGCAGAATCAGCGTCGAGATGCTGCTATATTTATTTGTTTCAGGTTTACCTTGTTCTTGAGATCAATATCAGATATCCGATGTATTAATTAGACACACATGGATCTCAAGCCACAGTACCGAGATATCGTTGATCTTTCTGAAGTAAACTGCGACAAATCAATGATTCACGGCCAAGATGAAACAAAAAACAAGAATATGTCAAAACGCGCATGCTGTTGTTGACGGCACGTCATCTCCAATTGAAGGATGATCCAACGAGCCTCTCCATTCGCTCCCGACTCTGATATCCAGCAGTCACCAGTACCTCGCTCCTCTCCATGGTCTGGGCATCATCTGTGGTACCCTGTACGAGTACCTACTGTCATTGGTTGCGGATGGAGGAAGAGGAGCTGATGGGGGCTAACGGGAAGGGCTGCGCCAGGATTCCGGATTCAAGATTTGAGAAGTTAGACGATGGAGGATCAATGGGAAGAGATGAGATAAACTGGTAACCATGGATGCAGGGAGATGTCATTAATGATGGGTGGGTTGGTTTAAAAGGATCACGGTGCTCGTTTGTTTCTGGGGAGAATGGGACTTTGGTTATAGCACCATGTATTGATCAATTTTACCATTATTGATTGCAATTAGCTGGCAAAGTACCTGTCTACGCGATATGCGGTAACAATCATCGACAGTATCAAGTATCAACATCGTTGGATATCTATTCTACTATACTCTCAAGATTCGATACCCAAGATGCCCCAACGGCAAAGCCTCCCAAGGCTTCAGCTAGTAACAAACCTCGACATCCCTCCTCAACCTCAAGACCATCTCATCCAAGCAATCGCCTCGACCCTCTCCATCCCACTCGACGATATCCTTCTATTCGACTCCTTCTCCGAATTAGGCGGCGACCGAGACTCAGCGGAACAAGTCTGTCTTGCTTGTCGAAGCAAGGGTCTGGACGTGAGCGGCAAAGACATCCTAACCTGTCCAACTCTAGCCGAGTTACAGACGCGCATCACGCCGCTTGGGACAAGTTTCTCTTCCTCACAGGGGAGCAGCGGCGAGTCGGGAGGCACGTATTCCTCCTACTCTAGCGATGAGTTGTTAGCCGAGGATGCGCAGGGAGATGGAAGCGGCGGTAGGGCTGCAGGGGAACAAGACGCTGTGGAGCCTAATTTGTCCAGCTTACGGCTGTCATTTCCCACCGTCAGCACTGAGGAGGAGGAGTCTACAGGCCTAGCCTCCTGCTGCTGCATGGTTCTTAACCCCAAGGCAGGCCCATTTGACGGTCAGTCGGTAGCTCTTATTAGGATCGGCTCCGTCTCTGGCTTTTCACCTAACAACAACAATACTAATAATAATACTTTATCACCTATCGAGTCTCATCTCGCAAAGTTGCAGATTTCTCTTCTGCGCATGGAACACGGTCCCCAGATCTGGATCCCAATTGACCAGAATTGCGCCACAAACGACAAGAGGCTGCTGCAAACATGGGTGCAGAATATGGATTCGCTTACTTACAAGGAGGTCATGAAGCTTCAGATTCCCGCGCGGCGAGATCGTGTCGTCACAAGGAGGAGAAGCACGCTGCAAGAAACGAACATCGATGATTTGGATGGATTCCCTCTTTCGCCGATGCAGCAACTTTATTTTCAGGGCAACAACAACTCAATTGAGGGAACATGGACCACCAGCGTGATTCTCAATGTTCAAGGCGGTGCGGAACCAGCTGATGTCGACGCTGCGATTGAAGCCGTCGTGGCAAGACATTCTATGCTCAGAGTCAGATTTCGACAAACAGAAGGACAATGGGAGCAGTGTGTTTCCCCTGCGAAACCGAGTTCGTATCGTCTTACCCACCACGTCGATGTCTCTGAGGAAGAGACACGCGCCTTGGTGAACGATATGGAAGTGAGCATCGATCCTACCCAAGGGCCTGTTTTTGCGGCAATGTACCTTCACAACCAGGAGAAACAGATTCTGTACCTCGCAGCTCACCAATTGGCTCTCGATGATGCATCATGGAAGATTGTGCTATGCGACTTGGACGAGTTACTCCAAAAAGGCACGCTTCTATCGGAAGGATCGAAATCTTTCAAGTATTGGACCAAGTATCAGTGCCGGCAAATGACGCAGAGACTGTTCGCACCAACGCTTCCCTTTGAAGTGACATCCGCCAATTTGGACTACTGGGCCCTCACGCAAGAGTCCAACACTGTTGGAAACTCATCACGCTTGTCATTTCATCTCTCCTCCGAGCAAGCTTATTCTTTGGAACAAGCGGCCGCCCAAGTTTTGAGAACGGATATTTCTGATGTCTTTCTGGCTGCGCTACTACTATCATTCTATCAGGTATTCCCAGAGAGGAGTCTACCAACGTTGTGGAAGCGAGAAGATGGACGGGATGGTGCAGAGAGTGAGTTTAACATTTTAGAAACTGCTGGATGGTTCGCTTCCCTGTGTCCGATTGGCGTTTCCGTGGACTCAGAAACGGATCTGATTCATGCCATCACTCTGATCAAGGACACGCGCAGGGCTATCCCAAGATCTGGCATTCCGTTCTTCATGTCTGAATTTGGGACGAGTCAAGGCTCAGCGACGAATGCTCCCCTCGAAATCGTTTTCAAGTTGAGTGATACAGCAAAACAACTTCAGCGCCAAAATGGGTTGTTCGAGCCAGTCGCGGCCCGAGATCAAATAGCAGGTCTCAAGACCACTGCGGGATCTAACATCGGACGGATTGCTCTATTCGAAATCTCCGCAGCTTTGGATACTTCCGGAGCTCAAATCGACATTGCGTATAACAACACGTGCAAATACCAGCATAAGATCCAAACTTGGATTCAAACCTTTGAGCACCACGTCTTCGATGCCATCACAAAATTGCAAACACATGAGCCGCAACTCACACTCTCTGATATTCCCCTCCTCCAGACCAGTTATCAGTCTCTTAACCGTCTCTGCTCGGATCGACGCGTTAGCGTCAAAGACATCGAGACAATATACCCAGTGACACCAGCCCAGCAGGAGATCCTTGTCGCACAAGCCCAAAACATAGGATCGTATCATTGCCATGCTGTTTATGAGATGAGCGCTCTTCAGCTTTCCGTCGATATCACTCGGCTGTGTGAAGCGTGGGAAGTTATCGTATCCAACACACCTGCTTTAAGGAGTATCTTCATTGACGCTGTTTCACGAGAGGGACTGTTCGACCAAGCTGTTCTTAGGAAGATATCGCCGAGTATTTTGTTCATCGAAACGACAGCTCCGGCTGATGCTGTAATTACCCTGCCGGCGATGAATACCCCGTTTGGGGAACCGAGACATCGTCTAGCAGTGTGTTATAACCCTGAAAAGATGATTATCAGACTCGACGCAAGCCAGGCGCTCTGCGATGTAAGTCCTCATGTACTGTGGTCTAGAAAATAATACTAACGTGTCTATAGTTGTCGAGTCTTCATCTTTTAATAGGAGAACTAACTCGCGTTTTCTCCTCGCAAAACCCTCAAGACAACTCTTCTCTGCACAACACATATCTCCACCAAGTCTCCTCCATCGACACAGCTTACAGTCTCGAAGTTTGGAAAACGAGCCTCTCAAACGCAAGACCATGCATCTTTCCTTCCTTATCACCAACTGGAAACGAGACGTCTCACACATGTCCCTTCGATTTTGACATATCGCGAACTCAGATCGAGTTCTTCTGTCAGCAAAACGATGTCGCTGCAGAAGCTGTGTTCCAACTTGCCTGGGCTCTCGTCCTACGTACTTTCGTAGGCACAGAGAGCATCACTTTCGGATACCAATTCAACGCGCGCGATGAACAGCTCCTTTGTGGAATCACGTCCCTGGTAGGGAGTTTTGCTACGCTTTTGCCCTGTTTTGTAGAACTCTCTGCTTCGCAATCTTTGGGAGAATGCCTCATTTCAATCAGCGAAACTTTTGCCAATGCGACGAAACACGACAACATCACTTTGTCGGAAATACAACACGCACTCGGCCTAAAAGAGAAAACACTATTTAATACATGTCTTTACTTCCAGACGCCTGAACACCTCGACACGGGCGATGAATTAACAGCGACACTTGTTACATCTGGTCGCAAGACGGATTGTGACGTTAGTCTTACGCTGATGTTTGTTGGCGAGCGTCTTCGCGGAGACATGATATCGCAGTGTTTGCCCCCGTCACAGGTTCAAAGCGTGATGAGCAGTTTTCATGCAGCACTGTCTCACATCCTCAATAGTCCTAACATGACCATCGTCGACGCAGATCTTCTTACAGACAAGGACTACGCCTCCTTTGTCGTGCAAGACTGGGAATTCGTTCAACAATCGCATAAAGTTTCGGCCTGTTTACACGATGTTGTTCTCCAACACAGCCTCATCAGGCCGAACGCTCCGGCTGTGTGCTCCTGGGACGGCGACATCACTTATGCTCAGCTCGCAACTCTTGTGCAGAGACTCAAGCAATACCTCGTCAATCTTGGCGTTGGGCCTGGAACTGTCGTCCCGGTAGTTCTGGAGAAGAACCACTGGGCGCCTGTCATCATCCTCGCCGTCCTTCAAGCAGGCGCCAGCTTCGCACCGCTTGATTGCCAAGACCCTGCGACGGCAAAGTCAACAATTGACTACCTCAACCCGCACGTCGTTCTCGCGACAGAGACTGCCTGGAAGGACCTTAGTACACTGGCTATCAACCTAGTCATCGTAAACGACACATTCTTCGCCATGCTTACACCCTACGTATCAGCCATCGGCCAAGACGCTTCCCCCGAGCACGCCGCATGCGTTTTCGTTACGCCAAAGAAATCAAGAAGTATTTTCTTCACCCATGCATCTCTCCTGTCCACCTTTGTCGCCCAGGCTCATCCCTTCAAATTTACTAGCGAAAGCCGCGTCCTGCAGCTCTCGGCCTTCAACGTTGACATTTCTCTTGTGGAAATTCTTGGCACGCTCGTCCATGGCGGATGCGTCTGCGTTCCTCATCCACATGACAGAGCGCATGATGTAGCCAGCGCCATGGCGCGCATGGACGTTACGTGGTCATACATGACGAGTGTCCTTGCGCGAAAGATAAATCCCGACTTGGTGCCGAGTCTGAGGACTTTGTGCTTTCGTACAAGAAGGCTTGATCCAGATACATACGTGCCCTGGCTGGAAGACCATGATGTTTTGGTCGCATACGGCGCACCTGACATTTGTCCCCTGGGTATCTCGGTAACCGAAGTCACAAAAGACGGTGATCTGAGTGTTATCTCACCACCGGTGACAGGCAGGTTCTGGGTTTTGAATCCTGATCATCCGAAAAAACTCGTGCCCGTCGGCGCAATTGGCGAGCTCGCTATCGACAGTCCTCTCGCCACACCGCATCGCTTTGCCCTGGACAGGCCCCTTACTGCACCAGAGACGTCCTTATCTGCAGACGAAAAGCCTCGCCCGCGATATCTGAAAACAGGACATCGCGTGCGCTACCTCAGCGACGGAACAGTCCAGTTCATATCCAGCGTGCGCGACGAAGTTAAGGTCAGCGGATCAAATGTCGATGTTGCACAGGTCGAGCAAGTCATACGTCGCTGTCTCGGTATGGGCATCGACGTAGTGGTAGATTCTGTAACCACACGCGACTCAGGGCCGTTGCTAGCTGCGTTCCTCGAACTTGGACCCCAAGTGTTTCAGCAGCACGAAAGTCTACGCGATCTGAGTCCGGAGACCAAGGAAAAGACGTACATCGCCAAGAAAATGGTCGAAACTGCCCTTGAGAGCTTGGTTCCACGGGACCGTCTTCCAAGACACTGCATACCCTCGGTCTTCATCCCTGTACGCTCCTTTCCTATGTCGACTTCTCTGAAAGTCAACCGTCGCAAGCTGCAACGCATGGTATCTGACCTTTCAACGCACGATGTGTTACACATGTCCCGCGTTCCCAACCCCGGCGAGATCCAGCGCATCGTCCTCTCACAAAAGCCTCTTCCTCTTACAGGTCCTGAGGAAGCTATGCGTGAACACTGGGCGAGTGTCATTGGCATTTCCGTCTCCGCCATCAAAGGTTCCAGCAGCTTTTTCTCGGTAGGCGGAAACAAGTTCCTCGCTGCTCAGTTGGTCGTAACGTGCCGGAAAGCCGGTCTTTGCGTTTCGTTGGCCGATCTTCTCGGCGAGGCCAGTCTCACAGAGATTTGTCGCTCGTCGGAATCCTCTACTCGCAAACAAACAAAGATCAAAAAACTTGCTGCGAAGAAACTGGACATGAGATTTGTCAAGGATGTCATCGCGCCGCAACTTCACTGCTCGAGCCCTGACGTCCTCGACTTTGCAGAAGCTTCAGCGCAACAGGTCCAGGGTCTTGAACTGGGCATGTTTAGAACACGCGCCGACATAATATGTCTCGCGCTCCGTTTCAATGGTCCCATCGACCCATCTCGTCTTGAAGCAGCCTGTGGATCTCTTGCAAAGATGCACGCCATTCTCAACGTAGCGTTTGTAACACACGAGCATCGCGTGTACCAAGTCCACTGCGCATCTTTCACGCCTCCTTTCATGACAATCTCATGTCCTCCTGGATCTCTTGATGATGCGACGCAGAATATCGTCCGAGAGAACCAGAACCTGTCTTTCGATCCTGCAGTGCCTATCACAAAATTCACATTCTTGAACAGTGATACACAGGGCTCGCTGGTAATTCGCCTCAGCAAGACTCAAATCGACGACGTATCAGCACACTTACTTATCCATGACCTCGCAATTCTCTACGACGGTGATTCGATACACGACGCTCCTCACTCTTCTTACCTAGACTACACTCGTGCTTCAAGGGTTTCCTACCAACAAGGCCTCGAGTACTGGAACTGCCAACTCGATAACGCAAAGATGACCAAGATCATCGCATCCACTCGTCCCACTCCCCCAGCATCAGTGTCCGAAATCCGAACGCTCAAGCAGACAACGTCTCTGGGTCATCTCGCCCCTTACGGAATGACACCAGATGCAGCCCTCAAGGCAGCATGGGCCATCGTCCTCTCCACCATCTCCAGCACTCACGACGTCCTCTTTGGCGAAGTAATCCAATCTCACTCTCCCAGCATCGACATCATAGGCCCCATGTCAAACACGCTCCCCGTTCGTGTTCAGTTCCCGCCAAGTCACAGCACGCCCCTTGATTTGATGAACTGCATCCAGCTTCAGCGTCAATCGCACGTGCGCTACGAAACATTTGGCATCCAGGAACTCGTTAGCAAATGCACACCCTGGCGCTCCTGCACGAGATTCAGCACCATTGTACAGAATTATGTCCCTGGTCCACTGGATGGTTCTTCAACGATGAATGTCCACGGTGCGACATTTACATATCGCATGATCGAATCCTGGACAAAAGACTTTCCAGATCTTTTTGTCAGATCAACCGTCGAAGCTAACGAACGCGTGACGCTCGAGATCAAATACTCGGAAGAGCGACTTTCTCACTCTTTCGTAGAATCATGTCTAAGTCTCCTCGTCGCGGCATGGGAAACGCTCACACATCCTGATACAATCCACCAACCCATGGTGCACTCATCCGACGAGATCGCCCGTTCAGAGCGCAAGATTCCCTTCCCGGCAAAGCAATCCCCCACCGATAACAGCCCACCAGTTGAATCCCTCGTCGACAGCGTGCAACGAAGAGAATTCCAAGAGTCCATCGCTAGCGCATGGACCAAAGTGATAAACCCATCTCCCTCAATCCCAAAGAACAAGCTCCCCAACACTCCATTCTACGGCATCACACAAACCATCCTCCCCGCCTACGCTCTCGCCTCTGAGCTCAACGCCACACTCTCTCTGAATCTCACCGTCGAGGACATCCTCGCTCATCCAAGCATGAGCGCCCAGCTGGATCTCATAGCAGGCGCACCCCCACCCAACCATGACAGCGGCTTATCCACACTACTGCACCTCAAAGCCAAACCTGCACCCGATCGTTCCGCCACCACAAATCTGCGCGCCAGCTTCCGCAGCTTCAAAAACAGAAACAGCATGCTGAGTCTGAGAACGAGCTGGATAAAGAGCAAGCGCGCGCCTTCAGAGAGCTCCGACGAAACACCCCCCACCATCCCGGAGGAAACACTCTCTCCCATCCCTCACATCGTGATCCCCGAGATTGGATCTTCGGATACGCCTATGAGCATAAACCACCATCTGGTCGAGCTTGATGCTGGGCCCGTATATCTGAACCCGAGCCGGAGTCAGAGTGATCGCCGAAGCAGCGGTGGCTCGTCACAGATGAACGTCGACGAGGTGAGCTATTCACCTGCGCCCATGGAACGACGAAGAGTGTCGACGTGGGGAAGTAAATTCGAACTACCTAGGAGAGTAACATCGTCAATGACACGCAGATGATGGATGCACATACGTACACTTGGCGCTCTTTTTCTTATGTTGTTTTTGTTCTATACGCCGGAAAGGCTCTCATGGATTATGATACTCATGTCTCTTGTCTTTTTTTGTTTTTCAACATGTATATAATATTATGGATAGATAACTAATGCAGGAAAGATACCCAATCAATCAACTCCAATTATGCTTCAGTGCTGATCTTATAAATCTTGGCGTGATCAATAAATCAAACAAGATGCCATGGAATAAACTATTCCACACTCAAATGCCAACAACCCCAATACGTTTGACATCACCGCTCTAGCGCCAACTCTGAATACAGATTTGTTGTTGAAACTATACCAATGTTTTATACAATATCTGTCAGACGACAATCTTCTATGTCAATGCAATCGGGGTATATAAAAAGTCTCCAATTCCAAGTTCAGTTCCCAATACAAACAACGCACGCTCAAAACATTTTACCATTTTACATTGCGCCAAAATCATCTTATCATGAAGCCAGAGGCTGGCTGGCTAGTGGAACTCTCCGACTCGGGGACCAAAGTAGTCGCTACCCTCCAGAGGCTGAAGGGGACAGGCGTCATCTTCGCATCCGACGTAGCCGACTGTGTTACCCCACCATTTGAACTCAGTGCCTTCCAGCTGGAGGGAGAAGAAGATGATGATGCCTGCAATGGCAATGCCGCAAGACCAAGCTGCTGAGAGCACAAAGTTGTACTGCAGAATGTTAGTGTTGGCCGGAAGTGAATGTGAATGGCGACAACTTACTTTAGACCACAAGCCGAGGTAGCGCGACTTGAGATAAATCCAGGAAAAGTATGCAATAGGCACTGAAGGCCAGACATACGACATGTTGTAAGGAGCCCATACGATACCTCCGTACATGATGGCCACGGGGTGAATCTGTCGGGTCCAGGTCCAGTGAGGAAACTTCTTGTTGATCGCCCAGACAGCAAGCACAACCACCACGCCCAGTGGGAAACCAATCAACACCTCAGTGTAGAGTCCGTCCTTTCCAAAGATCTTGCTGGGTCCAACGGTACCCCAAAGGACAGAGGCAGTGAAGAAAGTGTTGACACTAGGACATGTCATCTTCCATCGGGCATCCTCAGTACAGACACCAGGAATTTGTGTCATTTGGAAGTTGAGAACTCCAACGCAAACAAAAGTGCTGATAAAGGTGGCGATGATCTGGGCGAAAAAGGTATGTCGAGGGGGTATCTTGACATAGTGAGCAAGCTTGAGATCGTTTGAGAACATGACAGCGTGAGCACAAGTGACATAGCCGAAAGACTTGAAGTAGTTCATGGCCAATGCGTTGCCCTCGACGAAGGATCCTCCAATAAACTCAGCAAGGACGGTCAGAGTGACCTCGATACCAGTCATAGCCTTGATGATACCAACAGGAATGACAAAAACAATACAGAGGGCGAGACCGTAGAAGATGACACCAGGCGAAGTGTGAGTGTCCCAGCCGGCGATACCAGAAACACCAAATGCCATAGCGCACAGAAGGCAAATCATGTACCACCACTCAGGAACTTCACGGTACGCCTTCATGAGACGGGTATGGACGTCGAGGTCGTGGACTTCCTCAGAGCGGTTCGACTTCTTCCTCATGCTGTTGAACAGACCTTTGAAACCGGTGACAATCTCGCGACGATGGAACAAAAGGGCATAGGTGAGAGTCGAGGTGTAGATGCCAAAGAAGAAGATGTAGATGACAACGTTGCCAGCACCGAGGAAGGGGGGCGAATAGTCTTCATACTTGTCCGAGTCAAATAGACCACGGTCGTTGATAGCTCGAGTGACGTTGTACAGCTCGCCCCAACGGTCATAGACGCGGTTGGTGTTGATAGGAAGGTAGCCAGTGTTGTAAATGTTGGAATACCAGAGACCGAGAACCACCCACATGGAGATGAATGCGCCGACGAATCGGTTAAAAGTACTGAAGAATGGAACCATAAGGGGATCGGCAGAGTCCCACAGAAGAACGTTCCAATCCCAGGTAGGGAATGGGTTAATGCCAAGACCATTGTTGAAACCAGTAATAGTGTTGAGATCTCGGTTATAAGGGTCAATCCAGGACATCCAGCTAAAGTTGGAAAGCGAGGTCCAGATGTAGTTGGGGAACCAGAACCACACAAACATGGCGCCAAACATGACATAAAAGAACTTGATGCGAGAAACGCGCCAGATCTTGGCGAAGGGTCCCTGTACCGGAGAGTTGTTGTCAGTGTGGAAAGCCGAGTTGAGCGCAATAGTGACCAGGGAAGCGGGCCAAACACAGTACGAGGGATAAACAAGGAAGCGACGGCAGACGCCGGCCATTCCGTAGCCGATAAAATTGGTGCTCAGCGCAATCAGAATCTGATAGGCAAAGTGGGAAGCATACGGCTGATTGAAGTATTGCGGGAGGTACTGAACCCAGATGATAAGGTTGGTGTACGGGGTGTTGTACGCCACGTTGGCCATGATTGTAATAAGCATATGCTCCTTTTTAGAAAAGGGACCCGGGTTAAGAGAATGGCGCACTCCAAAGAGAGTAATACCATAATCAGGAAGCCACCTTTCGCAACCTTTGCCAATTGGATATGAGAGCAGCTGAGCGACATTGGCCATGATTCGAATGGCGGGTTGGCGAATATCGAATAACTGGTTGGTGAAGGCCAGGAGCATAGAAAAAACGAGGCCGATCGCCCAACTTCGGATGGTAGAACAAGGAATGGACGTGTCATCTTTGTTCTCGACGACGGCACGAACCTCGGCGTAGGGGCTGTTGTTGGTGATGAGAGCAGCCTCGAGTTTCATCTCCTGGACCAAGTTCTCGTGTTTCTCGGGGTTCGTGAATAATTCGTCGTTCTCAAGGAAGGCCTTTATCTTTTGGATGACAGTGAGCGGAAAGTTGGGATCCTTTTCGTGGATGCGGTAGACGCGAGCCATTATGTGTCGCACATCTTCGAGTGTGTACTTTGAAGCCAGCTCGCGAGCCTCGAGCAAGTCGTCTTCGGTAACGTGTAGGTCCTGCTCGGTGGTGTGGTAATCGCGCATCTCATCCTGATCGTAAGAAAAGGACTGGCCTATATGTCAGTCTGATTGAACCTCAAGACGAGGGATGTTTGTGATGATTGGTGCAAAGCAGCGCAACGCAGTGCAACTTACCTCGTCATACTCGGATGCCGAATCGCCGGCGATGTGAAGTTGAGTCGGGGGCAGCGGTTCAAGAGGAATCTCTTGAGCCCCGGAAGAGGAGGGTCTCTTCTCGTTGTCGGCCATGGCCAGGGGGCCTCTTTCAGGCGAGGCGAAGTTCTATTCCTCCAGTTTCACTACCCGTGGAAAAAGTCCCTCGACCTGTGGTCGCTCTTTCTGCGTGTCTGGGGAAGCGTTGTTGATGGTCTAGCGACGGAGAGGAGTAATTCGGATCGCGTCAATGGGGTCGAGATGGAGCGAAAGTATTCGTGATGACAGGAACAAGAGAGCGACAATGGCGTGAGGGAAAACAAGTTCCCAGGTAGAGAGTACGAGTAGCGTAACGACGGAGGAAGCCGGTGGTTTGAGTACAGTTCTGGTCTGGTTACCAGTGGGTGTGTGAGTGGTCAGGACAAATGGAATCTAGGCGAGGCGAGTCGAGTCGAGTCTAGACAGAATCGGTTGTACTGGTCTGTAGTGCAGTGCAGGTGCAGGTGCAGGTACAAGTACGCGTGCGTGGCGCAGCCGTCGGAAGATGGGAATTGGTCTTGTCTCAAAGTTTTTGTGTCGCAAAGCAAAAAGCAGGAAGAGAAGTTGGTGACGAGAAAAGAAGAGGAGGAGGAGGAGGAGGA
>JABFEY010000085.1:0-149760 GCA_013618495.1 Fusarium longipes
AATTATTATATATTATATAATATAGTAAGTGCTATAAGATATAAAATAGTAAAAGTAACTTAATTAAGTCCTATTATTTCCTATCTTAATTTACTAATTCTTAAGTAATTTATTTTATTTTTTTCCTATTTAGAGTATATTTATTATTTCTTAAAGCCTACTATGCCTAATAGCTATAAGATTACTATTTATAACTAGATTGGCGATAATAAGTAGTATTTGCTATTCTAGACTACTCCTGCAATTAACCTCTTGCCTAGCTTTAACATATTTACTAATATTTACTAAAGTTTACCTATAATTCCCAATAATAGCACTACTACCTTTCTTATTATAAGCCAGTAAAACGCTATTAATAGTATATCTCTAATTGCTTTAAATACTAATATTAATATCTTAATTATCTAGGGCCTACTAGTTACACTTAGAGCTAGTTCTACTTTAGGTACTACTTTAGCCCTAACTACTATTAGCAAAGATGGCTTAGACCCTAAGTTTAATACTATTATACCTGCTATAGCTGCCCCTAATAGGGTATATTAGATTTAGACTAATATCTTATTTCACGGCTATAATTAAAGTAAGTAATACCTTTAATATACCTATTATTTAACCTATGGCTTGCAAAAATATTCTCATTTAATTATAAACTAAGTATTATTACCTCCCTAGCTAATATATTTATTAGACTTGGCGCTTTTTCCCTAAGAAACGGCAATATAATCCTTCTAATAGCCATATTTCCAGCTGCACTAGATACCAAATATATTATTTTCCCTTATAATAAGTGGTATATCTATACTAGATCTTATACCCTAGGCAATATTATTAATATTTAGTTAATTAGTACTATATAGGAAGTTAACTTTGAGACTAGACTCCTGAATTAGACTTTTAATAATAATTCTGATGGCACTTATAGCCCTGCTTAAGGTATAAGTTCTATTGCAGTTCCTATTAGTTAGGTACTATTAAATAACCAGGATAGTATTTTAGGATAGTAATATTTAATTATTATTACTTTTAATTTATATATTATATAATAAGATATAGCTAGAATTTTTTAGGTTAAATTTTATGCCTTATTATTCTATGTAATAGCAGAGAGTTACTTAGTATAGCTTATATAGAGGTATATACTTTTTAATTTATATAAATTCTGCTAAGGCATATTAAGAGAGGCTAGGCTTAAGCCTTAATTACTTTGTTTACTAACTTCTATTCTGACGAATAGCGCTTAGCTATTTATGCCTATGGCTATATAACTTATTATTACTCTCGTTAGACTTAAGATCTCTAGATTTAGCCCTAGCTAGCTTATATCTCTTAGCCTAGATAGTAACTAAGTCTTACTTAATTTAAACCATAGCCCTTTCTTATACTAAGGATAGGAATATAAATATATTAATATTTATCCCTATTATCCTAAAAGCTATTATTATAAGTCATAAGTAATTAGCCTCTGCTATATATAATTTAGTTTTAAATACTAACTAATTACGCTTAACTCTATCTCTACTTAATAGTTATATTTATTATTATGCTTTTTAAGGCTCTTCTTGCTATAGCTATTATAGCTACTTTAGCTATTACTGCCCCTTTTAAAGCGTAATAGGAAATAGTAATAATAATAGTAATAGTAATAATAATAGAATGCTTAGGATTATTAAATATACTAATACTATTACCGCTATTAGGAATATTATATTTTTACTTTTCTTTATTAGACATTTGGCAGTACTTTATTTATAATAGTGCTATTATAGCTGCCCTAAGCTTTTTTAAGATTTATAAAAGCACTGGCAATAGCGGCAAGGATTGGTTAGCCCTTATGGCTTTTACCTATTTTATTGCCGCTAAGGATAAATAGTATTAGCTAGAGTTCTACCTCCTTCCTAGTGCTAGTTCAGCGGGAAGTAAAAAGATCTAAGTATTTAGTAGTAATAAGCTAGCTTTAGGCCCTACTAGTGGCTAGGCTCTAGGAAATTAGCGTAATAACTATATAGAAATCCTATTAGTTATAGCAGGAGGAGCTGCCACTTAGGATTCCACTTAGAAGCCTTCCCTTGCCTTTAAGACGCCTTAAAAGGCACCTAGTACTATAGAAGTATTTAAGTTTATAGGAGTTAGTAACTTTAACTTAATTAACTAGGACCCTTTATTATAGTATAGACCTCGAATTATTTATAATTAGTATATATATCTTTTATATTTATTATAATTCCCTTAGTATATATATAAAATTTATTTTTATAAGCTTTTTAGCTTTTTATATTAGGAATATTACCTATATATATAATATAATAGTACTTACTAAAATAAGTAAACTTATCTTAAATTATATAAAGAAAGACTTTTAATTTACGCTTTTAATTAGGTGCTTTAGATAGGCTACCCTTATTAGTTTAAGAATAGTAGTTCTAGAGCTAATAGCTAGATCTAATAATTAACTATAAATATAATATTTAATAAAAAGATAATATATTTTATTATTATTTTGCGCTTAAGATTTACTAATTTATAAGTTTTTTTAGAAAGTTAATTGCTTATTGCAGTTAGAATAGAGTTTATTAGTTACCCTAGATTTAGTTTATTAGTTGCCTTATATTATGCTAGTGCTATTTTATTTCTTACTAAAAATAATTCGTCGGTTGCCAAACGACGCGGGGCATAACTGGTAGGCGAGTCAGGCCCCAAACTGCACCTACCCAGACACAATTAGCCGCCAGTAGTCGCCGGAAGAATTGTTACTGCAGGTCTGAAAGGTTGCTCGGGGATTGCCCTCTATTACTCACTCAAGCCATCAAGCCAGTAGTTGTGGTATTGATAGTCCTGGAAGTCGCCGCTGCGGCTTTACTAATACATAAAAAAGCAAGCATACGCATTCTGAGAGTGCACATCAATAGCCATGTCCTAGCTCAGTAAAGGTTTATTAGCCCAGGCGGAGGGTTCAGACCCAAGAGGTAGCTTAAACAAACTGCCAGTTCTATAGATACATAAGGACAAGGCAATTAATCTGTCAAGCAAACGCTTCACGTATAATACAATTACAAAACACTGCATCCAGTCAGATAGTATCTCAAACTTTGACAAGGCCGGCTCTATAATAGGTGTAACCTCGAGCGATATAGTTATTACTAGCTTACAGGGGCATGGAAAACCGAAATCAGCTCAACCTAGTAATTTGGGATACTTTACAGGGACTTAAGCAATAAATACAGAAGGTCGAGAAATAAATTTATTTCCAGTGGATACAAGCCAATATCACCTTGCTGATTGGTACTGAGAAAGCAACTTCCCGGCTGATCAGGCTCTATCCAGGACCCAAAATGGCTGGACAGATAGCTAGACAGGTCTCGAGTGGCTGAAGCATTTTGACCGATATAAGACCAACCGATTATGTAGTCGCTATTATTCTCTGATCATCCATGGGTACGAGAGCTACCACTTGACCGACTTGAAGATATACCATAGGTACAATAAAAGCAAGTTCTGCATACCGCCTTATTCCTCTCACATACTTCAATCTCTCGATATCGGGTGTTTTGGGCGGCTCAACAAGGTATATAGCCGAGAAGTAGAGCGTTTGATAAGGAACCAGTTGCGAATAGTAGTGGGATCTTCACATTTGGGCCTCTGATAGTCACATCTCCGCTGAAAACACGCCTTGAGACCCAGTCATCGATTGACGTAGTTGTGAACCCATCACTTTCTAATTGGTGACTCGTCACGACGCTTAAATCTTGCCAAAAATAGGCTCAAATTGATGAGAAGATGTACTTTGAAGCCTCTGTTGATCTATTGACTATTTTAGAGTGGGGGAAACAACTGCACCGGCTCTTGTGATGCTCTGGCTAGGAAAACAGCTTCCCTGCCAAAATATGCTGTATATCTGTTTACTTGGCCAATGCGGTTATGTTCTTGTGCTCTCCTTCCTCCCCTGATGATATCAAGAAGTGACTCATGAAGCTGTACGTGGTGTTGAGAGGGACAAGGTGTTGAGGGAAGTGTAGGTAATGACTCAGAGTCAGGCGCACAGGGCGTTGATGAGGGCATCTCGACTTCGCTGCCGCCGTCGGCTTTGATCATAAGAGGTTTTTCTTCTTCTTCATCCATTTCCTCATGCTTGTGTGCTTGTGTGAGATTGAAAGCGACGGTATCATCACTGTGAGGGAGGCAGGTGAGATCAACGGCGCTGAGGGGCTTCGCGGCATACTGTGCTCTGCGGATAGCTTCACGCACATCATCAGGAAGTTGCATACCTATTATATAGCCGTCAGTCTTTTCTTTCATTGCTTAGGTTATTTGTGAACGCTTTGTATCTGCAGATGAATAGTTGTGTTATTTCCGTGTGTGCTCCAGCTGCTGCTCAAACTGCAAGGAAATTAATAAACCTATATAAATATTACTTAGTTTTGTCTTCTTATATATACAATATTTAAGAAAACTAATATAAAAGTAAGCTTAGAAATATAAAAATAAAATAAATAATTAAGCTTTATATAACCTAGCCTATTTTATTCTAGCTACCTACTTAGATATTTAGAAAATTAAATTACTACTATCTAAGCACTAATACTAAATTACTTAATCTTTATTTATAGATTGTATTAAATCACGCTAGGAAACAATTAAGAATACCAGTATTATATACCTAGACTCACTATATCAGCATATTACTAGACCTTCTTGTCAACCTTGGCCTCAGCAGTGTGCGTGATAATATAGTCAGGGCAGTCAAAAATATAAGCAATATCCTCAAGCGACGGTCCCTTTGTCTCAGGGAAGACAAGCCAGATACCGACAAACTCAATCATAACCCAAACAACAAAAATGATATAAAATCGCCAAGTAATGTCTTCAAGACCAATGGGCACAACGAATGTTGAAAGCATCATGAAGCAGAATTGAATGAAGTAGAAAAAAGACAAGCCTTTGGTTCTCATGCGATACGGAAGAATCTCGGGGATGTAGAGGCCGAGATTACCGTTGAAGCCGAGATTATAGGCAGGAGAGAAGAGATAGAGAAATGCCACCACAGTATAAGCAGCAGCCTTGTTAGTATCATCTTTAGCAAACACTGCACTTCCTGCGGTGATGCAGATGTCAATAACCCATATGGCACCCAAAGACCATAAGAAGAGCTTTCGGCGACCAACCTTGGCGGGCAGCGTGGCAAAGTAGATGGCCGAGAACCAAGAGAGCATCTGATTAGTGGCATTGATGAGGGTTTGCTGGAGGTCCGACTTGAGCCCAACCGAGTGAAGGATAGGGGAGAGATAGTATGAGACGAAGGCGTTGCCTGACATCTGAGAGCATATAGCGGCCCAGATCATGATGAACATTCGTTTGCGGTTGCCAGCCGTGCTACCCAAGTCTTTGAGGAAAGACAAAATATTGTTGTGTTCCGACGACTCGGCATTCAATGTATTCAGAATCTCGGTGTATTCGACCTGAACCACGGGATCCAGTTCGTCTCCTTCACCGTGGTACTTTGCAAGCATGGCCATGGCCTCTTGATTACGGCCTTGGCTGACAAGCCAACGAGGCGACTCGGGAACAAACCAGACAAAGAGGAGTTGAACGATGGAAGGGAGGCCTTGCAAGGCAGACGGAATACGCCAAGACGCTGTGTTATCGATTCGGAAGGTACCAAACGTACACCAGCCTGCAACAATGGAGCCAATAGAATAGAATGTCAGGAAAAGAGCAGTGGCTGTACTTCGCTGGTTGGGATGGGCTATCTCGGTAATATAAGGCGCGCCCACTCCAGCAACGATGACGCTTCCTGAGCCAATAATGACCCGAGAGATTATAAACATGGCGATATTGATCGAAGCGCCCTGAATAGCGGCACCAATGCAGCAAAGTGCAGCGCCAAGGGCAATTCCCCATCTCCTTCCATAGGTATCGGCCATAGGGGATATGGCAAATGTTCCAAGTATACCACCGAGTGGGTAAGCGGCATTAAAGAAGCCGAGAAGAGCACCAGTTGGAGATCCGAAGTAAGTCTGCCAATGCGTTACTGACTGAAGACCGTTCATCATACTCCCATCAAATCTAGAATTGTTTAGCCATATTACTCATTTGGAAAGGAATTTGCAAACAAACCCTTGCGAGAAGATGGAAAGAAGCGGAACAAGCATGAGTAAGTTGAGAGCGCGAAGATTGGGAAATCTCCACCAGTAATTCGTATCCACAAGCGATGGAAAATTGGGGCTGGACATCTCTTGTAATTGTTCTGGTGCTGGCATAATTCAAATGTAGAAAGACTGTTGGACAAGCCAGTATGTGTTTTGACGGATAGTTTGCTTAGGATTGATGATAAGTTCAAGTCAGCCTGTATAAATACATATGACCCTCTCGGTTCTAGACCACAAATAACCTATACTCGGTTGTAATTGGGCCGACGATAGCTTCCCCAGAATCCCAAGCAATGCTTCGTCGTTGTGGGGAACCTGGGGAATGCTAACTCGATATGACATGGTGGGCTGTTCCTCGGTTGTGTTAGGCCGATATAAAAAGGTCAGGTTTCCTCAATTTTACCAGGAAGTAACCTGTCATGCAACACAACACATTCCGAACAACGGTGCAACATGGTCCGAAGTATGGTCTCGTACGTTGTGGACCCGCGTTCCAACCTTGTCGGGATTATTACAAAACTAACTTGTGATATTTGCAGATGTGAAAGGTGCAGGCAGCGTAAGGCAAAATGCGACCGCCAATTACCATCATGTGGACGGTGTGAGAATGCACAGGCGGATTGCGATTATCCGGGTCGAAGAAAGCCAGGGTTTCCAGCTGGTCACCGGCAAGAGCTCGAAGACAAGATTGGTCAGTAATTATGTTTCTGTTACTCAAGATCGCTATGTTGCATCTAGCATTCCTTATCTAACAGTAGATAGAGAGATTGGAGACAGAGTTGCGCGGTCTTCGTGGTACCTCGGCCGCCACCAGGGCCAGTCAAGTCATTGCACCATTGGCCCAGAATGACCCGTCAGTATCGTCTTCAATGGTGCCTACAGAAGAATTCGTAGCTCCAACATTAGAGCGCACTCGTAGAGTAAAAGAGCGTCGCCCTCCCGCCGATCTCGTCGTCTCTTTGACATCTCTATATTTCTGTCACATCCATCCTTGGTTTCCATTCCTAGATGTCGAACGCGTCTTCGCCGAGCTTGGCTCCACCGATGAGCCTTCCATGCTCCACCACGCTCTCTTTGGGATCTCTTTACCCTATTCGTTCGACTCGCGTCTCGACCAAATCTCGAGCGACTCGTTTTGGAAATACTCCAAGCGCAGCATCTTCGTCGATGTGCTAGAAGAGCCCTCTTATAGTTCTCTGGAAGTCTTGACTGTTCTTATTCTGGACCTCTCTAGCATGACACATAGTGCGCAGGTGACGGGTCCTCTAGCTGTCGCGACGAGGCTGGCGGTCCAGTTGAGAAACATTGACGGTTTAGTGTTCAGAACTTCGGCCGAGGCTGTGGATGAAACACTGAGTAAGAGGGAAGTTGTCTTTAGACAAAGATTATTCTGGGCCATTTACGCACTCGACTCGAGTATCTGTATCACGAACAATTGCATTTCAACCTTGAGTGATCTTCATATTCAACACTTTCTTCCGACCCGCGATGCAGTCTGGCGAGACAACCTGCCTGAGCTGGGCGAGACTGCTATGACCCCTACTTTCATCTTCAGCTATCAGCTTGAGTTGTTTGATCTGGCTCGAATAGTCCACAGAGTTGGAATGAATTACATCGACTTTGTCAATGATCAAGAGACGATGCCTTCTTGGCAACAGGACTGCGAAGTAACCTCTGTAAGGCTCGATGCTTGGATGAGCGCCTTACCTCCTACGCTGTCCTGGGATGATCTCAGCAAATCCACAAGCAATATGCAGAGGACGGCACACTCCACAGTCTTGATGCTACATGCTTATTTTCATGCGCTGATGATATATCTGAATGCATACATAGCCACATCGACACAAAATAACGCCAATTTAGACACCGATACTGAGAAATATCAACGAGCTCAGGAACGCTGTCTCCGTAGCAGCCGAGCATTGGCCGAGATTGTCACCAAAGCTGCTGGACAGGCAGAGGATAAACTTGGGTGGTACTTCGCCTGGTCCGTCTGGGTTTCTGCCCGCTTCTTGATCTCTTGGAGATATAACACGGGACGAAATGATTCAGAAGTAGGGGGATACATTTCCATCTTCACCAGCTTTCTTAGTCAAATGGGTCGCTGTTCTCAGATCAGTTCCACCTATGCTCGGCTCCTTCGTCGAACTCTTTCCGAGATCGATGCAGGCAGTACCGCAGAGCAAAATTCCATTCTTCACCTGATATCAGATTGGCGAGTTCCAACCTCTCGCTTGGAAGATGAGGCTCGCTCAGACCCGATGTTACATGCTGTATCCAGTCCTAGTCTGGCAACCAGTAACTCAGACTACACAAATATGCATCCATTTAACCCAGCAATCCCCGCATTCATTAACAATGACTGGATGGATGCGTCACAGAGCAGTCCGGATAGTTGGTTTCGAGGTCCTTTGTTTGTTACATCAGCATTCCAAAATTTCATCGAGACTCAGCCGGAATAAATTGTCAATCATGTTGGATAAGGGTTGATACTAGTCTACGGCCATGTAATCTATTCCATTCCCATTTGTGAGCAACAAAATACCATCTCTTCAGAGCTCATCATTATTCTTTCATGCTGGCCTGGGAGTTGTACACGCACTGAGACTGGCTCATCTGATCCTTCGATACGCAACTTAACAAGACTCATCTGACCATCTAACAGGCTCCACGAAACCTTTGCCAAGCTAATTGTTCCCATTCTTGGAAAAGGGACAGTTGCGTTGAATGAAGGATACAAAGCCAAGCGCGGTGCGAAGCTTACCTGTTCCCAGCCAGGCAGTGCTGGCTTCAATCCCGCTACCTCTGCAAGAAGCTCGTGAATAGGTGCACTGCCCCAAGCGTGACAGTCTGAACGTTTTGAAACATCGTCTTCTTCCCATGTCATCAGATTGAGAGCCAGTTGGGCACGCCATGGCTCCCAGAACTTGGCATACAGTTCGTTGTATAAGTTGCCACCTGAAGCGCTAATAGCACGCAGTGTATAAAATGACATCGATATCGATGTCTTGACCAGGGGGGCCTCTTTCTCCCGGGAGGAATCCAGCACGTCCCTAAGTAGATTTTGAGCAGCCAACCCACGAGTGGCGCCAGCAAGGACTGCCCATACTTGACTGTGCTGACTAATGTCAGTCTTCTGGTCAGATTCAGAGGCCAGACTGTCAGTAAAGTAACGCCCATCAAAACAGTGGGCTGTCAATGCGGTTGCAATACGACTCGCTCTTTGGGAGTATTCCATTGCCAGAAAAGGTCGACCACCGGAAGAATGTTGTAAACCGGCAGCCAAGCTCAAAGTATACGAGTACAAACTGTTTGTATAGGTTGAGATGCCTGTCCTTTCTACCGAAGGCGGAATGCCGTACGGCCGCCACTGCTCTGTCCAGTCATGGTAATTCCAGATACCCTCCTCACTCCTCAGCAATACCAGATCAGTCTCTCTTTGGACACGAGTGTGAAAGAAGTTGAGGATAGCATCGACGACAGGAAGAAAAGGTTGGATGAAGTTGCTATCGTTATAAAAAGTAAAATGATCATATAACATGCAGATCCAGTAGAGCGAAAAGTTTGGGATAATTTGTAGTTGGGCCGATGGTGCTCGGCTTGCTGTGAGTCCGGTGCGAGGTTGGAACGAGTTATGGAGTTGTTTGATAGCTTGCCTAGCCAGACGATCGTCCCCAGAAGTGTAGTATGTGAACAGACACGAACTCCGCGTATCCATGGCATATTGGAGTTGCTCGTAGAATGGACAATCCTCGTAGCAATCATGCATGCAATTCTGAAGCGTTCGTATGCTTGTCTCATATAGAAGTTTGACTTCATCCTCGCTCGAGTTTGTACTGACATCTGATAATACATCTAGAGGATACTGAACAACCTCAACATCAATTCCCCGTAAGGTCAATCCGGAGGAACCTGTCCATAGACTGACTCTCAAGAATCGGAACGTTCTCCAATGGAAAGGCATATATATCTCGTCGTTGTCCTCGTTGTCGTAATAGCCCAGGTGAAAATTGCCTTGTTGGCCTCGAAAGTCGTACACATCTTGTGGCCCAATTAACGACTTTGTTATATCGAGTCGATCTCCTTTCCTGCGTAGATATGGAATGAGAGCCGGAGTGTCCTCGTAACTCTCTGAGTATGTAATGACCATCTTTGCATCGGAAGACTCGGGACGCTTGAAACGAAAATAAAGGAATGCAGTAGTATGTGACCATACCTCCAGATCGATCTGATGCTTGGTATGAGGCGGAAGCTTGAGGCACCCAGTTTGGATATCAGGGTTCACCAACGTTTTCTCCCAAACTTCAGGGATCAAAGCGCTCTCCACGTTATGAATAGTCTTGAATCTGGACTCATAACTTCTCATGGGAGGGATAAGACGGGGCGATAACTTCCACGGTGCTGTGACTCCTGTCGAGTTTTGATATTGTAGTAGAGTAGCCGAGTGCCACACCAATGAGGCGGCATTAGCGTCCCCTCTCAAAACTCTTTCAAAAACATGAAGGAAATCATCTTCGGCTTCGTCAATACGTAGTATGACTAAAGGATCTACTGCTGTCTGCCAAAGGCTACTGCTTCGAAGCTGAGGCGACCAGAAGGGGTCATTGATGGTAGCTGCGATCCTAACACCACCTGATCCCAATCTCGGGAAGCTGGTGCCGTATGAAGTCCCGTGAAAAAGCCTCAAGACGTGGATGGCTATATGGTTCTGTCCCAATTGCAGATAAGAACTGATATCAATCTCGTCGTAAAACCAGAGATCTGCATCACCTTTGACAGGCCCGTAAGCGATAAACTTTCCGTTTATGTATAGCTTATAGCGTGTATCGGCGGTAATGCTGATCTTGAGGGATTCCGGGATATCTCTATCGACAATAAGTGTTTTCCGAAAATGAACAAAGCGTCCAGCAGTGTCAGGCGAACTCTCGTGGAATCTAGAATTCCACATCCATGATGTGTCCACAGTTTCGGCAGCCATTTCAGATAGTGTGTGGCGTACCTAAGAATACATCGAAAATAGACAGTGCAAGGGAGAAATGAGTGTCTTGTTATTTGACCGTATGTGTATTTGTGCTCGTTATAATCTTGACCGAGAATCCGACGCGACCGAAAACCGCTGTTCTTGAACTAATTTCCGAGACCCGCTGATTTCGCGGACATACATGCACCGAACCCGGGCTTTGTGAAGCCTTGTCGGATAGACTCGAGTAGGGTAAACGAGGCTGAGCGAGATTGAACGAGACTAAACGAAGTACAGGGATAAACACGCCCCACCTGTGTAGTGTTGCAGTTCTATTCCGGGGTCCCTAATTCGTCTTAGTGGTAGCCTCGCGTGTCAAGGGGAACCCAGTACAACCTGGCCGAGGCTAGCATAACTACCCTATACTCGAGACAAGAAAGCATGTAATGGCTGCGTACCGTCCAGACATTATAACCGATAGAAAAAAGCTGGTTTTTGCTACAATTTAGAGAATTGCTCTTCCAGTCGAGGCTTTGATGCATTCATCTATTGATAAAACTGCTGTAAAACTAAGGTCACCGTTGTTCTGCCTTAACAGACCTGCAATTCTTATGTTGGAGATTAGCGCAAACAGGCAATGACGCGGATGCGACATTGCAAAATAAGGTTCACGTTGCGGGGGAAATCAAAGACGGAGAATGATGGAGCGTCTAGACCCGCTTTTATTGTGATAATCAGGTACCATCAGTGTAGGTGCGCGACGGCGTTTTTGCTCGAAGCAATCAGCATGATGATTTGAGACCTATCGATAGCGATGGAAACCTTGGATGGCCGTCTCCCCACTACCCCCGAAAATCCTTAGAGGATTTGCTAAAACCGACACTGATGCCGGCTTCTGTTTCTGTGGATGTAGACCAGTAACTTCGTTTTGATAAGTATTTAATAAACAAAATTCCCTTGTGTGATCAACAGTTCAGCCAAACTATATATTCATTCAAGCCTACTTATGAACATGGGTCTCTCTTACTATATCAAGCTTCTTAGTTTAGTTAGCCTCGCGGCTGCGGCTCCAAAATATGCTGTGCCAGAGACTCAGCCAGATGATGCTGCGAAATTGGACCCTACACCAGTGGGAGCATCGTGAGACTCCCAAATGTTAGCTGGTAGTATTGCAACCGACTGACTCCATCAGGTTCGAATTCTTCATGTGGCCTTCATATGCCACCAATGTCTCCTTAACTATCCCCTGCTTGGATCATTTCACCAAGGTGTATGGTGAGAAGATCCCTATTCGGATCGGAGGCACAACACAAGACAGGGCAACCTACGATGCTACCTTCAAAGGTTATGTTTCATACAAAGTCGAAGATCCACTAGATGCACCAATGAGTCTTATCTTTGGGCCAAAGTTCTTCGATCTCATCAGTTAGTTGGCTCCCAACAGGCTCGTCAGACTTGAAATTGATTATTTTTTCTTGCAGAGGGGTTTGGTGCTCAAACGATTCTAGATATGATGTACTTTCATGCGATTTGCTGCGTAGCTAATTCTTTACAGGACTCAATCGGGGTTTGAACAACAGGACCAACACGTTTGCCGCGGCGTCTATGGCCAGAACCAAGGCAAATGCAAACTTGTGGGCAATCGAACTTGGTAACGAACCTGACTGTAATTTAACCAGCCCCTGAGCCAGTCAATTAGATAATGGCGCCTGTGCTAATCTAAGTTATTAGTGTTTTACAAGTACTGGCAATATCCCGTTGCCCAACCCCCATGGAACGAGACACAGGAAGGACTCAATGCCGCTGATTGGGCACAGGACTTTATCAGTCACTGGAAGAGTCCTCTCCCTATCCTCGCCGGAGGTGGATATGCTATTCCATTCCAGATAGAAACTGGGTGGCCTAACCTACCATATCTGGTCGACGAGGCCTATGATGCAACTATCAAGGCAGCGACGAAAGTGTATAACGGGCATTTATATGCTTTCTCGAATGTATCTGGAAATGACCTGAGAATTGAGATGGCACACCAGAGAACAGTGGACGACCTGAAACTTCTGCCTATCTCGACTGCTAAATCTGTTGACAGGCCGTATATAATTGGTGAGCAGAATGACTTTAAGGGACTTATTGTTATCTTCGAAAACTAATACGGTAATTAAGGTGAAACAGGCTTTCATGGACTAGACTACGAAATGGATGCAACTTTTGGTTCTGCTATTCAAACTGTCGACAAGACCTTACGTGCTCTATCCATTGGTACCCAGAAGCTTTTCTACCACCAGGGTACTATCAATCAAGGTCAGTAAACTTGATAAACATCATAGAATAGTCCTCAAAAAGCTTATCATCGTCATAGCATTTTTCAACTGGTGGAGGAGCGATCAGCTCAATTCTCCCTTCTATGGTGCCTACTTTGGAGCTCTTGCTACAGCAGGTGGCGATCACATTGTGGCGAGTGATGATGGAACCGATCGATACGCGCAGTACATTATCTATCGTCAAGACAAGCCATACAAGCTTGTGTTCGTTAACACCGATTATTACTCGGGTAATGGCATGCGCGCTAGTACAAGCTTTACAGCTACTGGACTCAAGAATGGTAATATCAAGGCTTTGCGAATGACAGCGCCAAGCAGCGAGACTATGATTCCGCTCAATCAAACCAATCCCAGTTTTGAACCC
This sequence comes from Fusarium longipes, assembly GCA_013618495.1. Taxonomy (NCBI): domain Eukaryota; kingdom Fungi; phylum Ascomycota; class Sordariomycetes; order Hypocreales; family Nectriaceae; genus Fusarium; species Fusarium longipes. The sequence goes on from JABFEY010000085.1 coordinate 13,789, forward strand.
AGCATTGGAGGTATGTAGGGAATCTCGATCACATTATGCGCTTTGCTGATTTCCCATTTTAGGCCAATACTTTTCGAATCGGGACTGTAGTGCCAAGGGGTCTCGGAAGTTCGAGAAGTTGAGCGTCCGGCAGGGGAATCTTGTTGTATCTCTCAAGGCATCAGAGGCTCTGATTGTCTACCTTTGAAAGAGTTATTCCTTCTTTATAGGAAAACTGGTAGACTTCTAGTGAACAGTGCAAACTGGGAAGTCTTCAGTCAATCGTCTCTGTAAATCTTCTATACAGGCTGATGCTCTTATTGCATCTAGGAACCCACGTAGCATTTGTTTGTAGATAGAATATCTACATCAGCACGCCGGATCCCATTGTTGATATCATCAAATACACATATTACCCCCCGGAGAAACTGAGACTCGTATACCTAAACCCCATTTTCGATTCCATGAGCATCCATTGATAGATATCTCATTGCAGGGGACTGCTGTTACCCGGACCTTGGAAATCAGCCTGGTTTAATGGCATGCATTGAAAGCGGACCAATACTAGGTAATTATACTACTCTGGAGTGCGTTCTCTTTCTGGAGTATCTGATGAAATCCTTTTTAGATTGTATCTTGAGAACTATTGAAAATGTGATTGTTTGGAGTTTGAAAACCGTCTCGTCATATCCTCCAATCCATTTTGTCTTCATAGCTGATATTTTGGGTTAGAGAACTTGTGTATGCCCGAGCCCACCTTAAGGATTCGCCCCAGCCCAGGTATCGTAACTACCGCTCTTGAATTAGGTGGCACCTTGACCTGCATATTGAAACCTACACCCTTCTTCACTGACCAGAGTACCTCTACTGCACCATATGGCCCGATATGATTCGTATTGGCTGAGGTGATCTGGCCATATGGGATAGGAGCAACAACTACAGTCTTGTAGCCTGGATCGTCCTTATCGAGTGCTATTCCCCCAACAGTCTCATGCAAGAATTGCGCTACGGAGCCGTATGCGTAATGATTAAAGCTTGTCATCTCTCCAGGGTTCAATTTTCCATCAGGAAGCATGCTATCCCATCGTTCCCATGTCGTAGTAGCCCCCATCTCAACCTGATACAGCCAGGAAGGAATCTTCTTCTGGAGCAGGATGCGATAAAAGTCTTCTGTTGCGTTGATAGACTTCAGTGCTTGATGGAGAGCAGGCATGCCGGCAAAGCCTGTGCCAATAAAATAATCATCGGCTGCTACAATATTACGCAGCGTTTTACCCGCCGCCTCACGTTTTCTACTGTCTTGCAACAGCCCAAATGCGAGGGAGAGAGAGTAAGCAGTTTGTGTGCGGTTGGCTAGGGCACCCTCACTGTTCATCCAGGCCTTCTGAAACTGGCTTTTCAAGGATATATGCTGGTTTGCATATTTTTTAGAAAGTGATATTTCTCCAAGGGACGCAGTGATCTCAGACATGATTTCCGTCATGCGTACCAGGTAGGCATCTGCAACCAAGAATTTGTGTGTTGTGGCATTTCCAGGGTCATCGGGAGGTGACTTTGGATCGAGCCAGTCGCCGAACTGGTACGTAAGCTGATTCCATAGTCCAGCCTCGTTTCGATAGATGCCCTTATCTAACCACCTCAAACCTTGCGCGAGGTGTTCTCGCAGAAGATCCTTATCACCATAGGACTGATAGATATTCCAAGGGTTACCTACAGCCACATCGCCCCAGACAGCAGTAGCTATAGGTCGATCACTGGTCCCTTTCGGCATCGGCGTGTACCATCGGGGTACCATGCTATTGTCTGATGCCGCCTCGCTCTCAAGATCTCGGTGCCATCCTCGCCAGAATCCAGCTGTATTGTATAGAAAGTTCGCCGTAGGCCCAAAGAGATGGGCATCACCTGTCCATCCAAGGCGTTCGTCTCTCTGAGGGCAGTCAGTTGGTATAGAGAGAAAGTTTCCTCTCATGGACCAGCGAATGTTGGAGTGCAGTTGATTTAAGCCATGGTCTGAACATTCGAACCAGCCGGTCTGCTCAAGGTCAGTATGAACCACGACGGCTTTGATAGACCCTTTTAATGGTCTGTTCTTGGGCCAGCCGTCGACTTGGGCGTATCTGAAGCCATGAAAGGTGAACTTAGGTTCCCACGTGATCGGACCCTTGCCAGCAAGAATAATAGTATCTGTTGCCTTAGCAGTGCGTAGTGGTCGTAGGGCCAGCTCGCCATCAACTAATACCTCTGCGTGACGGAAAGTGATGTTTGTACCCGCAGGTCCATCAACTTGAATCTGAAGCCAGCCCACTAGATTTTGTCCGAAATCAATGATGGTCTTGCCTGAAGGTGACTTTAGAATTTTCTGGGCATCTCTGACTTCTATTCTTCGGATGCCGGGTTGGTCAGGCGGAGTGAGTTTTCCCTTAAGCGGAGGGAGGGTGCGGACTTTGCTCCATGCTTTTCCTCTTGCGGAGAATTTCGAAGTTGACCAATGCTCAATTTGCTTCTCCAGTCTCGCATCATATACTTCGCCATCGTAAATCTCGCCTGATACAATAGGACCTCCACTCGCCGTCCAATCCTCACCAGTAGGTACCGTTACAGTTCTCCCATCCTGGAGGGTAATAACGAGCGTGCTGAGAAGTCCAATGCAGTCGCCGTAAGTATCTCGGACACTGTCTGATCCTAGCCGGCCCAGAAACCATCCTTCTCCCACAATAACTCCAATGGCATTATGACCACTGTTGATCAAACTTGTGACATCATAAGAGTCATAGACGTGGCGGTGGTTATACGACTGCCATCCAGGCGCAAGCACAAGATCACCAACCCTCTCCCCGTTGATCTCAGCCTCGTAGATACCGAGTCCGGTGATATATAGTCTTGCCGATGCAATCGAGCCTTCTGGAACCCGGAAGTCGTTACGGAAGTATATAGGTCGTTTGGCGGTGCTGTTATTGTTCTGGAAGAAGTCGGCTGTAATCGGGACTGCCCCATCCCAACCATCATTTGATAGAAGTGCCGTCTCCACATTGGCCCAGTCCGACCAAGGAGTGGACAGCCCGTCATTGCTGTGAGCACGGACACGTACAGACGCAGCCTCAGCTTCGCCTAGCGCTTCGTCGGGCCACGGCACATAGACTGAATTAGACGAGTTGAACGAGAATAAATTCGTTTTATCTTCTTTAACGCCCTGGCGCGCAACTTCAATGTCATAGGAGCTTTGCTCCCAGTCGGAAACGCTGCCTTCAAACCTCCAGGAGATGCGAGGATTAGTCTCAGCAATACCAAAGGCCTGGCGGTGATGTTCGAAGAAGACTGTTGAAATTGCAAGGTCCGCCATCCTTTTCTGATGTTTGTAGATAGGACCATGTTAAGAAGAAACCTAGTCATAATCGCTGGCTAAGAGTACATTGTGTATCTTTTATGCAATCTCTACCCCATGTTGTTTCATGAAAGCTTAAAGTGCGAGCTTCCTTGATCGGCTGAACAAAGGCCGAGAGAACAACTTGCTCACCCCGCGTAAAGTAGACATGAAGACCCATTTCTGAATGATAGACAACGGCCTAACATAATCCGCTACCGCGGAATCATCTCCAAGACAAGCGGGGTTAACTTTCTATCTGCTATCCTTGATGAGGGGAAATGTTTCTAACGGAGAAATCGAGTTTATCCGCTAGGAGCGTTGAGAAAAGGAAAATCGGGCAGTGTAATAAAGGAGGTCGAGAATGTAGCTGGAAGCACGAGCTTCACCGCCTTCATATTTTCAGCGCTCAATGAAGTACGTAAGATGTCAATCTGGGTAACATTTGAAAATGCGTTCTAGATTCCCTGCTCTGAATTAAGGTAGTTCGTTGCTATTAGAAGTATTTACGGTTTATCTGTAGCAATTAGTTCTTTAGCCTCTACTTGAAGACTCTCTTGCGGACTGCAATATGCTACTTCGCTTGGAAGTATCTCCCAGACTCTGTAGTTATTGTAGATAATGTTTAATAAGAAGAATCCGGAAGATCATACAAGTGAGGTTCACCGTGTAACATAAGACCGGAACTAATATTTGTTCTGTCAAGCGTAAGATCTAGGTACAGGACTAGCCCTTTCCCAGACATAGTGATGTTCCTTTAGATATCAATAAGTAAATCAGTCTATTTGCCTTGAGTAGTTTCTTCCTCCTGCGTGGATAACCCGATCGTCAGTATTCTACTGGAGCAGACAGGGCTATGGAGAATACAGCAGCAATGGTGAGGATTCTAAAAAGCTTAGTTTTCATAGTGAGCAGTAGGATATTGTAAGATTTGGTAGGATATCAAAGAATATGTAGTTCTAGAGTGAGAGTAGTTTGATATCTATACCTGGTTGTCGCTGATTCTGTTCAGGCTGTGCCGTTTGAAATCACATTATTGAGTTTTTACTTTAATATACAGCCTGATTTCGTAAATTAATATAAGTCTTAGCAATTAATATAAGGTAGCCTAAGTATTACTCCCCTTATCTCCTACTAAAAAGATAGTAGATTAGTTACTAATCTGAGATAGAATATAGCTAGGGGCTATTGTCAGGGGTGTCATTGGCGGTTTAGCTGTTCTTGGTCTCATTGCAATTGGGATCATCTTTGCCTTGCGGCTTCGCAACCCCAAGCCCACTGTTAACACGAGAATTTCCTACCAGCCAAATGCGATCCATGAACCTTCTCAAATGACTCAAAAACCACAATCAGGTCCGTCCCATCAACAAGTGGTTCTCTCGCCCGTTTATGATCCCAGCATGGCGTCGTCTCCTATCCGGCCAACCCCCCTTACACCAATGGTTAGTGGAACAGTCTCTCCGATCGGTACAGCTTCGCCGATGGGTTGGAGTCAATATCCATCACCTGCACCCATCGCTTCTCCGGCTCCAGCATATGAAGTCGCAGGGCCTGAGGCACGGGGGACTTCCCCGGTTCACGAACTAGGCGGTGACGCCTCAATGAGAAAGTAGTGAGGGTTTTACCTAGCCTAGGGATTCTTTTGATCGGATTGTGAATTTTGCTATACGAATGCTGAGTGTAATGGACATGTAGTATAATGGAATTGGAAAGTAGGAAGCTATAGTTACGGATTGATGCATGACTTAATGTGATAGTAAAGCTTCTTCTCGGAAGAGTAGCTAACTAAATCAATCCTCGCTGTTGCATATGATTACAATTTGTCCGAATCAACTGAAGTTTCCACAGCAGCCAATGCGCTGTTGAGGGCAAGACTACCCTTCGTACTCCAATCCCATGTGCCATCCTCCTTGGGTTCACCCGGGGGCTGATTAAATACCAGCTTGACGTTAGGTGCAAAAACCATGCAGTAGCTACTTCCACCAAAATGGAACATGCCAAGTTCATCTCCCTTCGAAATCGTCTGACCCTTAGCAACCGTAAATTCACAACTCGAAACCTCAGCCATCCCGATATACACAATGGCCATGAGACCAATAGGACCTTCAGCTTGGATGTAGATAATGCCACGTGTGGCCACAGACGATAGATATGGCTGTGAGTCTAATGTTGCACAGGGATCGGGGTTTGGAAAACCTTGGGATGGACTTTGACTGTAGTATGTTCCGGGAACATTCACAATGTCAAATACCTTGCCATTTACCGGTGAGCTCCAACGATGGTAGCTTAAAGCGCTGAGGAATGCTTGGTAGACAGATCCACCCTTGAAATGCTCCACGTAGAGTTGATTGAAGTTGAACATATTCTCAAGAGAATACGGCTGATCCTTAAGCATGAAAACGTCGCTGGCTTTGACGTTTTGTTTGTACTGTAGAGGAGCCGACTCGCATGAGTTGTTCAGTATTGAGGTGTTTTTTGACTGTTCCACAGAACGGACGCCTGGCTTGAATTTCTTAGTGAAGAATTGGTCCCAAGACTCGAATCCGAGGTACAGGGGATCATTAGGGTTGGGGCAATGGTAGATATCTGTGAAGCCGCGCTCCGGCCCATCGAGGAAAGCGCTGCTGGCAAGTAGGCTCTGAGCTCTGGGGCCCACCCAGCCATTTGGCGCCTTCAAAACTGCTTTCGAGGCAGGCGAAGCCAGAAAAGCCTCATAATCTTGAAGAATTGGCTGGAATTTCCGATTGACTGCTGGCAGGTACCAAAAGGTCAGTCCCGACTTGGTACCCATTGGCCAGTTCAGGACTGCATTGATCGGAAAGCCAATCATCCCCATCGCATCAGAGTCGTCTACTTGAAAGAATTCAGGACCCGTGACAATGATGCGATTCAGGACCGCAATGAAGGTTGCAAAGTCACGAATCTGGGGATTTCCGAATGGGTCTGTGCCATTATGGTAACCGAGAGGAACTTCGGCGAACATCTGTTCTGCAAGGATGCTTAACTTCTCATCGGCGTTGACAAAGTCGGAGAAGGCTTGGACGTTTAGATTCATAGGTAGGTCTTGAACTGCAGCTTGCTGGACTTTTTGGCTGATCCATTGAAAAATTGTGTTGATGCTCCGAGGAAGCCATAGCCCCGGACTCTGCGTTTCAGTAAAGCTGATACAGGACATGACGAGAACTAATTATTCGCCTGACAAGTTGAAGTCGTTGAATACCAAGGGAGAGCCAGTTCAGTGTAAGGTATGGTCGGAGTCGATGGGCAGTAGAAACTCACCGCTCATATTATAAGGCGGTAATTGCTTCGGCTTCCAGACACAAGTAAGGGATGGATGTACTACAGTATGACGGTGGTGGCTGCAAGGGAGGTGAGAATGATTGGTTATTGACACGGGACGCTGAGACATCTTGTAGATCCCAGCTGTGTATCTCCCGTCCCTCCATCACTAGGAAGGAGATTGGAGTATCTCGAGATAAGGATGCAAGTCATAACCAGGTAAAGTTTTAAAAGAATACTATGAGATAGTAAGAGGGTTTCGACAAACAAGCTATGATCCCCTGCGCTTCCCACAGTTGAACTTTTAATCGGTGTCAATTTAGGATACTTCTCGCCTTTGTTATAGCGGCGGACTAGTATCCTTCTCCCACAATGACTCCAATGCTATTCCACCACTATTGATCAGACTTGTGGCATCATAAGAGTCATAGACGTGGCGGCGGTTGTACGACTACCACCTAGGCGCAAGCACAAGATCACCAATCCTCTTGGAACTTTTTATATATGAACCAACGGACCAACAGTAGAAATCTTTAGTTACATATTACTACTAGACATCGTTATACTACAGACACGTCTAAGTAATTAGAGAATTAACTATTAGTACTGGTAGATATAGAAAATTTGCAGGACTGGATATAAGTTTAAAAAGTTTTATATGCTAAAGTTTTGCTGTACTGAGACTCCACGAGTTACTGTTAGAACACTGTGCTCTATAGACTCGGGACGCTTTAGATGCAAAGGAGCGGTTAACCGGCACATGTGACACAACCAATCCGGCCAGAATAGTCCGACGGGAACTCATGTCCATGCACACCTTTCTAAGCTACTCCCTGTAGCTTTTCGGCAACTTCCAGATGCGTAAATCAGTTGGTCCCTACGTGTCTTCCTTGTCCACATCAGACCACTTCATCACGGTTGATGCATTTATTGCAGCCTATTTTTTCCCTGCACCGAATACATAATATCCTTGGTGTCAGGAAACAACAATCCCTCTTTTAAATCTTTAAGCTGCTACATTGACCCAACATGGCAAACAAACGATTGGTACGCTATTTCAGCTGTCATCTATCATTACACTAGCCACCTACCTAACAATCTGCAGGACGTAATTGAGACCCAAGACACGGTCGAATGGTAGGCTTTAATTGACCGCATGTCTCTCCGGGATATACGAAGAACCATGAAGAGAGATCCAGACGGCAACGGCATAAGTGCATTGGGATACGATGGTGTGCTTCGTACCTTTGATGCTGATCGTAATGTTCTGGATGCTGTTGGTCTTAATCCGACTCACATTAGAGAATATTACGACGGCCGCCCTCTACCTGAGCGATTGCTCACTGCTGACGGCCGTAAGGTGTCTCAAAAGGATATGTTCTCTCCCGATGCAGAGAATATTCCCAAGCGATTCACACAAGATGAAATAGCTGAAATTGAGGCACATAAAAAGGAGGTACAAGAGCGCGAGAATGCAAGCTATATTCCGACTACTTCAGCAGCTAACAGTGGACTGAATTGTCAGTAGGGTTTATATGAATGGACTTAGTACGGACTGATGTAGCGAGTTAACTTATGAATTCGGCACTGAAGTGAAACACTGCAAGAATAGCATGAAATGGTGTAGAATTAAATATGCCTCTGAAAGAAGAAAATTATGGCTTTATAAACATCAACGTAAGACGAAGGGGGTTCTTATATATTTACTGTAGACGGGTTATGGCAATAGCAGAGCTGACAATAACGTGCTGGAAGAGGAAGGAATTATCCAGTTCACGGAGCTGCCGGTTGACCAAGCAGAGAGAACACAAGCTCTCTCTCGAATTTATGCCTTTGAGTTTGTGATGACCCAAATTTATATATATACTAATTTTAGAGATTCTCCTAAGGATTATGCAGCAGTCATTCTGAATACAGAAATGCTTTGCTTAGTTGTGATTGGCTCAGGTTAGCATGCGCACTATAACCAGACAGGAAATGCTATCAATGTCTCTGATTTGCCAGCATCTCCAGCTCGCTCCATTCTCGGGACTTGTTTTTAAGCGAACTGACATATCTGTACAGCACAGCTAAAGACCGGTAAGATGAAGGAAATCCATGTAAACTTTCCACGAACCAGAGAAGCTCTGCGACATCAAGTCCTTCGGTTTTTGGTTAGTTCGGAATGTACTAGGAAAATTCCCGCTTATGCCAAGATCTAGGGTTCGGCTTTCCAGACTATATCAGTTTCCATTATGCGACCGCATAAGAGACAGGCATCTACCAGCAAGCCAGGAGAAGAATGTCATCTAGTCAGTTGTCTTCCTCGATTTCATATATTACACTTCCTTATTATATCAATTCAATCATAATCATTTTTATACAAAAATCAACCTCTTGTCCATGGCATTTTCAACCATGTTGGATGAACCATCCACAATTCTCCACCATGAGGTCACTTATCCTCTCTTGTCGCCTTGCGAGACTTCAGATATTATATATGGGGTACCTAATCTTCCTACATATTAACACATGAATCCTATGCTGACCACGCACTAGAATCTTGGAGACGTGAAATTTCAGAACCTTCACCTCAGCAGAGTAATAGCTTCAAATAGCGGGTTAATTGCTAGTCCAACAATGGCCCCCTCACTTAACAACTACACAACACCAATCGACCTGGAAGGTTGCCCCATCTCGACAGTCGGGAATGCGAAGAGCGTATGAATGAAGTGTTCTCAAAATCAAAACATGGACTGATCTATATTACAGAACTGTCGATTGAAAAATCGAGAATCGCAACGTCGCTTTCGTGAGCGCAAGGACCAATTACAAAAGGCTCTCCAGCAACAGTTGGATCATTCTCGCACTGAATACGAAGCACTCCTTTGCAAATACACTGAAAGCACAACCGAAGCCGCTCTTCTCCTTCAAGAGAATGATTCACTTCGTTCAGAGATCAAGGATCTTCGGCGACATCGAAAACTAATGTTGAGCGTCTTGAAGTCGCTCCAAAACTCGAAGCCTTTATCTGAGTTTGGAGATAGTGCAATGCTATTGGGCGATGTGATTCACTACCTTGCGGATGTATCAGATGATCTGACAACACTCGACACAAACTGAGTTTATCGCCTGCAACATTGTTGGTGTAGGTGACCTTTGACAAAGGTCTCTGACATCCTCTCCTCGAATCTCATCGTTGCGTCATATGATAGACTAGAAGACCAACGATAATAATGTTTTAGATATTATTTCCAGCCCTTATCTTTATGTTACTGGTTTATGGCTATGGAAATGAGGGGTTTTGGCCCCACCTCTTACCCGATGGCGAAAGAAGGGTCCAAAATCTCCACTCAAAGAAATTGAACGATATCACATCAGATGCCGCCACGACGTGGAGAGAGCCAGGAGAAACGTCTCACCTTCGTCGGAGGCCCGGCGCTGGTAGACAGGTCAGGCCCGATTCGGTCCAGACTTTTTCAGCAAGCACATCGCCAAAGAAAATCCCAGCAGAGGCAGAATGCGGCAATAGAGCGAGAACTTCTCCTTAGGCAGAGGAGGGTTATATGTGCCTGCAGCGACAAAGCCTCCCTTCCTACATCACTAACCCTAGGAGTCTCGGGCGATACACGGTATCGGCCTATTAGGCCAAAGGGGTATGCGATCCCTGACACAGGACAAGGCCTTTTGTGTTCTGTCTGCGGGAAACCCTCAGCTTCGCCAGGCCAAATTGTCCCTTTGCAAGCATGGGATGTAGGGTCAGGAGCTTTCGATCCACTGATTCCATTGGACGAGACTACCTCTCAATTGAAAGTCCAGGAGATTCTGCATTTTGCATGCACTTCCATCTGGCCAAACTTCCGCCCATTGACCTATACGTCCAAATGCTACCAATCTTGGGTATTCCCATGTGACAATAAAGTACGCCTGTACGCGGTTCTATGGGCAGCTTCCTACCATCAAGACGTCCTCAACGTAACCTATGGCGGTCCGACCTACCAAGCTGGAGCAAAAGAGCAACTCATCTTGAAAGGGTTGACTCTGAAATCCCTGCGGAATGAAGTTGAAGCATTCACCGGAGCAAAACCTCTCGATAGTATTATCATGTGTATCCTGTACTTGGCGGTCAATGAAACAACCGATGCACGGATATATCGCGACCCCAGTCCTTTCAACCCTCCATTTACGTACCTCCACGCCCTGGATATTTATGGTAGTCGGGATTATCACCCGGTTCACTGGACAATTATACAAGATCTACTCGCTCGACATGGTGGAGTGGAAGCTCTTCAAGATCATGCGCTTGCTTGGCTTCTTTCATTATCTGACATCATGGGTGCGGTAAACACGCTGCAGAGGCCAATATATCCCTGCCTGGATATCCATGGGAAGAGAATGATCTTGCAATCTCCTCTGATTCTGTTTAGACCTTATGCTTCGCATTTTGCTCTGGAAAGTGCTGGATCTGGTTTCGAAGAACTACTTGCTATAAACCCCCCTGTTCATCGAGGAATTGTGGCAACGTTTTCACAGATCGGACAGCTATCATGTGTGCTACAATACTACACGATGGAGTCATTTAGTCCAGATGTCCTTGATCTTCTCGGTGATTGTCGAAACTATGTTCACCACAACTTGTTCTCTTTACCCGAAACTAGCTCTACTATGGAGGATATTCTACAACTTTCTGACCAGGGACCTGAGGCAATCGAGTTGTCTCGAGAGATCTATCTGACTTGCCGGCTTGCAATGTTCCTGTATGCAACGCATGTTACCTTCCCACTTCCAAGGTCGGCTACTGTCAGAAGCCAACTTCTACAGCAATTATGTCGCAAAATTGAGTTTCTGGCAAAGAGAAGCACGGCTAGGCGGTTGTTACTATGGTGCGTTAGTGTTATCCTTGTCGCCTTCGACGTAGGGCCAGAGAAGGCGATAGTCAATCTGTTTAAGATGTTGTGCTACGAATTGGAACTCACAGACTTGAATCGTTTGCTGGTGTTAGTTCGAGAGTTTGCATGGGTGGATGAAGCAATTAATCACCATTATGAGAAGTTAGATATTATATTAACCATGGATCAATAAATTATGCTGTAGCTTTATTAACATCGGGGTACCTGAACATCATCGGCACTTAAGCGAGTGATAAATAATGTAGAGCCTCAGTTGTTAGCTTTTCGTGATGTGGTATACTGAATAAGAGTAGTTAATATTACTCTTTTATTGCTACAGAATGAGAAGTGCGCGTGTCGAAACGCGTGTGAGATTGAAACAGGGCCAACTACATCATTTCATCCTGGTTCCTATTTTATCAAGTAGTCAAATAAAGCCACATTCTCCTATACGGATCTCAATTCACTGGTAATTAATTCTTTTGATTTTTTCAACAATATGTAGGCATAATGTTCATGCTATTAAAGACATCTAATTGCTTCATAGTGAGAAACTATTCTCATACACTGAATTGTGTTATGTCTCGTCCCCCTTTCCTGTTTTCTTATAGTATAATGATACAGTAAGCCCTACCCTCTGGCGTTAATATCAGCAAGCTCGTTACGCTCAGTCTCCTTCTGTTTGACAGCCCAAGCAAGCTCTTCGTCAGCCTTTGCAGCTCTCTTCTCGTCCTCAGCGCCCAGCTCCACATTATGAACTAGATAGACAGTGAACAACAACAGAGCCGACACACAGACAGATCCAATCGCAAGTGTTTGCTGTGTCTGACGGTAGCAAGCGTCAATAGCATCTCTATCAGCACTGCCAACCTCGTATCCACGCGCAACCACAATGGATCCAAAGATCTCGCGACCTTCTTCCTCGCCGAAGTAGGTAATGAGCTTTCGTGGGAGTAAAGAGTTCCAAATAGCGCCGCTGACCGTAACCCCTAGATTGGAACCAAACCCGAGAGAAGAGAGATAGACAGCTGTTGCAATGGCGACCTGTTCATTCTCGAGGACTGCCTGGAGAGATACTTGAAGTGGCACTTGGGTAAAACCACGGCCAACACCAAGAAGTGATTTGGTGGTAAGAAACGCGGCTTCTGTAGCGATGTGAGTGCCGGAAATGTTGGTAAGGTAAACTGGTAGCCCCGCAGCCAATATGATACAAACAATTCCGAACATGATAAGAGGTTTTGTGTTTTTGATCAACTTGAGCGACAGGCCAGCCACCAAAGCGCCCACATTGTATGCCACACGCTGGGCATTGTCGACGCGTGTTGCAGCACCGGGAGAGTAATGACCTGCAACTTGGAGAAAACTCGAAAGAAATGGTCTGTAAATACTATCAGACATGGCGATGATTATGACTGACGCGCACGCGATGACAACGTTGTGTTCGCGGATGGTGCGGTATGGTATGATGGGGTTAGAGGCAAACTTGCCGTCCCATACAAGAAAACCGATGAAGGTGATGACACCGATGATGACAAGAACAATAGATGAGGGTCTACTCCATCGATCGGTGTTGTTTCGTCCAGCAATAGTCATCGGCAGCAGTGTCATAGCTAAACTGGCAACGAGTAAAAAAGCACCAATAAGGTCCAACTGAGCTCCAACATGCTTCATCTTGCCAACTGGTCCGGAAGTAGCACCATGCATAAATGACACTTTCTCACTGAGCAATCCAACACGCTTTGCTCGACGGTTCATCCAGACCATGATGCCGATTGTTGGAACAGCAGTAGTGGGTAAGATGATGGACCACATACCAAAACCCCATCTCCACGATGAGTTAAGAAGGATATGTTCGCCCAGATATGTTCCTCCGTAAAGTGTAGGGATCGCGGTGAGGGACTCAGGGAGAGTGAAGAGGATGCCTCTGTTGACAAGAGTGGTAATATCGGCGATAAAGATCTGCTGCATGATATTCCAGGCAGAGTCACCGAGAACGTCAAAGATTGATCCAGCCTGCCATCTATTAGTTGACGGACAAGACGTAGAGGGAGATTTCATACCAAGAAAGTGTCGACGTTGCGACAAGATGCATACATTGCATTACCAATAGCCATGGCCAACGCACCACCGGCGAAACCTTGTGGTCGACCAAAATGCTAAGAACGCAAAGTCAGTGAATATCCTATAATTGTCTTCAAGAGATTCGTACATTGGCAAGCTTAGCCAAAAGCGGGTATGAAACTATCCTGACAATGCCGGCAACAATGGATCCCGTTGCTAGAAGAGAATGTGCTTTGAAGTGACTCGTTGCATATGGTTCGTAAACATTTTGCGTGTAGACTGTCAGATTCATAAAGAAATTCATAATAAGAAGACTTGGACTTGTTAGCACGATCAGGTTGAGGAGACACAAGACTCACCAGCCAATTGCGACTCCCAACGTTTCAGTAGTCCATAGCTTTCTGACAGCTTCATTGGCAGACCTCGGTCTTTCGACTTCCACAGTCGCAGGTTCAGGCTCATATTCTGGACTCATTTTGTATGTTATGTTAAGACAGCTGGATGGCAAATATGACAACGCAACCAAAGAGTTGACCGAGAACAAGTTTCCTCTAAAACGCGCTGGGGTGTCAAGTTTTTAAGTGTCAGATATTCCCCTTAAGTGCAGTCCCTGGAGCAGCACTGATTCCTACCCAAGCATGGATTATCACGGTGATCTTTTCTCATCGTGGTAAGGGAAACTGATTGATAGTATGGCTTGGCATTAGACCCTTTCTCGTTTTTCACCATGTAGCATTAAATTCTACCTATCGGCTGCATAATATCGGCTAGTTGCCAAGACACTATAACGTAAAAGTTTGAGGGGTTTAACTTCGTATAGAAATTGGAAGCGAGAGATTATCAGACAGTTAACATCTTATCTGATGCCGATGAAGGAACCCACATTTTCTCACGCCATGCCATTTGATTTTGACTTTTATCAAGTGGGCCGGCCATATTTGAGCTAGAGTGAATAGGGAAGGATGCCGTTAGTAGACGGGGGATTATGATCAAGGGCTTGGGTTATGCGGATTCATTCCGCAACAGAGATTGAAGTTGACTGGGAACAAACAGAGGCTCGATAGAACATTTCATACAAAAAGCTCCAACATGTGGGCTTCGGTGACTTTGATGGAAGCACATCGAACGAGGTCTTTGAAATGTCCTAAATGGCTGCTACCTTTCAGTCTTTCTGTAAATGCCGGCACACTCCTGCTATATAATAACCCTTTGATAAAATCATCATCCTTTTGCAATCTTCTCAGCCTCTTCCTCCGCTTCGGTGACAATACTATCAGCTTCATCCTTAGTAAATGCATCCGTAAACTTGACCCAACTCCCATGCGCAAGCCCCGTCCCCGCGCCGATGAGCAATCCCAATCCAGCAGTAGGAATAGCCACGACACCGGTCAATAACGCGCCAACACCCATGCCCAAGCCACTCGCCACACCAGCTCCAATTCCCGTTCCCATTGCACCGCCCTGTAGCCAGCCCTTCTCAAGCCTCTCAGCTGTCTTCATAAGCTTGGCTGCCTTCTTATCAATTTCCCTGGCTTCATGGCGAATATTTTCTGCTTGTTCGGGGTCTTCTTCTGTGTCTGCCTTTTCGTGAAGCTCGAGGGATTTTTCCTGCAGGCCTTTTGCCTCCTCAACTCTGCTCTGAATCTCTTTTATGATGCGATCCTTAGTCTGGGATTTGTTTTCAGAAGGGGTGTCGCCATTTTGGCCTTCGCCCTTGGATTGATTGCTAGACATGAACTGGGCTGGGATGGCGCCGGAAAATATTGAAGTGAGTGCCTCGTTCATGGGTCTAGTTAGAATGGATTTGATGATAGGTGATGATGTTGTATTTATATGACAGACTAGACTGCCTTGTAGTTGGAAAACAATTGTGGAATGTGGCTTGAAAAGAAATCTTGTTTGGAAATGTTCTTGTTTTTATGAACACGAGGTGGGGGTGGCGGATGACGTAGGAAGAAACAGACATGTAAGCAATGGAATTATGGTCGCTATGATGCGATTATTTCATGCTTTTTATTGATGTGATGTAGAATACGGTTTCACAGCATGATAATATTTCAAAGGAGTTGTTGAATCTTGTTGATAAATACGCCGTTATCCATGAGATCATCAACTGAACGACACACGTCAGTGCCAACGATTTGTGTACCAACAAACATACTGTACTGAACACGCATTTATCCTCACTCCCGACTTCAACAAAACCCAAAGTAGGGGAGTTATATTTTACTGAACAGAGAAAACGAGGATTGAATAAATAAAACGGTTTGGCGATGCATTAATCTGCATTTAAAAACAGATGTTTTTTGTCTTGGCTACCCTATACCTCATCCTGATATCTGCTTATCTAAGGATGTATCGAGTTGGAAAGATCATCACCCGTAATTGGCCAAGATTGTCAGCATCCCTTTACATCCCTTGCATGGTTGCCTCCCAAGCCTCGATATCAACAATCTGTCCTTTCATTTCATCACCATCCCAACTTTGCAATACTAGCCTCAAAAAGGAAATGTACTTAACTGACTAAACTGACTAAAATATCTAGAGCAGAATGTCAGGAACAGGATTTGACAGACTCGGCTCCACTTCCCCAGACCTGGGCGCGTCATCCCGCGATAACCACGCTCTACTTAACATGGTAGACGGAGAAGAAGGCAACACACGAGGAAGAAACCATGGCGAAGTGAAAGGGGCTACTGCTGACTTGATGCGACGACTTGGAGTCTCGCCTGAGCGACGAATTAAAGTTACACCTGAAGACGATGCACGCGTGCTGAAGAGAATTGATATGGTTGTTCTGCCTCTTATGCTGGCAGTCTACTTCCTCCAAGGTGAATAAAACACATGAAGACCATCAAGCTTATGCTAATAGGAGCCTCAGGCCTCGATAAAGCGACAATCGCATATGCCTCCATCTTCGGCCTCATCGAAGACACGCACCTCAAAGGCAACCAATTCTCGTGGTTAAGCAGCATCGTCTACGTGGCCCAACTCCTCGCGCAGTTTCCGCTAGCATGGCTTCTTGTGAAACTCCCTATAGGGAAGTTTACAGCATGCATGGTGACGCTAT
Organism: Fusarium longipes; assembly: GCA_013618495.1. Classification (NCBI taxonomy): domain Eukaryota; kingdom Fungi; phylum Ascomycota; class Sordariomycetes; order Hypocreales; family Nectriaceae; genus Fusarium; species Fusarium longipes. Next base: position 30,407 of record JABFEY010000085.1, read on the forward strand.
GGGGATTGACTTTGACATTCATGGCTGCGGCGCATACGTTTCATAGCTTGCTTTTCGCGAGGTTTTGGCTGGGTGCTTTTGAGGCTAGTATCGCGCCCAGTTTTGTTGCCATCACGCAAATGTTCTGGAGAAGAAGAGAGCAGCCACTGAGAATGAGTTATTGGTATGCTATGAATGGATTTACGGGTATAGTGAGTTACCCCAGAACAAGTGTGATGTGAGATGGAGCTGACCCGGGAATAGTTTGGAAGTTTGGCAACTTGGTGGCTTGCGCAGTTGCCTTTAGGACTGAAGCCATATCAGGTAGGCACAAAATATCTTAATTCCACCAGTCGCTTACTGACTCATTAGACTATTTTTGTTGCCTTTGGAATCATTACTGTTTGTTTTTCAACGGTCTTGTTCTCGTACATGCCCGACTCCCCAGCAGAGGCCAAGTTTCTCGATAAGCACGACAAGCTCATCGCCATTGAGAGATTGCGAATGAATCAGACCGGAGTCATGTCACGTCAATGGCGATGGGACCATTTCTGGGAGACCATCCGAGACCTCAAAACGTGGTTGTGGTTCGCTCTCATCTTTAGCATCTCGTACGTAAACAAATGCTTGATCTCTGTGGTTTCAAACTGATGTTTTTCATAGAGTACCTTCGGGCGGTGTCGGCTCTTTTGGGCCCCTTCTTATCAAATCATTCGGTTTTGATTCCTTTGAGGCTATCCTCTTCAACGCGCCTTTCGGTATTGTTCAACTTGTGTCTACAGTTGGCGGATCTTATGTGGCAACCAGGTATCACAAGAAGGGCCCAGTCATTGGCTTCCTTGCCATTTTCCCAATTATTGGTTGTATGATCATGTTGTCCACACCGCATACACCGGAGGGAAGAAATACTCTGCTCGGTGGTTATTATATGATCTCGGTCTTTCCAGGAATCGGTATGTTCATTGTCACAATGCGTTGCTTGGGCTGATATTGTCTAGTCCCGTTAATTTACTCGTGGGCCTCCTCAAATACAGCTGGCGACACCAAAAGCAAGTGCAATTCGTCTGTGCTATTCATCGGTCAATCGCTTGGCAACATTATCGGTCCTCTTCTCTACAAACCCTCGGAAGCACCTGAGTACCATAGAGGTTTGTCGTGGAACTTGCTTTTATATATGGCCATCGAAGGTCTAGTTGTCGTAACGAGCATGTATCTCGCTTACCTCAACCGCGACCACAGTTGTCGTCGCGTCTTGGCAGGAAAAGATGCTGTGATTGTTGACTACAGTTTGTATTCATCTGAAGAAGCTGATCGTCTTCGAAGGGTAAAGGCCACAGATGGACAACAGGCTGAGAGTGGGAAGGATGGAACAGTTGGAGATCGGGCATTTGAGGATTTGACGGATTTAATGAACGATGAATTTTTGTTCGTTTTCTAACGGGCATAAGTTGGTTGAGACTTTCAACGGAGACAAGATTTGGTGGTTTTGGTACCCGTGTTGAATTGCCGACTGCTTCCGCGGAACTGCAGCCAATCGGATGTCTGAGATGGAGAAAGCTGGTGGAATGACGTACTGGACCTTGGAATAGATATGTTTTATTATTTGTGAGATAATGAATATTTTTCTACGGGACGCCAGAGACAAATATCTTAGATGGAAATGATATTTACATCGGGTCTTGAGTCAGCTTCTAATGGCTTTCAGGTTTACTGTTGGGCTCTACTCTAGATAGATATTGAACTGTAGGTAGTAGGTAGATACTGGCTCGAGGCGGGTTAGAGGCTATAGTTTGGACCAATCATGTTGAGGGAAATGGAAATGCCGAGGGCATAATATGGAGACGTGCTTCCTCGGAAGCTATCAATGGTCGCACCCGTCTTCTCTGGGGTAAATAATCTGGGGCAATCTACGACGATCACCGACCACTATTCTGCAATACGATATAAATAAATATCCAACTCTTCCTTCTCGACTTTTGTCTTCTTTCATCTATCATATCTGTATAGTATCAACTTTCATCATGGCTCTTACAGAACTCTTAGTTTCTCCATGGGCACCGGTGGCTCTTGTTGTTGCCATCGTTGCATGGTATCTTCTCCCATGGATCAGCAACAAAGACCTTCGTGGCATCCCCGCTCCTTTCCCAGCACAATTCAGCAACCTGTGGCTACTATCCACTTGTAGAAGAGGAAAACGATATGAGATTGTTGACAAAGTTCACAAGAAGTTGGGCCCTCTCGTCCGTATTGCTCCTAACCATGTTAGTGTTGCTGATGCTGATGCTATCAACACTATCTATGGCCACGGAAACGGATTCTTGAAAGCGTACGTTGGATCATAGTTGTCTCGATACAGGATAGAAACTAAACAAACAGTGACTTCTACGACACCTTTGTCTCTATCCGTCGAGGTCTTTTCAATACTCGCGACAGAGCTGAGCATTCTCGAAAGCGCAAGATCGTTTCGCATACTTTTGCTCCCAAATCTGTTCTTGAATTTGAGCCTTATATCCGACAGAACCTCGAGATATTCATCAAGCAATGGGATAGTATCTCTAATAACAAAGAGAGCGACGGTTATGGACGCGTTGATTGCCTCAATTGGTGTAAGCAAACTGATAATCTGTTCAAGATATCTATTAACATTATGTAGTCAACTTTCTGGCTTTTGACATCATCGCTGATCTGGCTTTTGGCAAACCATTCGGTAAACAAATCAGCAATAATCTTAATACAACAGCTAATATGTCTAAGGAATGCTCGCTTCTGGTGCCGACATCGCTGAAGTAAAAGCCACACCAACAAGCCCAACAATCTATGCCCCAGCAGTCGAAATTATGAACCGTCGTGGCGAAGTTTCTGCAACTCTCGGGTGCCTTCCCCAGCTCAAGCCTTATGCGAAGTATCTCCCGGACCCATTCTTCAGCCAAGGTCTTCAAGCCGTCGAGAACCTCGCTGGTATCGCCATCGCACGAGTCAGTGAGCGCCTAGAGAGAGGAGGTGATTCTACCCGAAAAGATCTTTTGGCTCGTCTTATGCAGGGTCGTGATGAGAAGGGAGAGCCTCTTGGTCGTGATGAGCTTACGGCAGAAGCCCTCACCCAGTTGATTGCCGGAAGCGACACTACCTCCAACTCTTCCTGTGCGCTTCTATATCACGTTGTCAGGACACCTGGTGTTATGCAAAAGCTGTTTGAAGAAATATCTGCTGTCGCGCCTGAGGATGTTGCTATTCCCGACTTTGAGTCCGTCAAGCACCTGCCATACCTGGGCCACTGCATCAATGAGACTCTGCGAATTCACTCCCCGTCAGGTATCGGTCTACCCCGCGAGATCCCTCCCCATCACAAGGGTGTCACTCTTCAAGGACGCTACTTCGGTCCTGGAACAGTCCTTAGTGTTCCTACATATACCATTCATCACTCAAAGGAGATTTGGGGACCCGATGCTGATGATTTCAACCCTGAGCGTTGGGAGAACCTGACTGACAAGCAGAAAATCGCGTTCATTCCCTTCAGCTATGGCCCTCGCTCATGTGTGGGCAGAAACTTGGCTGAGATGCAGATGAGACTAATTGCTGCTACTTGGATTAAGAGATATAACGTTGTTTTGAGACAGGACGTTATGGAAACTCGTGAGGGATTCTTACGCAAGCCTATGGGCTTGGACGTGGGTTTGGCTCGGCGATAGATGCAACGGACTAGAAAACGAAGCACACGGGTGTGATAGGCGCATTTACAAGAGTATGAATAAACTGATCACATTTTATCTGGACAACTCCAACATTGTGGAAAATGCCTCGAGATGAAGCACTTCCTGGTGTCATTAATATCGAGATGATGCTTTTCGATACAATTTGGATTCGGACGGACGTAACAACTAAGCTATGATGAGTCTACGTTATGCCACTAACGTGCAATTACATGAGCCTGGAACCCCCGAATTACTGTTCTCTGCATCATAAGAGGTTCTATACCAGTTGGAAGATGTGTGTATCATTGTACCTAGACTCTCCTCAAATCCTATAGTTAGAGTTTTCTAGATTTCTACCACCATTCCTCTCCCAAGGCGATATGTTATATGCACTTGGAAATTCCATACTCCCTTCTGTCTGTCCTATCGTCTTATCTCGTTGCAGAACAGTGTGAATCTCATGATGCTTTTGTTCCATTCCAACTTCTTCTGACATCGGCTCCACAGCGAAGAATGCCACTTTGTCATTATTATCATCCCCCGTTCTGCCCGGATGTCTTCGTAGCTTCAGACGAATACTACTAAGACGCTTCGATAGAGGTTCTGCCCCTGAAGTCTCAGCTGCAGGGACAATATTGTCAAGATCGGGGTTCCTTGTTGTCCGTAGTATAGTTGAAAAAGAACTTCCATATGATGCTGAGGCAGATTTGATGCATAAACATCCAATGGTAACCACAATTGTAGAAAGTAGTACGCCTGCACCATACGCGATGAACAAGTTGCGGGGATCGTATGAGAATTCGTTTTGAGCAGATGAATACATCACAGGACCACGAGCTGCAACGGTGTTGTTTTGTCTAAAGAAGAATGCCAAGTCAGATTGGTTCGATGGAATCATGTCTCAGCACTTACAGAAAAATCGGATTGCTGAACAGACTGATTGTGATGTTTGTAAATAGCTCTTCCAAAGCGTCAGACATGGAAATGTTTCCAATCGTGGATTCAAGCGTGCCCGTGTTCAAAATCTGCATCTCTTTGGTGTCCATGAGAACAGTGCTTCTTATCTGTGTGTAAATAGAAAATAACCTGCCATAGTGTGTCTTGACCAGGTTACCCATTAGCATTTGTCCTACTGCAGACATAATTGAGAAGTAGGCATGAGCGGAATTGCATTCTCGACGCTCTCGCCCTTCGCAAGTTGTGGGATTGAATGATAAAGACATCGGGTTGAGCCTCTCTGACTTGTGATTGACGCGCTGTTGACCGTTCTGGAACGTGATATTGAGTGAGTAAGATGAATTGTAGAGTTGGCATTGAATAGTCTTGTTTGCCCGGCTCGACAGTCCATCTGGCACGGCCACATAGAACTCGGCTGGGCTTTTGTTGAATGCTGTCTGGTCGAGAGACTCGGCATTGGCCACCAGGGAATCGTTTACTGCATAAGCCAACCCTCTTAAAGCAAATGCCTCCTCGACTCCAGGTTCATAAGAGTCACCGTCAGCCGGGAGGTATTCCTTACTGGCTCCAGGTGGAAGAGCATCAGTGCTCGAGGTCGGGATGAACCCAACGTATGCGAACGGATCTGCAATCCAGCTGCTGTTCTTGATAACGTCTCCTATTTGTTTGACGAATGACATGTTTTTGGGTGTGTCGCAAGAGATTGTCGGGCCATAAAAGTCGAGAACGTATGATGAATTGGGAGAGGGCGCTGGTAGAGTGAGGATGGAGCCTAGAGATGCTACCGACAAAAGTACTCTTGAGAGGTAGGTCGACGGAACGAGTTTTCCCCCTCCATTTATACCTGTCCATTGGCCAAAGTTCTCTATGACATCGTAATCGGGAATTGGTATTGGTGCGTCAAGGATTGTGATGTTTGGTTGAGAAGACACTTGAACGGTCAGGGTAGCTGGAGTGACAACAGCGACAAGAGGTAAAGCCCTTGGAATAAATGTCAGCAGTCTGCCTTCTGACAAGCTGAGGAACGATATCTTACCATGATATTATAGCCACTACGGCGAGCGCAGGTGCGGCGGTCCACAGCTCCAAAGTGATAAAGTCCCACGCATTATGCACAATTCCAAAAAGAGAGTTGACTCCCTGAATAGTGATGGAATTCGAACTCAGAGTTCGCCACAGTATTTGCGTATATGCGATCCCTACCGCTGCTGATAAGAACGCTCTCACTAGAAAAGCCACTCCAGTGCCTGCACGTAAAAACCACTGCTGCTGGCTCTGACTTTCGACAATTCTTCCATTGAGGTTATCGTAATAGAAATGATGACCAAGAGCGAGTAATATTCCCAAGAATAGACTGCTTCCCATAAGGGCAGGCGTTAGCTTGTGGCCTGACATTTTATGGCCTGGCAGAAGAAGTTGAGCACATACTGGAACTGACGGGGATGGCTCAGCTATATATATACTGGTTCTTATAACAAATACGCGCTGTACTGCTAAATTTGATGCGCCGATCACTGGAAAAGCAGAACGTAGAGCAGGGTTGAACCAACAGACAAAAGTGACTGGTTGATGGCACAGAACGCTCAGTGGATTGCATGTGCTCATGGCGCCTAGCCCCGTTTACCAGGACTCGATAGGCAGTCATCCAATCCGATAGAAGAAATTGCCGCTGGGCAATCAATCAGCACAGAGACTGTGCCGCGTTGCTATCCAAAGGAGTAGGCGGTGAAAGACCAACCCCGCCGAGACAGCTTCTGTTTTATCCCCTTGAACAAGCTAGGATCTTCAGCCTTGGAGCGGGGTTTCCTTTTCATGGTCATGTATGATTGGATCCAGCCCCCCATCTCTTTCAGCTCCATACCAGACCCTGGACGAAATGAGTTTAGTCTTAGCTTATGAGGCTGTGCAAGCTTCGCAATCAACCCAAATGGAAAGCATGCCTCGAGATTGCTTCTTCCTTTACCATCTGTGCAACAAGAACGGTTTCCGAGTCTCAAGTGCAACCATCCATCCACTTTTCAGTTGTACAAAATGGGTGAAGGTGGCTACCTCATCCTCGTAAACGGTACGCCGTACCGTTGGAAACGATCCGACCAGATGAGCTATCAGATGAAATCTTGGGATTTCCCAGACGTCATTGAAGCAGGCAAGTTTGCACTGCCCTTTCGAGAATCCTGGCTTCTGGATCTGACCAACTGATAGGGAAGGTCCCCAGAACATACATTGAATTCAGTCAAGGAGCATTCAAGAAGCGCTCCGACACGAGCGGCTCAGTCAAGTACAGTCTAGAAGGCACGAAATGCAGCTTCACCATTCATGTGCGCGACGACGATGAGAGAGTTTGGATCAAGCTCGACGCTCTTGAATCCATTGGCAACAGTCGTGGCTCTGAGATTCAACTTGGATGGCGCCACGATGAATGCATCACTTTTGTCCTATCTGGCAAAGAAGGTGAGTTTCACACGACCAACCCACCAACGGACTGGATGCAAAAGTGCAGGGGTACACTCGGGCAGCGACCTCTCTCGCAAATTTGTATGCTGGGGACCCACGACTCTGGCATGTCGACTACCTCGCACTCGCTTGTTCCGGTCAGTGTGATTGACCCGTATGTTCTGTGTCAATGCGAGGATATATATGGACAGCTCGAAAAGGGAGCGAGATACTTTGACATTCGGCCTCAGATCTACAAAGGAAAGTGGTGCACAGGTCACTACACTGGTAAAGTTGGTGCTCGGGGAGAGTCTATCCCCAGCATCATTGATGGCGTGAACAAGTTCACAAAGAACAATGGGGAACTGATCATCATCAACTTCTCCCACTCTCTTCAAAGCGACGTCGAAGACTGGCGAGAGTTCAACAAGGAAGAATGGCACGCTCTTATGAAAGAGCTCTTAAAGTTGGATAATCTGTTCATCCTGCAGGACAAGTCCAAGGCGAACAACCTCGGTGCCCTCAAGCTCGACGACTTCATCGGCAATGGAAAAGCAGCAGTGGTTTGCATTATTGAGGAATGGGGAAGTCTAAGCCTGGGTGACTACGCACAAAAGGGATTTTACAAATCCTCCCAGTTCAATGTTCGAAACGAATACTCCAACAAAGACGAAACCGACGTCATGGTCAATGACCAGATCGAGAAGATGAAGGGCCATATGTCTTCCAAAGACAAGCGACTCTTTTTGCTCTCTTGGACGCTGACGCAGCAAGTACCCGAGTGGATGGGAAGTGTGAGGGGTTTGGCAGACAGCGTGGGCGACGCGCTGAAGCCGATTAAGTTTCTCGCTCGGGACTGCAACAAGGAACTCTTCACGAAGCTTTTGCCTGAAGTCAGTGAGAAATCATTCCCAAACGTGGTTTATATCGACTACCTCAACAACAAAGACTACGTTGCTTTGGTGATTGCGATCAACGATAAAGTTTTGAATAACTGAGGGTAGATGAGTTTCAAGGGTAAATTGTCTGCAATGTTACTGATTCTGATTATGGCAATCTGACGACTATTCTTCCTGTAACTTTCTGCTTCTGAAGATCTCTGATGACTTGGCCGACTTGTTCAAATTCAAGTACCTTGACGTCTGGGACTATTGTACCTTCCACTGCATGCTGCAGAAGCTCGTCCAACTGATTCTCTGTGCCAACCGCAACACCAGTAACAGTAAGCGCTGATTCAAAGTCAGTCATCACTTAATTTATAGAACCATATGCTTAGTACTTACATCGCGCTGAACAAATTGTAGCGGAAAGAGGAATGGTGAAATCGTTTTGTGGGAGGCCAATGTTGACGATGATTCCCATGTTCCTCACCAAGCTTGGAGCTTGGATGAAAGCTTCCCGCGAAGCAGTAACAACCAACACAGCCGCTGCTCCCTCTTCAGTCAGTTCCCTGACCCTCTCTTCAACATCTTCCATGTTGAAATCAATGAAGTGCTTGGCACCACTTTCCAAGCTCAGCTGACGTCTTGTGTCCCCAGTATCGACTGCGATAACTCGCAAACCATTCAGTCTTGAGGCAATCTGAACACCCAGGTGACCAAGTCCACCTCCAGAACCAGATATCACAACCCAATCCCCTTTGTCAGCATACCCGACAAGCTTTGAAACAGCGCCAGCCATGGTTAACCCTGCACACAGTAATGGAGCAGCTACCTCTCCAGGAATGTCATCTGGTATTTCAGTCACATGTCTAGCATCTGCGATCATGTACTCCTGTAAAGTCCCAGAAACGTGCTTTCCTGTGTTGAGCTGTTTTGGACAATTATTGTGATAGCCTCGCTTGCAGATTGTGCACATTCCGCATGCGCTGTAGAGCCATTTTACGCCAACTCTTTTGTTGAGAAGAGTAGCACCAACGTCTTGTCCTAATTTGACGACTGTTCCGATGCCTTCATGTCCGACGATGGAATCATAAGCGCCCCATCCTGAAAGTGCACGAATTTCTGAACCACTGTTACAAATCAGCATAGGAGCCGATCTCACGATGACCTACTTACCAAACCCCAGTAAAGGCCAGCTTGATCAGAACCTCGTTTTTTCCGGGTTTACCAACCGGAATATCTGATCGGATTACAACTCGTGCGTCATCGCCAGGATTTTCGATGACAGCTGCTTTCTGGACCAAGGGTATGGAAATGCTCATGGTGAATTCTGAGTGTGAGATTAGCGGTTATCTTCGCTTATGCTGGGCATTGCAGGTTTTAAGAGCCACTGTAAAATGCTCTTGGGGGATCGATTAGTGAGTGGGTTCTAGCAGCCGAGCCAAGTACCGCTCCGAGAGCTAGCCGATACATTTGCCGAAGTCTGGTAATCAGATTGACGGTTCCTTCTATTGGATGATAGCTCAATACACAAATAGTTGACAACTGTATATAACAATTACCTATTTTGTAAAACGGTTAAGATGCGCTATCAAACTCAACTATGCCCAGAAATTGGCTTGGCTTGATACAACTCCTCCAAGTACGCAATCTCGTCCTTGTTTAAAACCTTACCCCTAGCACTAACAGCTTGCTCAATCCTCTCGACATTACTGAACCCAATAATCGGACTGGTGATCCTCTGATTGATCCACGCCAGTGCAACATGTGCCATGGGCCATTCATGCTTCTCGGCAATCTCCATGACCCTTCCAATAATCTTATTGTCAACTTCCGACAACTCACCTGAACTCTCCTTCTCCCCTTTGCTCCGGTCTGTGGACCCGAATTGAGCTGGTGGACGGGCAAGATGACCTCTGCAAAGAGGCGCCCAGGGAATAATACCCACGCCTGTGTCGTTGCAGTACCGAATCATCTCCCGCTCTTCTTCACGGTAGAGAAGGTTGTAATGATTCTGCATGCTAATAAACTGTGTCCAGCCATTCTTTTCGGCGACGAATTGCATCCGCGCGAATTGCGTAGCCCACATGCTACTGGCACCAATATACCGCACTTTGCCCGATTGAACGAGATCATGAAGTGCTTTCATAGTCTCTTCAAGAGGCGTGGTTTCGTCATAACGGTGTATCTGTAAGAGATCGATGTAGTCGGTGTCGAGACGCTTGAGGGATGCTTCAACTTGGTTGAAGATTGCAGCGCGGGAGAGACCATACTGGTTTTGATAATCCTTCGACGCCTCGAATTCAGGCTTGTAGAAAATATGCCGAGCGCCTGAGACATTGTCAGTATGTTCGGCGGTAACATCAGACGGTATATCCACCTGGCTCTTCACCAACTGCCCAACGACATTTGCTAAGGATAATAACCTTGTGGCGAGGAATGTTGAACTTCTTCAATGCCTTGCCAACAATTTCTTCGGATACACCATTGCTGTACACATTAGCGGTATCCCATGTATTGAGACCGCGATCATAAGCAGCTTTGAGAAGATCAAGTGCCTGTCGGTATATTGTCAGTAGTGGTGCTGATAAACAGGCGGGATACAGTACCTCTTCTTCTCCAATCACCCAGGGAAGGACTCTCTTATCACCAAAGCTCATGCATCCAAACACTGGAACCGAGATTCGCAGACCGGATTTACCCAAATTGCGATATTCGCATTTGGATGACTCGAGGGAAGCCTTGAGCTGTGGCGGGACCTCGTTGGAAGACATTGCAATGCGTAAGATTGGAGTCTCAGTGGGATGGAAAGAGATGGAGGTAGTCAAGCTAATGTAGGTAGGTGGTCAGATACTTAAATAAGATAATCAGATAGATGGATAATCTGATAGGCGGATAAATTCAGCTAGATGTCATCATTGTGTTTATTCTTCTCTACCCCGCTGCTTACTTTCGCGTCTGGGGTTGTTTGAGCGCAGTTCCATGTGATTTGAGAGACTTGTCTGTTTATACGTAGGGAAACATAGCAGATACACTTGGGTTGATGAGCCTTGCCTAAATTTGGCGCATCTAACCCTGGTTCAATCGATGGAGTGGCCTTCAAGCCATGCTGTTGTCAAGTTAGGGCAAATGCAGCTAGTCCAAAACAGTTGATAAAGAAATCATCCTTAAAAATATTATAGACTAGCTCTTCGATCCCAGTAATCAAATCTCAATTAGCAATGAAACCGTCTTTCATCATAGATTCGGCAAAGACAAGCACGACCATCCTCTCGGTTGATAGGCCCCCTCGCTTCAGCTAACGATTATGCTTGCGACGGCCACCCTGTAGCGCCCTTTAACTCCTACGGAGTCTCGGCCGTGAACTTGCCTAAAAACTGCTTAGCCTTGACGACTCAGGCCTATTTCATGTCTAGTGCTGTTGAAATTTGCGGGGAACCAGTTTCGATCTGTGGGGATGGCAGTCGGCAATTCCTTCGGAACTCATGAATTGGTTGACTGACGTACCGCTATTTTTCCACTGCAGAAGCTGGAATCTTCTTCAACTTAACTTTAACATCAATTCCTCGTCGTCTCTTTTTAGTTCCATCGGAATCTCTGCAGTGTACTTTCTAGAAAAAGCAACAATGCAGCCAACAAAAACAACAAGGAAACGGGTCTCGAGAGCGTGTAATCTTTGTCGCGCGCGCAAAGTACGTTGCATTATTGAGAATCCTTCTGGTCCTTGTGTCAATTGCAGACACAACGACAAGGTTTGTACTTTCAAGCGACGACATGGCATAATGTGAGCTTCTCAACTGAAGTGATTTTTCACCGAATATAACTAATAACGCAGATCATCAACTCCTCAATTGCTACCGAATGGACCTTTGACTCCGCGATCAGGAGAAAACGCGACCGAGAAGCCCACCGAACCCTCAATCCAGAAACCTTTACCTACTACACCTATGACAATACCACCAGCACCCACGACATTTGCATCTTCATCGTCTATCTCCAAACCTTCCACTTCTCAAGATGTCACCCATTTACCTGGTCCTCCATGTCATCCTGATTATGCATTCCTCCAAGTCCCCGACACCAAAGACCTACTACCTCAAGACCTCGCTTTTCTCGTCAGCCAAGGCTGTTTTATAGTACCGCAGCGAGCGGCGCTGGATGACTTTTTGAGACAGTATTTCTTGCATGTGCATCCGATGCTTCCGATCTTGAACGAGAAGGACTTCTGGCTTTCGTATAACTCGGTCGATGCAGATGTGGAGTATGAGATGCCTATGTTGGTTTTGCAAGGTGTCTTGTTCATTTCGTCTGGTGTAAGTGTATATGAAGGAGGTATAAGGTGAAATTACTGACTGATATAGTTTGTATCGACCGAAACTATTAAGCTGTTGGGATTCCCAGATGTTCATCAGGCAAAACTCGCTTTCTATCGGCGGGCCAAGGTATGTCCTCTATCTATTTCAAGGACCAAAGCTCATTAAGACAGCTCCTTTATGACTTCAGCTGCGAAAAGTCATGTATAGCCATAGCCCAAGCGTCTCTCCTACTCGCACATACGCATCTCATACCCCGTTGCATCGCAGGAAACAAACCATTAGGTTCAATCTGGCTAGGCATCGCCATATCCTACGCCCGTGTCGCCAAAGCCCATTGTTATTCCTCTCTCCGTCCGAGCCGCGATTCTGAAGTCGCCAAGGTGCAGAAAATGCGCAACACGCTTAAACGACTCTGGTGGTGCTGCATCATCTGCGACAGGTTACTTCCCCTCACATCGAGGCAAAACATAAAAATCACACCAGCCAATTTTAGTTTCTCGGGATCTTCAACTCTGGGAAGTGCGGATCTTTGCGACGAGTTGTATCACTCTGACGTATATGATTCCACCACAAAGACACTGCATGCAGAGCTTTTAGCAAAGTTGGTTGACCTTTGCGTGGTGCTTACAGATGTTTTGACAGTCGTTTCCGTACTCTACAATAATCCCTCCTGGATGCTTTCTGGGAGAATGGAGGTGGCTAAGGATACGAGTCTGTGCCAAATTGAGTTGAAGAGGTGGTATAATGCCTGGAGTGAAACCAAGGCAACGTTAGAAGAGAGAATGACTGAGGAAGGATCGACGGCAGAGTCCATTATTTTATTCAAGAATCTTATCGAGATGTACTATCAGTAAGTCACTCATCTCGGTACTATTGAGTTGTATACTAACGGTAACAGTTCGGCTCGACTATCAGTCTGCCATTACAATATTCTCCGATCCAGCCTCTTGCCGCCATCTCAATCAGACGTACAACTTCGACGACAAAGCGAAGATCTTCAGGGCTCGGCCTCATGCGTGACAGAATGCCTCCTTGAGTTCGACCGTCTAGGCTTGTCACGTTGGCTTCCCATGACAGCGTACGTCAAACCCTGCCCTCATGTATCTTACTACTAACACTTCACAGCATCGGATGCACAGCCTTCCCTTTAGCTCTACAAATGATTGACGTCGAGCTACTCCGACCCAAGCAAAGATCAATATCCGAAGAGGGCATCACGCTTACTGAAAAGCAGAAACGCGTGGATAATCTCGTTAAACAAATGAAGAGCTACAAGAACAAATATTACATCACGGACTGGGTCATGCGTGCTATCCGTCACGTTGTTGAACTTGCACGACAAAGATCACCTGCGCCACTTGCTATGGAAGATGATCCTTCGCCAAGTAGTTACATCGAAATGTTAAAGAAAAAACCAAGTTACTACTTGAAGCTCGTCATGACTCTTGATATGAGTATCAGCAATGGACGACTACCAGACGAGTGCGACTTTCCTCCGTCGTTACGAAAAGCCGGTCGTTTACACGCGAAATCACAAACGATGTCCACATCAACATCTGATCAAGAGTCAATCAAACGCTTTTCAGCAATGAATAAAGACCTCATACCCGACACCCCGTCAGATGAGATTGGAATTACCACGACAGACTTGCAAAACCGAGCCGAAGCTCATGATGCCGTTATGGTGGACCAAGAATCTTTCTTTAACACAAAACAGGCGTTTCCAGTTGATCTTACCGCCGCCTTATGTGAAATCACAAACATTCCGCCGCTGGACTTTAGCGATATGCCGTTGTGGGATTCTTCGCATTTCAACGACCTCGGAAGCGTGCCATTTTGGCCCTATGAGTTGCTCGGCTCACCACCTGACAACTTGGGCCTATCGGAGGAGGTCCAGATAGACAATGTCTTTTCTGGACTAGCAGGAGTTCAGAATGAGGCGTTAGCGCTTGAAAACAATAGGGTGCAAAGTAGTGAATTAGCTAGTCTCTCTACAGAGTCTTTTTAAAGCTACCTATATATCATATATAAAATGTCTGCATTTAGTAAAGTTTCTAAGACTTATTAAATGAAACTCTATATTTTATATTTTATACTTCTATATTGAACCAATTGCTTAATCTGAGTTATGCCAGAAATACCTACATTGCATTCCCATATCCTTAAATGCATTTGTAAAGATTACCAGCCCCACCTTGCTGCCTAACTCCGCCTCTATTATAAAAGACTTCACAGTGATACATTTCTATTCTTTCCCTCTCTTCCCAACATCACTCACCATGGCACTCAGTGAGCTTCCTCGTGAGATTCTTACCGAAATCTTTTCACTTGATCATGGTCTTTTACACAAAAATGATCTCCTTTCAGCACGGCTTACATGTCGCGAACTCGCTCAAATTCTAACCCCAATCCTTTACCACACTATAAGGATTTCTCCGTTGATTCAAGACCGCGATGAATTCTTGAAGATTGCAAGGCAGCCTCACCTTGCCTGTCATGTTCGGGTCATCATCTGGGAAGAACTGAATGGAGACCTATCCCAACTGGACCCGGTATCTTGGCATAATGGACTTCCAGTTGCGGAACATCCGTTTTTCGAAGATCTCACCGCCAACGCTAAAGAACTGTTCTGGTTGAAGGAAACCACTACCGACTTCTATCCCCAATACGCCGTCAGGCCTCTACCGACGGATCTTGCAGAATTCAAGGCAGAATTTCTAGATGTCATCGACAGTATGCCCAACTTGTGTACTTTCGTATCAAAGCCTATGAATCCTCGGCGAGAGATCAAACTTCCTTCAATGGATTATGTCATTACTGTTTTGACTATCACGAATTATATACACAAAGACGTTCGAAGTGGCTACTTCAACTTCGGTTTCCACTTCTTCCTTGTCCCCGCACTCGAACTTCTTGCTCAAAAACCTGCTGGCGGAAGGTCGTCGCCCAAGATCACCAACCTCCTTTACGCTGATGAAGGCGCACCGTCTTGGACTTCCCTCATACACTTGGAAAGTTCATTAGCGTTTTCAACGATCGAACACTTGGATCTCTGTATTGCTGGCAAAAGTAACTATAATGTCATCACCGACCTGCTTGGGTTCTTCAATTGCTTCCAGAATGCCCCCAACCTGACAACTCTCACGATATGTCAGGAGACACACAGAAATGAAACTATCTATGGAAGGCATACCTCCAGTATCATAAATGAATTGCCGACATTACCCAAACTCACTGAGGTACACTTTTTTGACATCGCGAAGAACGAGGATGAAGAGATTAGATCGTGGACTAGGTCTATCGAGTCCGAGTTTGGGGATCACACTGAAGAAGAGATAGGATATCGTCACGTCCTTGAAAGAATGGCTCGTCAAGGCACGTTGGATGAAGAGCCGATGGACGATGAAGATGAGCAAGCGGCGAGTTATCTTGCACCCGTGCAATTCATCAAGCGTCATGCGAAGACCCTAAAAAGTGTCTACATCTCTTCTTCTGGCATATGTAAGCAGGTTCTGAAGCAGCTTAAATCACTTCGAACACTACAGCTTGAACGGTTTGTCATAGTATCCGGTGATGACTTCGAGGGACTTTGTCACGATTATCACGATTATGAAAAAGCTGGTAAGGAGAAGCACAAGCATATCGACGAACAAGTGATCCTTGATTACATAAACCGAGATGGAAAATGCCCACCATGGCCATCAATCCCATACGGAGAAGCAGATCGAAGGACAGAGCTACATACGCACGATGCCATATTCGACAACAACGATCCTATGGACGCAGCTGTTTTCGATACACGCGGACCTCGTTGGCAAGAGAGGGGTTATGATTTCTCAGATGTTCAGCTTCTTGACTCCAAGGCTTTCGATCGAAGAGATGAGAATGGTTTATGTCACAGCATTGGGGCGGGGAGGATTGAAGATACCAAGACAGGGCTGTGGGTTGATTATGATGGAGTCTACTACGACCCTAGAACGGACGAAGAGATTTCAAATCCAGCCGAGATCTGCCCATCCACGAATGAAGCATGGACTAAACAAGGAAAGCGAGAATGGGATCCGGAACGAGGACTCTGGAGAGACGCAGAGACTGGTAGTGTTTCGAAATTTGCCGTCGATAGAGAACGCTTGAAAGTACCGAACCTCCGCGACTATGACCCTTGGACAAACGACGATATGCAACCCATTTATGACGAAGAAGAAGAGTTACATCTACTGAGAATCGAAGGAGCCCCATGTTGGGACTGGGGTCGGGATGAAGACGGCAAGATATGGTACTGGCAGACAACATCCAGCACAGGCCATATCACTGAGATGTGGCGTTTCGAGCACAAGGGCGAATATGCATACGGCAACGATCCGCTCGAGTTTTGGGATGATTACTACAACGAAGCTGGAGACGACGCGGAAGCAACTCCATTTGGCTGGAACTTGTCGCTGTTCTCTTTGAGATCGAAAGAGTGTGGAAGTGAAATCCCCAATGGAGACGTATGTAAAGGTTTGACAGAATACACCAGGTCCAAGGACCCCATGTTTGAAGAAGAGACTTGGTTGGGTACTGGTAGTTGGTGGAAGTATATCCCCGCCCCTATCGGCATTGACCTGGGGTCTGAGGAAGATTGGTACTCTGTATTTGATAGCGCTGCAGTGTCACTAAAAGAAGCTGTACGGGATCGGGGTTACTATGAAACCCAACGGTAGTCGAGATAGCCTTAGCAATAATGGCTATACTTTCTGAATTCTTTATCAAATACAACCTACTACTTTATGGTATCTACCACTGTACTAAGTCCTGAACCATGACTGGCATCCCACTCTTCATACTATGGTTCGCTCCAACACCTACAAGCACCGCATTCCCACCGTCTCTGATGTAAGCAGCCCTCTTGAAATTATCATTCTGATCGCCCAAAATAACATCCTTCAACAAAACGGGATCACCACCTCCATGTCCACCCTCCTGCTTCACAACATCCACAACATAAGGCTTGTCAAACAGAGGATACACGACAATCTTGGTCTGCTCAACACCGCCTTGTATGTACTTCTCGTCTTCTCCAGAAGCGTCTTTCGTGACAGGATCTCCAAGAGGGTTGTATCCGCTCTCGACAACATTGATCTCGATGCGACCCTTGCTACCGTTGAAGACGCACCGGTAGCCTTCCCATGGCGCGTAGGCGTATGTGTTGTACGTCATGACAGCGCGGTTCTTGTACTTGATTATCATGGACAAGTTATCCTCGATGGTGATACCTTCTCCAAAGCAATTTCTGTCACGGATATAGCCATCCTCGTGCTCAGCGTCCAGATACAACTTCTTCATCCGCTCGTTATCATCAAGCTGGAATGCGAAGGGGTCGTTCTTGGCATCTTCGTTGTTCTTGTACCGCTCGCCTAGGTTCTTTTCCCCGCGACGCTCAGCGTTTTCCTTTCCGTAGAAGCGCAGGTCGCCGAGACAATACACGAGTTCTGGTTCAGTGTTCAGCCAAAAATGCACCAAATCGAAATGGTGGATTGACTTGTGCATTTGAATACCACCACTAGTTTCTTTGTGACGATGCCAGCGGCGCATAAAGTCTGCGCCGTGTGCACAGTCGAGAATCCAGTCCATATGCACTGTTGATATCTCGCCAATAACACCCGAGTCGATAAGTTCACGGACTTTGGTATGATGAGGAGCGTAGCGATAGTTGAATAGAACACGGACTTGTTTACCAGTCCTCTTCTCCGCGTCGACCATTTGCTGAAGCTTATGTTCGTCGATGGTCATTGGCTTTTCAGTGATAGCATCACAGCCTAGTTCCATAGCCCTGATGCAGTAGTGGTGATGGAAAAGGTCAATTGTTGTGACGATGACAACGTCTGCTTTCTGCTCTTGAACCATTTTATCGAAATCAGAGTCTTTGTAGGTTGGGACTTTTTCACCTCCCAGCTCAACGATGTGGTCATTTGCGACATCCATGCGAGTCTGGTTCGTGTCGCAAATGCCAACTAGCTTGGCTACATCTTTGAAGTCTTGGATAATAGCCTGGTAGTACATGGCTGAGCGAACGCCCATGCCAACAATGACATAGCGTTTGAATTGATCTGAAGGCATTTTGATAAGAGAGTTGTTTGAAAGACAATGATTGTGATGATGAACAGAACCCCTCATCAGCGAGTACAGCAAATAAATACTCCAATGAGTGGCCGATTACTCAGATGCAGCGTGTGGTATATTCTACCCCGCCGATGCCTCGGGGGAGTAATTCCCGACAAGACAGCTGTCGGCCTGTTGGTGGTGGAGGATCCTTGGCTGAGTTGCAGATCACACCGTTTCGAGATAGTGCATCAGTTATATCAAGTTTGCTGGCTGTCATCGTGGATGATCAATTGTTGGAGAACTGGGGAATTTCCACTTTATATACTGCTCGGACACTATATCTATGCCCGACTTTACGACAACTGTCGGAGAAGTGTCCTTGAACATATGTTCACCATGCATATCGGAAAGAAAGGCGATGACAAAGGTGTCTATGGGTTGGGGTGGGAAACTCTATTTTGCGTCTAATAGTGAGGGTTGCCATTTCCTTATCTAGTCTTCGGATCATTTTTAAAGCATAATCAAACTCGCAGTGTCCAGGTCATAGTCCGCTGTTTAGAGCTTCATCAATTTACGAAGGTCGGACTCATTCTGACTCTCGCTATCACCAAGACGACCAACCTCCTGGCCCTAGTTCCAAGCTGTCAGCGACATTCTTGTCAGAAAAATAATGAAACCTACGTATTTAACCTTGACAACAGTTGGAAGACACTGAATGTTGTACGGCGCCTTGCGATACTTGTTCTCTGGGTTTCCCTTCCATTGCTCGCGAGTGCCCGCCATGACAAGATGGGCATTGGGAGCTGATGCATCACCAAAGACAGCATTCAAAGCAGGGAGGGCATTGCGGCAATCAGGGCACCACGAGGGCTCGCCTGAAGCAAAGTAGACGACGTAGTGTGTGTCGTCGTTTGAGGTGGGAGGGACGTCAGCGTTGATGATTGGCATTTTGAAGTGGTATGAAGTTGAATGCAATTGAGGATGAGAGACAAAGAGCGCAGAATAAACAGAGATTTCTTTCTCGTTATGTCGTGATCGAAAAGAAAATCACGGACAAACCCCTCACAGTGCGTGCTCGAATTATACTTACCTTATTCGTTCGTTGAATGTGGAAATGCGCACTGTCTTATTGTTGCTATCATTCCAGCATCTCGAAAAAGACTTACATACATCATCATCTTCTTAAAGTGTATCGATATCCTCAATTATGTACCTATCTAACTGGTAGACATGCTTTTTGGAGATCATCGACCCTTGAATACTATCCTGTATCAAATCTTACTGCTTATCTTGTGATAATGAAGTATTATTTGTTGTCGAGAAACAACTGACAACTACTTATTCCGCACTTCGATGTAAAACCACCTCGGGTGCAATCTATTGCTCGGCTCAACGGGTTAACGGGTTGTCTGAGAACTAAGTCAATTGAGGCAAGGCTCAAAGAGAATGAGCTGAGCGAGGAAGAAGAAATATCCGCCCCGCATTGACGGAACCAGTATAAAGAGTCACAAGGCATGTATGAGAACATGATTCAACCACACTCAGCTTTACATCAAGTAACGGATTACCCATCTAACTTCATGATGACCTCCCCAAAAGTTCGTATTGCCGTAATAGGTACTGGCGGAATCGGACCTCGCCACGCAAGAACCGTAGCCAACAGTAATGTTGCTATTCTCATTGCCATCGTCGACCCAGCAGCATCCGCTGCAACATTAGCTGCTGAACTCAATGTTTCGCACTATCTGTCTGTTTCTGAACTCATTCAGTCACCCGACAAGCCTGATGCTGCAATTATCAGCACTCCTAACTTTACCCATGTTGCTCTATCAAAAGAGCTGGCAGACAGTGGCACACATATCCTCATCGAAAAACCAATTAGTTGTGACGTGCCCAGCGGCAAAGACCTTATTCAGCACTTACAAGGGACTTCAGTGAAAGCTCTTGTGGGACACCACCGCAGATTCAACCCGTATATGGTAGCTGCAAAGAAGATTCTTACTTCGGGCTCTCTGGGTCAGATCCTTGCCGTGAATGGGCTATGGACTCTGTTCAAACCTCCAGAATACTTCGATGCTCCTGCAGAATGGCGAAGAGAGAAATCAGGAGGACCAATTCTGATCAACATGGTTCATGAAGTTGATCTCCTTCACTACCTCTTCGGTCCGATCATCCGAGTGCACGCCGAAAAGACAATTTCCCAACGAGGATTCGAAGCTGAAGAGGGTGCAGCTCTAACGCTGAGATTCAAGTCTGGCATTGTCGGAAGCTTCTTAGTATCCGACCATACTCCATCCCCATACAATTTCGAGTCAGGCACGGGAGAGAATCCCCTCATTCCGAAGACTGGACAGGACTTCTACCGCATTTTCGGTACAGATGGATCACTCAGCGTCCCAGATATGACACAGTGGTCATACAAGGGCAAGGATAATAAATCATGGCACTCAGACCTTGTGCAGGAGAAGGGTGTCGTGTCTCATCGTGTGCCTTTTGACGACCAGCTAGAGCATTTTGTGAAAGTTATCAAAGGGCAGGAGACCCCTAGCTGTACAGCCAAGGCCGGGCTTGCCGCACTTATAGTTTGCGATGCTATCAGGGAGGCTTTAGAGGGAAACAAGACGATCGATATTGAGGAGTATAACTTGTCAGCCTAGATGGTATGGCAAGTCTTCAGCGAATTATGCCGCCTTTGGACAAACAGTGCCATCATCTATGGACAAGGTTGTTGCATCGATAGTATATACGTGTCACTTGTATTTACTCCCATACAGTGTTAGCACTGCATTAGCTGATTATTGTATTCAGCATACAACGTGTTATTCTATAGCTCCATGTCTCTCCATTGCTCTAATTCAGTGGCTATTGAATAGTGATCTCTACAAGCTCATGTTCCTCGGCTGAAACCTCTCCATACATAACTCCATGCACATAACAGTCACCAACAAGTCTCCAACCTCTTTCCGATTCCCTAAGGATGAGTGGGGTGTTACAGCCTCTGAGAAGCATTATACTGTCCCCTATCTCAGCAGCACAAGTTCCCATTCCCATTCTGCCTTCTTCCGTACCAAACACACGTCTCCACGCCATCGCATTGACCGCCCAAGACAAAGCCTCTCGTTGCGATTCAGTAGATCCATAGAAATTATCTCGAATCAATAACTTACGCCGTGACGACCACTTGTTTAGGCCGAAAATGAGCTCCTCCAATGTGTAACCGCAAAGACGCAGATACTTATTTCGTTCCATAAAATGATGAAGTCCGAATCCGTATGTCCAGACCCCAAGCGCCCCTTTCTGCCACAGACTAGGCTCCAGCAACCAAGAATAAGATTCTGGGGCTCGTGTGCTACCTTCAGCTGTCGTATCGCCTACAATCGTCCTCCAAAATGCATTTCTAGTTTCCTCAAGACTCCCATATCCGCTGTTCTGATAAATGCCCCTGTTCATGGGGTAGCGGTCATCGGCCTCTTTTAGATTGCTCGCGCTCACCGAGACAATCTTGTCAATTACGATTCCCCTCGTTACTAGCATCGTTCCTTGAAACAAAAAGAATGGTTGTGTCGAATGGAGCTCTATATCGGCTTCATAAGCACCCCCAAGATGAACTATTGGGGCAGGATCGCATGTCCAGCAGACTGTCCACGAGGGGATTTTGTGAGGGCAGATACTTCCAGCTCCAGGACCTTGGCCAGTCCCAGCGCTAGTATTGATAGCCCATAGTGCTATAGATGCACTCAGCTTGGCTACTGTCGTAGTGCTGCCTTCTCGTAGCTTTGGGGGAAGATCCCGCACTGTCTTCTGGCTATTTCGCAGTGGACCAGCGCACCTGGACACTAGCCTGAGAATGCTCAAGTTACCAGCCGCTATAAATGCAGATGTGAATGCAATATACAACGTTTCAATAGATATTTTATAGTCAGCCTTTTGTTGCCAAAGAATACTGTCAGCAACAGATTTGAGACCGAGGATGCCGTAGACTCTGTCCCTCTCCTCTGAAAGGCTTGCATCCCGGACAAGTATCAGAGCTTGGACCAGGCTGTTCCAATTACTGATCCCTTCACTTCGCTGATGTGTCTGGATGTTCATCATTGCTATCTGTATCTTCCATAATCTCTCCGAAGAGACCGCTCTCGCAGCAGGCTGTCGGTCTTGTGCAATGTCAAAAGGCCATGTCAATCGTGTCTGTTGTTGGCTACTGTTGATAATGTCGCGACCAAG
The DNA here is from genome assembly GCA_013618495.1 of Fusarium longipes. Lineage (NCBI taxonomy): Eukaryota > Fungi > Ascomycota > Sordariomycetes > Hypocreales > Nectriaceae > Fusarium > Fusarium longipes. The sequence continues at coordinate 52,970 of JABFEY010000085.1, forward strand.
CCTTGCTGAGTCCCGAGTGATGGTCTGAGACGCCTTGTATAGATCACCCCAGGATATGCATTTCCCTCCACAAAGTACAGGCGTATTAGATGTGCCTGCTGCGATCTCCTGTATGATCCACATGCGTTGCCAGTATGCTCTTGAAAAGAAGTGGAAGAGGGCACTATGGACAGTCTCTCTTAACGGACTTTTATATGATGGCCAGCTTATGAACAATGGGCGAGCATCGATAGTTTGGCGCTCTTTATAAAAACCTTCAAATGGGTCAACTTTGTCATATTGACATGCGAGCCAGTGCAAGGCTGTGAGAGCTAACGCACTACCATCAGCTTCTGGCCCAGTCCAGACAACCACTTGCCAAGCTGATTGATATATATGTCTCATACGTGTGACTTGGTGCGCACGCTCAACCAAGTCAGCTTGATTGATAGATATAGCATCGATCCAAAGCTTGAACCCCTGTCGAATCCTCTCACATTGGCGGAGTTGAATGAGGGCATCATATAGGTTGCGCCTGACTTTGAATGGAGCGCCATTTATAGTGATACCTAACTCGGGTAATGGGGTTCCCCATGAGTAAGACAGGGCAATAAAGTCACCCCACTGATGTCTCCAAGGTAGGGAGCTCTCATCTGTGGTCGCAGAACTGTCGCTAGGGCATGGCAGGTCCTTAGCCTCTGAATATGGATCTTTGCCCTTTCGGAATAGACTAGCAGTATCGTGATGAGCAGAGAGCTCCGGCCATACAAGATTGGATCCCTTAAAGCGTTGGTGATGTGACGCCACCGATTCTGACCCGAGCCACACATGTTCAACTGTGCATCTTATGGGTGATAGATCAGCTGTTGCGCTGTGGTGTTCAAACGATATGAGCCTTATCTCGCCGTCCGCAAGCGGCTGATAAGAATAGCTCATCTTGTGTTTTCGACAAGATGGGGAGAGAAATAACAGAGACAGAGAGTAACGTTGGGTTAAATTTGGAATGATATGATCTGGCATGAAACATGTGCTCGAAGGGTATTATGGAGCAGAGACTGTCTGGTCGAATCGGAAAGACTCTATAGCCGCCAACTTCACCATTCTATTGGCAACAACATTTTGCTGAAGATTATTGCACAACCAACAGCCAAGACTTAGCGCTATGGCCATGCTAATGTAACCTCACGAGTACAGGGCCACAGCCTACAATTTACAACACACAACACATAACACATAACACAAAGATTGCCTGCTGCGTTGGCTGGTATGGTAGAAAGACTTATACTTGAAGCCTCTTACGTAGAAAAATAGCAACTCCGCATTATTGTTTCGATAAGCATAGATGTAATCATGTAAAGAAAAATATAATACAAATCCCAGCACTATTCCTTCTCACACTTTCTCTATCTCACAAATAATGGTGATTTTTCTGATCGAAACGAACCATCCAAAGACATTACAATCATTCTTCAAACATGCAAAAGTCAAAGCAGCTAATTCTCTGCGAACCGGACCGCAACTTAGAGAGGAATGACACAACAATTGCAAGGCAGTGGGCATGGCACGCAGAAACAGAATCTGCCAGGGCAAGGACTTTCTCCATGGCCACCTCGCATATCCAATTGAACGTCGGGGTGAGGCTTCTGGGTGTCTGACGCAGTCTAGATGTCAGTTCGGCCAAGTCTCTGGGCAAGATTTCAAGGTTCTGGGTGACGCATACTCATAGGCTGGTGGACTCTTGGCTGCTCGAGTTGTATCTGCTCCATCGGCTGGTCTTGGGTCTTGGCGATGTGGGCAATTGGCGCGGGACGGGCTGGAGAAGACATTTTCTTTCTGTTTAAATCGTAGGCGTAGTTGAAAAGGTAGATTTGATAGATATAAAATATTAGAGTAAAAAGATGATTCCACAAGAAGAGTTAATCGATGATGCTTATGTATAACTAAATCGAAGAATGTTGGCAGGACGGATCATATTTATTTAAAAGTTGGCAGATTCAGAACGGCAAGATTGCGTCAGCATTTCTTGTTGGTCGCACGCGCCGACATTCCGATTTTATCTAGTCGGCACTTAAATATGTTTCATGTCCGTAACGCTAAGTTAAGAGTAGATACGTTATGGACTAAAATAGGGCCCTACTGACCCGAAATCTCAACAGGGAGCACGCGGCCAACACTATCATCTTCCGAGCAATTATTCGTTGTACCACTTTACAAGGAACCAACAGAGCTTGAGGAGTACTGACTTTGATATGCCGCATCACCCAATCCTGCATCCTCTTGATCTGTGAAATTGCATAAACGACAGCTTTGAAGAAGTCACCGTCCCACATAGCTTCACTGACCGGGTTGAGCGCGTCCAAACCAACGGGCAGATGAATCAAATAAACTTGCAAGTTATGCAACGCGTCTAGCACTTTCAGTTGATCTGGTGTGTTATCTGTGTGTTCAAATTCCTTGAGAAATGCATCCCGAAAGATGAGCCGTTTGTTTTCCCCGCGCTTGGTTCTCTCCAGATTTCTTATCGTGAGGTTTCAAACATGTTATTGTGTCCTTCGTCATGCCGGCGTGGGCTCTGAGTCCACCACGAGATGGCCTGGTAGCTGCGCCGTCATGTCGTGCAGAAGGAGAATTGTCTCGACAGCTTCACCTAACCAAGGACAAAGGTCTTCCTGCGTGACGTTTGATGTCGCGACGTCGTTCTTTCTTGCTTTAGCGATTGCCTCAGGCTATTGCTCTTTCACGATTATACTCATGCCGCTTGGAACGTTTTGTGTGGATATGGCGCCGGTTTTGGAGCTGGATTGCTTGGAGATAGCATCCCATTTCGCTATATAATATCAGTAATATTCTTCTTTCAGCATAATGATACTCGCTTAGAGTCAGCTCATTTGCTGCTCCTGCTCTACCATCCTCGGAGTCCCAATATCCGAAATGGAACGAGATGAATGCTTGGCCGTGAGAAATCCTACCAACTCTGACTTTGATCTCGACTTAACCACGTCGCGACTTCGGAACCACCCGTCAACTTCTCATATGACATGCCCGTAGAGTCACATGGTCTTCCGACAGAAGGATGTTTCCATGCCTCAAATACCTCCTCAGGGTTAGTCCACGGCGTGGGAGGTCCACCTTCTTTGTCCTTGAACTCCATCCGACGACTGTCATCGAGGGAAATATTCAAGTCAGACTTTGCTTCTCCGACGGACGGACGGCTCTGTGCGATAAATACACCATTTCATCAACATTAGTGAACAACCCGTTTTTTCTCCACATTGTGCAGCAGGAAGCACAACGTCAGCTATTAAAGCCGTCTCATTCATGTACATGTCCTGGCAAATGACAAACGGGTCGCGCTGGGTAAAAGATACGGCATACCTTGGGGATAATCAGCGAAATAACCAACACATTCGTCCCTGAGACCCAAACCATACGAATGGAGCCCTTTTCCATAAAACTCAACATGTTGTGGATATCTGTTCGTTACTGCAGTGAGAAACCTTGATACTCTTAGTATCCCACAAGGTGGCCAGGTCCTGCATATGCTTTGCGTTTTGATGGTTGCTAAACCCAGGAAACTCGCCATCGCAGCCTGTTTCGCGGTTCTTCTGGGCTTTTGACTGGTCGTTCATCTGAAAAATGCCGCTACTAGGTTTACCGATCAAACCACATAGCAAGTGGATGTTATTTATCTGGCAGGCGCTTCTGGTGGCTTGGTCAGAGTGATACACACCCTGCAGAGGAAGATAAGAGATCTGGTGTTCTGCCAATGATACGGGCAGCTTCCCCAATTTGGATTGCAGGCACGCCGGTGAGATTCTCAACTCTCTTGGGGCTGTAGCCTTCCATGGTTTGGTCCAAGTCATCGATACTAACGACGTGCTTAGGAATGTGGTCTTGATCAATCCAACCATTCTATTATAATGTGAGACATCTTTAGCCGATGTTCATTCCACATCCGTTACTGCAAAGAACGCAAGCATTTTTTACCCATTTCGCAGGCTCTTCATCGCAGGCGTGGTCGACTCTAGTTTGCCATTGATGCTCATGCGGTGTCATTGGACCCCAGATTCGATTGAGTCTCGCGAGCAGTCTTTGGGGGTTCCTTGACATTGTCCATGTTCACGCCGAAGATTTTGGCTACGCTTCAATTTAGGACAACAAAGAAAGAAAAGGCAGACTTTGACGAAATTGAATAGTATTTTCCATTCGAGAATGCATAGCCTTGGCGTTTGTGGTTAGTAATACATCAAAGGGGACTGGATACCATGGCACCTTCTAACCGGTATCCGAGCCACTCGGCGTCACAGAAAACTTACCTTTACTTACCTAAGAGACAAAATAACTTCGTCGTTTTATGGCGTGACAGATGCGCATTTAAACTATTTATTTTCTGTACCCTTGTCTCAGAGCCCGTGATTTGCTTCTGTTCCTATATGCCCTGCCGAAAGTGCATATCGATGCTACAGTCCCGACGTATGATGCTAACTTGACGTTCTGTTCTAGAAAATAGTGACGTAAATCACTGATCGTCTGAAACCTTTGTTTCTTGACAATTGCGAATAGAATTTCCCATTTTCATCCGCTATGTCGAGTAAGGTTAGCTTGTATTGTGCTTGATCCGAATTTAGCTGATGCATCTCCGATCTCCGTGAAAATGGATGGTTGGTTAGCACAATCAGGGACAAAATTACCAGCCATGTTTGCATCATTTAAGGTAGCCCTTGTAATTTGTTTATTTTCGTACCCTGAAGTGAAGAGGTTGGTCTTCCAGTTCTGTTGAAAAGCGAAGAAACAGAAACCAACTGAGGCGTCATCAATGGAAGTAACAAAATAAACACAAGAAGGTTTTCCTTGTCCAAAACTGGCAACAACATGTTCTTTTACACTATCTGAACTGGAAATATCAGCGGTAAAAATCCAGAGAACGAAAAATGCAGCACATAATTACAAGTCGGTCTCACTGGGGAACTACCAAGATGAAACCTTTTGTACATACAAATTATTGGATTCATATCAAGGCTAACAATAGAGTTCAGGCGGGTCAGATTGTGCAATGTTATCCTATGACTGAGTCATGATATAATACAAATTGTTTCGTCTTCTAAGCCACTTCTGATGTTGTTTGCCGTGCCGCCTCTGCTAATCGTTCCAGTGCTCCCTCCCATTCCAGCTTGGTATTAGCATTGTACAATAATGCCTCTACATCTCCAGTAGGAAGATGCAAGAGACCGTCGAGATCTTTGAAAGCCTGACTAGGACTATAGTTGCCCTTGCCACAATTCTCTTTCAGTTGTCTGATGGCTTCCGGACTCCATATTCCCAACAGAGGTTGACATACTCCTTCAGGGTTGCAAAAACAAGTAACTGGCGCTCTGTAAATCGGTGGAAGCTGGCCGAGGCCAGCCGCGGTCATACAAGGATAACCACAGGCTAGGATTAGCCAAGTTGCGTCGGGGTTATAATCCAAGGCTGCGAGGAGACCAGAACCTGGTCCTTTCGAATGTTTTTCCTCGTCGATTTCTGTGTCCAAGATGACTTTAAGCCTTTTTCCACCAGCCAAAGTGCTATACGATGTTCTCCAAGCTTCTCTCAAGAATTCATCCATGTCGGAGTCTTGTGCCAGAGAAACAAATATAGTCTGTGCCTCGGGACACGTTTCGCACAGTAGTTCGATTTGGTGCTTGTAAAGTGGTCGCCCGTCAGCCATGAGAAGAAGATGCTTAGGAAAGCCCATTCTTGTAGACTTTCCACCAGCTAAGATCAGTGGTTGAAGATTTGTTGGCGCAGCCATATTGGTTTTGTGAGGATATAGTGAAGAAGGTGTCGCAGCCAATTGAGGTTGGGGAATGAGGAGCTTTATAATTTCAATTTGACTTTCAGATTAATTTAGGCACTAACAAGTAGCCCTTGATGACTTCACATAGACGATACAGAGATTCAATTATCACGATATTGCAATAAATTAGCAAATTATTCACCAGTAGGTAAATGAGTGTAAAGTTGGTACGTTCCTTCTTGTAGGGTAGCAACTGTAACCACGACGTAATACCCAAGTCAGTATCGCGATAAGATAAGATAAAGATGCCAGAATCCTGACGTCATCAAATTTTAATCAACCTTATTGTACGTGTGTCGGCCAGAGAATCTAAAAGAATCTAGTCATGTGACTGTGTTGATTTGTAAACGCTTAGACAAACAGATTAATTATCATCAGATGAACGCAATACGAACTGACAGAGACTATCCCAAGACTCTTCCAAGATATGAGCATATTTCCAAATTGGCTAGTTGAAGCCTCTCGCGCAATCACCAGCCTAGGGGGGAAGACGGACAGTGGCGACTAGTGATGGCGTCATAGAATTCATAAGCACAATTTTGTATCAAGGAGCTGTCACAATTGGAAGATAGACTGAATCACAATTGAAGAGACGATATTGCCATATTGACCACCCGTACTACAACCGGCCAATCATCAAGATGACAGACCAAGAGACTGCTCTCGTCTTTCAAGCTACCCAACGAATCACAAGGTCGATGATCAAGAAACAGTCAAAGGACGCAGAAGCAGAGACTAAAGTAGTATTCAAGGTTAAAAAACAGAAGAAATCCCCAAGAAAAATTCATGGTATTGTCCTGTCAGCTTCTCGTATTCCTCCAATCCATACCTCAAGATTCGGTCTCATCCAAGAATCCTTATCAACAAATCTCTACGCTCTACTCGTCGCCACGGTTCTTTGGAATCGCACTCGTGGCGTCCAAGCACGTCCTGTCTTTAATGAACTCATATTGAGATACCCGACCCCGAATCACCTTGCTGAAGCTTCCTTTGCAGATCTTGCGGGTCTGATTCGCCCGATAGGTCTGTATAATTCAAGAGCGGCACGGTTCATTGCATTCGCTAAGGCGTGGCTGGAGAACCCGCCGTGCAAGGAAAAGCGGTACAGGAAGCTACATTACCCTTCGAAGGGGGATGGGAGTGATGTCGGTAAGGATGAGGTTCTGGACGAGAACGATAGGAGGCAAGGCTGGGAAGTGGCTCATTTACCATCCCTTGGCCCGTATGCCATTGATAGCTATCGTATCTTTCATCGCGACATGTTAAGAGGGTTAGCAAAAGACTGGAACGGTGCCAAGGCAGAACCAAGGTTTGAACCCGAGTGGAAAAGAGTCGTGCCGTTGGATAAAGAACTACGACCATTTCTTCGGTGGATGTGGCTGAAGGAAGGATGGATATGGAATCCCGAGACAGGCCATAAAGTCAAGGCTTCAGCCGAGAGGATGGAATATGAAAGGTTGCGCACGAGGAGTTTATCACCAGAAGGGTTTCGGGTCGGCAACGGTAGTGCTTGTGCCTGAGCTGCTGATCTTGTAACCGGCTTATGTCTGTATAGACAACCCAAAGCCTACGTCTACGCTATATTCAACCAATATGGCCCCAGACTGTACCCCATAATCGCAAACAATCTATCTCACGTAATACAAACTGCTGCTCATTACAGCCTTACCATCGGACAGCGGGGGGCGGTCTCACACACGTACACAAGCCAGTGAGAGGGCTCTGACTGATCAACGGTTTTTAAGCTTCTCCATCTCACCAAGGATCCTTGGCAACGGACGATAGGCTCCGCCGAGATGCAAGTCAAAGAAGGTGGCTTGATCAGCTACATAGAAGATATAAAGCGAGTGGTCGCCGCTCATCAAATTCATCTCGTGGCCTGTCCATCTCGGTGTCTCCATCTCAGCTCCATCAGCTGTACAGACACTGTATCCAGTATAATCCCGTTCTGGACTGACGATCCTGAAGCCCAGACCAGACCAAAAGCTCCATCATGTAACCCACTTCTACTGTGCTTCTGGAGTTGCTCTAGTTCCCCCGGACAAAGCCTCCGCTCATACCCACGTTGGAAGAGGTCCCAGAAATTTCTCCCAAAGTCTCGGACCGTGATCGGCGCCCTGAGTCATTCCGTAAATGGACTAACGCCAACGCGCTAGAAATTCTTTTAGAAAAGTTTTCTCAAGCGGCAAGAAAGAGGCTAAAATTTTATCAATATGCCAAGCTTGCGGCTCAATGAGGCTCTTTCAAGCGTTTCGTGTCATGGAATATCTTGGTTCGACATCCAAGTCCCGTAATGAGCCATGTATCAACATCTGGGGAAACCCTTCGGCTGTGGAGAGGAAGAGTCTGGAGCAATGGATTGTGGATTCAAGGAGCTTCATATCTCAGTCCACAGTGGAACCATATAACGTAAAAGTTTGCAAATTTCAACTGAAGCTATTCAAGATCTGGCAACTGTTTTTCTTCATCTTCTGTCCGACCTCGCCTGACCCACCGAGATTGGGGGTCGCTGACATCGTGGAGAGATGACAATAGACTTGGTTCTAGATGCTATCTACAACAAGTCGGCTCCAATTGACCGAGTTCGGTGCGCGATGCGCTCATCGGCCTTGCCCGTCTCTTTGTTGTGGGCCGACTTGAACCTTGACTCGACTTAGCATTTCTCGTAGCGTTTTCGGCCAATTTACATTTTTTTCGCCCCCCAGGTACAATTGAATTGTCCTTTTATTTAAAAAAGACATTTCCTCCTTATGTTTTGACTTTGTTCCACTTGACTCTACTTACTCTCAGTTTCTTCTGTGACTTTGTCAGTTTGTCTCTTTTCAACACGCGATACCTTCTTCAACAATACGTCGCACAACAATGAGCCACAACGACCTCAACGGCGCTTCGGCGCAAGCTGCTGATCAAGAGAAAGGCATCAACGACAGCCCTCCTGCTTTTGCACCTACCTCAAAAAATGAAGATGCTGTCATGGCCAACGAAGAGGCGGAGCTCATTGACTACAAGACTTTGACGTGGTGGTATGTTGAACCTCATTTCTTACATATTAGCATCGCTGACTGTTGAATCACAGGCAAGGTGGTATTGTCCTCATCGCCGAAACCGTTTCCCTCGGTATTCTGTCTCTTCCCTCCGTCCTCGCCGCCGTCGGCCTTGTCCCAGGAATCATCCTCATTCTCATCATGGGCTTCCTATCAACATACTCTGGTCTCGTCCTCGCCGAATTCCGAGAGCAGTATCCCTTCGTCCAAAACTTTGGTGATGCTGTCGAAGTCGTTGGAAAGTCCATCGGCATGGGTCGTGTCTTCCAAGAAGTTTTCGGTTGGGCGCAGGTCATTTTCCAGGTCTTCGTCATGGGAAGCCATCTTCTTACATGGACCATCTGCATCAATACTCTTACCAACAGCTCTACATGTACCATTGTCTGGGCTGTTGTTGGACTGGCTATCTTTTGGGTTCTCAACCTCCCCCGTACTCTAAAGTACACGAGTTACATGTCGATGGCTTCTTGCATGTCCATCACTCTCGCTGTTCTTATCACTGTCGGCGATGTCGCGCACGAGCGACCCATCGGCACTGGAAGCATCGAGATTGCACGCGAGCTTGGTTTCACTGGCGCTTTCCTCGCCGTTACCAACATTGCCATCTCTTTCTCCAGCCACTCTTGTTTCTTCACCGTTATCAATGAGTTCAAGGAGCCCAAGGATTGGCCCAAGGCACTTGCTTTCCTCCAGATCGTCGACACAGTTCTCTACCTCCTGGCTGCTGTTGTCATCTACATCTTTGTCGGCCCTGATGTTCCCTCTCCCGCTCTTTCCGCTGCTGGCTCCCACACTATGCGAAAGGTGATCTGGGGTATCGCTATCCCAACCATTGTTATTGCTGGTGTCATTTACGGCCACGTTGCCTCAGCCTACATCTTCCAGCGAGTGTTCCGCAACACGAAGCACATGATCCGCCGAACAAAGCTGTCTACTTTCGCCTGGTTTGGTATTACCTTTGGTATCTGGGCTATTTCCATGGTCATTGCCGAGTCCATTCCCGTCTTCAACAACCTCCTCGGTCTCATCTGCGCTCTGTTTGCCAGTTGGTTCTCATATGGCCTTCCCGGTATCTTCTGGCTCTGGATGCACTACGGAAACTGGTTCAAGGATGGAAAGCAGACTTGCCGCTTCTTCGCCAATGTTCTTCTTTTCCTTACTGGCTTCCTTATCTGTGTTCTTGGACTGTGGGCTTCCATTGAGGCCATCGCTGAGGGAGGAAGCAAGCAGCCCTGGTCTTGCGCGAGCAACGCAGCCGAGTAATTCGGCAATTTGCTTGGCATAATGATGATTAGTTAATGCGTATAATACCCATTTTTGTTTAGTAATGTTAAAGAGTACTTCAAACCATTAGTATCTGTTCTCGTGTTACTCAAATATGTCATGTATAAGTGTTCTGTGTGTATTAAGTCCAATCCAAGATAATTGCAGAAGTACTCGTACATTACGCTAGCTGTAGAAAGAATGAATATTGTACAAAAGTTCAATTGTGATGATTGCTATTGTTTCTAAGTATATACATGAATATCATTAATAACTCGTCGTAAGCTAGTTGCAACCAAACTAGCCAGTGTATCGAAGAGAGTACATGCCTCGCTCGATGGAGCTCACTACAATGTTTCCACTTTGGAAGTAAGGGTAAACAGACCAAGCACCGTAGAACTCGGCCTCACCGCCAACCTCATCATCCTCGGGGTGGACGTCGAAGAAACCAATCTCCTGGAAGCCAGCACCGGTGTCGTCTTGAGCAATCGAGCTGACGTTGACCATTCGTAGACCAGATCCATAGTTTGCCTGGTATGACACGCCGCCAACAACATACTGGTTGTGATCGATTGAACGAACAGGGCTCTTGTAGACACCACGGAAGACAGGGTACTCAAGGTCCTGGATATCGACAATGTATGTGGTAGTGTGCTGGTCAGCAGCAGGACCAGTCTTTTCTTGCTCATCAAGCTCGTCATCCAACAGGAGGTACTTGTGGTCCTCAGTCAACCAGCCCTGGTGGGTATAAGTGGCGCCGTTGTATGTGGTGCGCGACAGCTGGCGAGGCATAGTGCGACGAGAGATATCAACAATGGTGAGAGCATCTTCGTTGTAGTTGAAGCAGATCTCACGACCCTGGAAAGCCTTCTGAGGACCACGGTAGATGACACACTGGGCGTCGTGCACGTAGCCGTCCGATGAAACACAGCCAGCGTCCTGAGGGCGCTTAGGGTTGGAAACATCAATCATCCAGAGACCAGCACGACACTTGAGATCGTAGGCTGTACCGACAGCGGCGATGAGGGCTGTCTCCTCGTTGGCAACAATGTTGTGACTGTTACCGAAAGCGCTGAAGTGCGCCGCCAAGTCACTCCTGATGCTGAAGGTAGGAGGATTCTTGGGGTCAGTGTTGAGAAGCTTGGTCAGGTCAAAGATCTGAAGACCGTGGCCAGCCGCCTCAGAGCCAATGTAGGCGTAGTTGCCAATGACTTTGATATCGCGCCACGAAGAGGCGACAGTCTGTGTAGGAAGGCGACCGACATAAGTCAAGCTACCGTCAGGCTTAACTTCGACAAACGCTGTGCCGTCTGACTGTCCTACCAGGGCAAACTCGCGACCACTAGAGTGAGTCCAGCCTATTTAGAAACATGAGTCAGTAAAGAATTCGCAAATTGAGAGCAGTTTTGAACATACCCCAGATGTCATTGCCGACACGGGTACGGCTGCCCATATCCTGGTGGCGCAAGAAACCCAAGAGGTCGATGTTGTTGCAAGAGTATTCACCAGCTTTACCGCCAGAACAGGGAGTGGCAGAGCTGAGCACTTTGTAGCGATCCTTGTCGAAGACACCAGCAGCGGTCTCCTTCTCAAAGAGGGCAGTCTTTCGCTGACGAAGCTCTCCCATTCCGATGGCATGAGGGGCACTGGAAGCACGAAGGTAATCTTCGTTGAACTTGGCAGTGTTGATCTTTTGGGTCTGTGCGACCGAAGATCCTGCCAAAGTGGCAAGGAGGATTGAGGTGAGACTGGCCTTCATGTTGACAAAGTGGACGTGCTGAGAGGATACGAGGAAGTACGAGTAAGAAACTACAGAGTAAACACTAGAAAGATCGCGGGGTATCGACCAGTATCTTTATACTTGGTGGTCAAAATGATTGATGATGCCTCATCCAACAAAAGTTCACAAAACAGCGTCAATCTTTCCCCGGTTTGGAAGCTAGTCCTTTTGTTCTTGAACCTGGATCTTTTGTCCTTGGCCACTTACTCGACTGGAGAAACACGATAAGGCCCTGCCCAAGCCAAGTTAGTACAATGGATACCGACAACTATCCAAGCTGCCAAGACGTTGGTTGTAGGGGATAGTGCGGAGTGGGAAATCAAGCATATCTGTCGTCAACCACTGAGATGCCAAAACAACAATGTGCTATGTATATCGTACCTATTTAGAGTTAGCATGGTAAGACTGGATACCCCAGAACAATTGCAACATTCGCTTTGACGCCAAGAGTCAAGATCCAGGAACAGAGATAGTGAATTTAGCTAGTTGGTACGGTCAAGGTGTACGACCACCAGTAATACTTGATGGATTTCTGTTGTCCCTCTCGGTAAGCTAACGCCAAGACCAGGCCAAGACATGCCGATGATCATCTCCCATTTTAAGCTAAATTTATAAGCATATCAATAAGGTGTCTATCACACGACCCACTAACCACTTTATGAGATGCCTATTTGAGATATAGGCCCGCCTGTATTTCTATGACCTACTGTATCAAGGTAGAAATGCGCTCTGGGCAGCTCGGCTCTGCCCCAGAGGTAAGCAAGTATGTAGCTGCATCTCAACAGAATCGACAATTGGGACTATTATGTATGAGGCGCAATTTGAATAAAGCCTTGGACGTTTTCGGATGCCTTCTTACCTATGTTCTACGTAAGTTTTCTTACTATTGATTGACTACCTCGCGGATGATGGTGGCAATAGAGGAGCTTATTTTCTTTAATGCTTAAGCCCTTGACCTCTTGCTGTACGCCTAGCGATTTGCCATTTGTACTGACTATGAGTTTCTTTGTCCTCCTAGGATTTATTATTCCCAGATTTTCAAGGTGACGTATATAGCAAAGTTTAGTTTTAGAGTGAACAAACGATGGCAATTGTCTCAAAAAAGTAGTGACTGGACGATTTGCGGATAATGTCTATTTTTGGAATTTTTTGCCGATCGCATCACGAACCCCGCGTCAGATATTGCCAACTCCAACACCCTCTCGAACCGCTGTCATCTTGACACCAGCTATACAACCTACAGTATAAAATGCCTACAGTGAGGAAGCCATGTTTGGAGTGCAAAAGTAGGGTCACTCAGTCCGACGGAATCTCATCTGACTAATAGCGATCCACCCCTCCAGGAACGCATCTTAAATGTTGGTAGTCCGATTCTCATTACAGGACGAGTCTAGTGACTGACAATTGTTGTTCAGGTGACCAACACTTGGAAATATGTAATCGGTGTCAAAGTAAAGGCTTAGAATGTGTCCGTTCGAGGGGTCGTCCTTTCAGACATGGCTCATCGGCAAAGTATGATGCACAGTTTTCGGGAACACAGAGTTGGGTCAATAGTAACGCCAGAGAGTGTAAGTCTTTGATCTGGCCGATACGTGTGTTATGTACTAAGGCCAATGTCAAACAGTTCGTCTTCAAACCGGTCCACAACGGTCAACCCAAAAGATTGTTCTCATGGAAGACTCCGCCACCGCAGCTACGATAGAGAATACGCCTCCCAATCAGTCGCAAGAGGACTGCTCCGCTAGTAGTACTACACCTCATCACTCTGGCAGGAGTGACACCTCAGGACTAGATCTACAGAGCAGCACGTATCCCCATCTGGCATCATTCAACAACCTATCATCATGCAACTCTAGTAATATAAAGAACACCATCTTTCCTCCTCAACTTCCAGTACTTCCTCACCAAGGTCCTTCTTGGGGTGGACTGCTGCAATCTCTGGAGCCACAACAAGGGAGGAGCTTGCCCGTGGGAGGTGTACAGGAAGCTTGTCTATTGAGATACTTTATCGAGGATCTATCTCCCTGGGTACATAATACAAGAATGGAATGCCATGTTCCGCTACTGACGTTTCTAGTTTGACTTGGTTGACCCACAGCGGCGCTACCAACTTGTCGTCCCCGAGCGAGCCCGTCACTATCCTCCTCTCCTCAACGCCATCCTCGCGATGTCCGCCCGCCACCTTTGCCGCCTAGACAAGTACAAAACTTCACGAGGAATTATCTACCGCGGCCAACCTCTGCTAAGCCTTACTCCCGGCACTGCAGTGGAGTACATGCTGAAATGTATTCCCGTCCTCAAGGACTTTCACACAACCCAAGACGGAGAAGTCCGTGAACTCATAGTCACTACGGCTGTGATCCTGCGTCATTTTGAAGAGTTGGATGACCAAGATACTGATTCTGAGGTAGAAGCTGTTGAAGGAGTCAACTTTTTGGCAATCCTGAACGAGGTACTTAGAAGTCTGACAGCAGATGATCTGAGTCATCAGAGGGAGTTGCTAAAGGCTTCATACTGGATTGCGTTGAGACAGGAGGTTTATTATTCATTTTTGAAAGGCTATCCACCGCAGATCGTGGAGCCACCTTCGGATTGGGTTGATATATCACCTGCTAATAAACTTGTTTCACACGCAAATCAGGTAGCGAAGTGGTTATTCGGAAACAGGTCTGAGAGCGGATGGCGTAAGCATAAATCTATTGGACTCTGGTAGGCCAACAGCTAACTCTCCTTTGCAGATAAATTGAAAAAGCAAGAGGAGTATCTTGACGGATTCGTCACTGGCCGCTTCACACCCATTTTATATCGACCACCAGACAAAGCCTGTGGTGAAGTGTTTCCAATCATATGGTTCGCTTCACCTATCGCTCTCACTGGCATGCAACACATGATGATCGCAAAGATGATTCTGGTAGCTGAATCGCCATTTCTCTCGTAAGGCATCTAGTGTACTCTTTTCCCATCACTGACGCATGATAGTCGCGCCGAGGATGTCCGAGCCGCATTCCGCAAGTCAGAGGGAGACGTTCGGAGTCTAGTACTTGAGATTTGTGGCACCGCTGTACAACATACAGATACTGAACCAGCTCTCGTGAATGCTGCACTGGCCATACAGATGTACGGAAGTTATTTTATTGATCCCTGGGAAAGAGAGGCTTTGAGGAAGACGGTAAAGATGTTTCAAGACTGCCAAGCGTGGCCTTTACCTAAGATTTTAAGGGATTTTCTTTAAGCTTTTATAATAAGTGATTTTCTTCATGAAATTTGTCTACCCTATATAAGAGTTTGGATCGTAATTCTCATGCATTTGGAATGAAACAGATCCTTTTCATTAAAGTTGTATGCATAAATATGCACGAGTTATACAATGTGCTAAAAGAAGATATTACTAGATTTATGCTATTACCAGCCACATTTTATGCAGCTTGGTCGCATGACCAGATTCATTCTGTCCAATGAAAAAGTGGACATAACCAACTCTTTCCCCACCAGAGACATGACCGAGAAATGCCGATCATCAAGATTCTTATCTCTCATTTGATTCAACCTCAACTCAACTCAACGACACAACCACGTAACTCTCAGAGACATTCATCATGGTCGTCTTTCGTATAATCAGAAAGACTCTTGTACCGGGCCTTCTTGGTACATCTACAGCCGCCGCTTATCTTGCCTCTCAAAACCCTGTCATCTCCCCGCTTCCAGCCAATGATCCCATCTGGTCTTCACGACTCTTCAGAAGGGCCAATCCCAACGGAAACCCGGCGACTCAGGATGTCGTCATCAAGCGAATCCCTCTAGATAAGATTAGACCTGAACTTCTCCAGAAAAATGGCGATCTCGCACTGGAGTTTTGTCGTGGTATCTGGAGTGGTTGGGGTGAGTAAAAGTACCTCATTTCATAAAATTTCAAGTCATGCTGATTCACATTGTCTAGGTTACGACATTCAGCGCAGATATCTTAGCTTCAAGTGGCGTAGCCCCGAGACTGAAAACCAGCTCTGGGACCCTGAGCAACTCTCCACGAGCACATACGACAGAGGCACAGCTATTACGGACCACTTTGAAGTCGTCGAGAAGACATCTACTTCCATCACAGTGCGCTGCGGCGACTCACCCCGCAACCAAGCACCGCGCGCATCAGATGGTCTTTTCCAGATCAGCGCCATTATTGACAAGACCCATGAAGAGGTTGAGTTGCGGCTCAAGAGCATCTTGTTCTCAAGCGAGGGCAAAGTCGCGGGAAACAAAGGACCTATGCCTGGCTGGATGACCGAGTTGCATCAGTGGTATGCCAGAATCTGGGCCGAGACTGGATCTTGGAGACTTCTTAAGTGAATTTGATGAGATGATGAAGGAGGATGATATACCATGTAGCAGGTGGATTTTGCGGCAGATGATAACCCTTTCTTTCCTTCTATCAGAGACCGTCTCAAGAAGCTCTGAGTTCTAGACTAGACTGATCTAACTATCATGTCAACGAACTCAAAGTGATCATCAGGTCCTAGTTCTTCATCTCCACTGCGAATGAACAAGCCATTTTCCACGTCGACATTCACCATCCACTTATTTCTGTCTGTAGCTTGAGCGATACAGGATAGCTTCTGTTCTTCCATCAGAGGTGGCGTGCATATGATATATTTCGCTCGGTAGTCATCATAAGCAGTACCGAGGCCAGAGTTTGGTGACGCGCCGGAGACAACATAGCGGTTACCCATCTTGAGACGGTTGGTTGATGGCTCGACTGAGAACTCTCCTGTTTGGAAATCGTCGACGGCATGAGGAACTAGTCTAATGACCAAAAGACCCGGGTTGCTTTTTCTGAATTTTAGAGTCTCTCCATTGACTTCGGTTTGAGCTGCTACGTTGGCGGCAACAAGGGTGAAAGTGGCAATTGGCTCGGGAGCCTCGCTTGTGGTAGATGACGCGGTGCTTGAAGTCTCGATGGTTGTAGTTATGGAACTAATAACTTCAGCAAAACTTGAAGTGACGATCGCTGTGGGTGTGGTTTCAGAGTAAGTGCTCTCAGTAACACTGCTCGTAACAACCGCTTGGGAGGATTGAATTGTTGTCGGGGGCTTGCAAGGATTAGCAGAGGTTCCACTTATCAGTAGCACTCCAGCCACAAAGCCTGAGAATATGCTTGTACAACGCATCATGTGAAGGGTCAAGTCTAAAAGGAAAGACGTGTGTGCAGAAGATGAAGAGAACAATAAACAATCTAGTGAAGGAAATCGACGGGTTTAAATTATGGTTCTGATTGTTGCGGTTGAGCTGAAAACCCCTTGAAAATCAATAGTTTCTTCTTGGCACCAAGATTTATGGGGCCGCAGCCAATTCGCAGTCGTTGTTCCTATAAGATGACCCAGTTTAAATCTAAAAGAATGTCTGCTACAGTTCAATCTACAAGCTGAAGTAGCGAGAATCAAGCAGCTACAACTAGCAGTCCATCTAAATATCTTTATTCTACAAAGTATATTAGATAATTCTTGCTGTAAGACAGCATACTAGCAGGCGAAAATTAACCGTAATCTTGCCCGAGTTAACAAGTCTATCCATTCTTCATGACCGACCAAGGACTCGGTGTCCTTATCCAGGAGGCCTAGGATAATATCGCGAACCCCATCCTTTCGTTTCTCGGCCGTGCCGTTGTTTGTCTCGTCGAACAGACCGCATGTCCGCATAAGCTCAGTAGCTTGCCACCAGCCGTCACTATTTTAGTCGGTAGCTGATTAGGTACTTAAAAGAAATAATATGCCGTACGTACCCTTATGGGCTCGGACTCTACCTTCTTGTAATCTGGCTGATGTGATTTATCCCGGAGAGAACCGTGCGAGATTTCTTGTTGAGGAGATCTCTGTCTTTCTCTTAATAATACTATTATTGATGTTCTTACTGCAGTAGCAAGAGAATTTGTCCATTATGCAGATAATCCGGTGTTAAGTAATGCCGTAGATCCACATCTAGTTGCCGTATTGCCGATTTCATGGGGCTGAGCCTGTTGAAGGATCAGGGCATGGCCTATTTCTTAACCCATGTACCGCTCAATACGGATCCTGCCTACATACAAGATTGGCTAGACAACGCTTGCGGTATGTCCCGAATTGGGACATCCGACGTCTCATACTGCATAATCCTATCTGAACTTACGGCAGGGTCCTCAATTAGGCTATTGCACTAAAATTCATTCCTTGTAACTTCTTGAAGCTATCCTTCCAAGAGGTCTAGCCGGACAAGACTAGTCTTAGAAGAGACAGGATTATCAGCCATTTTCTATATGCTGCCATACGGACGGTCATTTAATAAATGTCCGTACGGATACTGACAGCGGAAAAACTCACTTTCGAAAGGCCCCTAGGCCACTCTTAGCCATACAGCTCATACCGATCAAAAAGTGACATATGAAACTGACCAGGGCTCAAAGAATACCGCCAGAAGCGGAATTTTAAACTAGGTCGAGATATCTGATAAAACTTCACTATAAACAAGCCTAAATATTCCTGTCTGTGTCCTTAGCCAAGCTGGAGGGTCTATCTGTTGTCGTTATCTTAGTAGATCGTTTAGAATTATTCTATATCTACTTAATGTTAATTGCAACTGGAGTCGAGTTTCTGTTAAATCCAAGATGTCAGCTTACCTCTAGTTAAATTCTACACTAGTGGAACATGACATCTCCGGTTTGTTTAGTCAATACTACCCTATCGTCCCGGTATATGGTCCATCAATACGATTGATTTGAAGCCTTAATGAGGAAGGTAGATATTTGGGCATCCATGTTTCAACACATTGAGTTTGTAATGAAGTGGCATGCTTCGACCCAACCGGCGGAATAGTCTCCCGATTATGTGAGAACTAGAACCATGATGATACACCATACCGTGATTAATGAAGTTTCCGGACGTCCCTGCCTCTAAGCCCCGTTGTGCAATTGTCACATCCGGGAGATATCGGAATGGCAAACAATATCAATAGGAAAGTGGCACAGAACAGGGCTTCTTGATGGACAACCACCATTATCCACAATCTGGTCACGGAGTCTTTTGAAGGATGAGAACCGCCTACTACCGCGAGAGTACTGTAGTTGTGAAAGATATATAAAGCTACTTCTCCGCCGTCAATTAAATATATTATCACCCTTCACTTGACTCACCTTCTCCCATTCAATCCATCAATCATGGTTCCTACTACAATTTTACTTGGCTTGATGGCCTCGATTGTCAGTGCCGATATCCAGGTCATCTGGCAGCACGCTAAAGCCTCTGATCAAACCGCACTGAGCGTCTATAACAGCTCTACCCTCATCGCCCAAAGCTGCTCAAGCTTCATCGACGATTCCCATAGTATTGACTTCTCCGATGTTGATGAGAACGGTTTCGGCAACTTCACTGTTGGTGCTAAGCAGTACTTGGTCCACTCCAAGTCCGAATACTCTGGAGGTCCCGTTTGCACCAAGAAGTACAACCCTGACGCGACTGTCGTCGAGTGCTCTGGCCTCGACTGGAAGTCATCTACCAAAACCAAGATCGAGACAAACTGTCACGAGAAAGACGGGGCTAAAAACGCGCTCGACCTTTTGAATGCCAAAAGTTCCTTGTCAATGGATCTGACATCTTCCCCCATGACTAAGCGGGAGGCAAATTCTGAAATCGCTTTTTGTACCGTCGCACAAGCAACTATCCTTGTTGGTGATGGTATGCTGCCCGAACTGATTGATCAGAAGATCTAGGCTAACATTCATACTCAGGAAACCCTCATCAGAATTATTACTATAAGCAGCTCTCGGTATATTATTCCCCAACTTCTTTTATAGCCACTGCGAACATAGCTAACAAGACTTGATGATTAGGAAGTTATCAGCTGTGGAAATGCCCAATCCTGCAGCGTGGGCAACACCCAGTCTAGATCATATACCATTGGATGGAGTGCTTCACTCAGCGCTTTCGGTTGGACCAGCGGTGGCTTCGAAGTCTCTGAAACCTGGGAGACTGGCAACACCTATACTTGCAATGGTGGTCCTGGCGAAAATATCTGCGTTTGGTACACCACTGCCCACACTGCTTGTAAGTGACCATTCCATCAATCGTTTAGGAAGTCTGAGTAACACGTTACACAGATACCGTCACGAACAGGGAAAGAGACACTTGCGTACTGGGCAGTCGTTGGCAGAATGTCGGTAACCCTTTCGTTATGTTTTCTCCCAATCAAGCGAACCGCGGTGGTGGTTACTACTGTGTTGTAGGCACCTGCAGATCCCAGGGCGACGGCTACTGGGTTAAAGATGGACGGCCTGGTGGTCCTTAGATGATGGCGGTGTAATGGTTAGAGCTTTAGTATGGTTTGTTTCGGAAGAACATCGGAGTATGATGCTTTTCTTTGTACGAGGCACACTTTCTTACGCTTATCGTGGGGCGAACGAGCTGGCTATGTTACACTGTTGCAGGATGGTCTTGCTCCTTTAGGCGTCTCGCCGTGTTCAAACATAGTTAAAGCAGAAAGCCGACTTGCTTTCATTATTGATAAATCTGGCTATTTCTACCTGTGGTGTGTGTTGTTACTTTGTTTAAATTTTGGACGAATTTCAGTATCTTATCATCGACATTTTACCATCTAAGCCAGAAGTTAGGTATTCAATCTAACGCAGTGCTAACACCTATCTATATGAGAAACATGGCATGACATTCATTTTGTTGTGCCATCTCTGAATCTTACTTAGCTCTCGTTTCAATTCGCTTGTAGTTGCGGAGTTGTAGAGTTGCGGGTTTATCAAGATAACCCTAGCTAGTTATTAAACTTAAACTACAACTTAGTATATAAATCAAGTCTTAGTGAGGGATCTCAGTTTGAGTTCTCCAGCCTTCAATCTTGTACTTATTCCCGAGTCATACTTCCCCTATACCCTTTTTTGTTTTCACCAACCTAACTATTTATCTCCTTCCAATTACGAGCTGACTTACAATGAGTAAGTTTAGTGCTGTTAAGAAACAATCATTTCATATACCACCACCTATTCTAACTGAGAATAATCTCGTCGATCAGGCCGGTAAAGTCCACATCGTTACCGGCGGCTACTCGGGTTGTGGTCAGGAATTGGTCAAAATCTTGTACCAGAAGAACGCCACTATTTACGTTGCCGGTCGCAGCGAAAGCAAGGCGCTCAACTCTATCTCGTCTATTAAGGACCAGTACCCTGGTTCTCAGGGACGGTTAGAATTCCTAGCTGTCGATCTGCCAGACCTGTCCTCCATCAAGAAGGCTGTTCGGGTTTTTGAAGCCAAAGAGAGAAGACTTGATGTGTTGACAAACAATGCCGGTGTAATGATGCCTCCTGTTGGGAGCAAAGACAGCCATGGGCATGAGTTGCAAATGAGCACCAATTGTCTAGGGCCCTTCCTCTTCGCTGAGCTTCTTCTGCCTACCTTGCTCAGCACCGTTCCTGTAGCGTCACAAGGCTCTGTCAGGGTTACGTGGGCCAGCTCCCTAGCTGGCATTACGAGCGGCCCTAAGAACGGTATCCAGTTCGATTCACAAGGGAACCCGAAAGTGCACGACTTGCCAATGACTGATTATGGCCAGTCGAAATATGGCAACATGCTTCTTGCCTCGGAATTCTCCAAAAGATATGGTAAAGACGGCATCATGAGCGTCTCGTTCAATCCAGGCAACTTGCAAACAGAGCTACAGCGTCACATGTCATCAATTGGAAAGATGACGATGAGCTTGATGCTATACCCGCCTATCTATGGAGCTTACACGGAGCTTTATGCCGGCTGGTCCTCTGAAATCACCTCTGAGCATAACGGCGGATATATTATTCCTTGGGGACGGATCGATACGCAAGGTCTGGGGAAGGATATTGTGAATTCATTCCAGAGTAAGCAGGAAGGGGGCTCGGGTGTCGCGGCGGCGTTCTGGGAGTGGTGTGAGAAGGAAACGGCTAGCTTTCGATGACTGATCGTAGCTTAGATGTGAATTTTCTCTTGCGAAATGAAATGAGTGGTATTATAGCTTGAACCTGATATTAACCCTAGAGCGCTGTAGCTATCTCTCAGCGTCTCGTATTCATGTAATTACCAAACTGTGCATCGTTCATCCCATAAGACTGATTACTTCTTGGCGTAAATACCTTCGGAGGCTAGAGAAATAGAAAAAAGACACAGCTGATAGTGATGAAGGGAAGGCCGTCGGCTGAATCGCAGTCTAATGTCATTCTGAAAATTGTCTACCGAGACACCAGGCAGGCTTTGGTACATGATAAGTTGATTTAGTGCCCTAATATGTACGAATGAGGCTAGGGATTAGAGCTTGAATAATCTTCTCATTGAAATCTTAAGAAAGCTACACTAAAAAATCAGATTGCGATCTCTCGATAACGATTGAACGCAATGACACGTTTGGCGGAGCCGATAGCGCGTAGATTATTGTGTCAACAACGTCCTTGTTCGTTATGCCCTCATGAGTACCACGTTGCTTCTGCCATTCGATACTGGTAGGTGATACATCCTCAATCAAACCAGGATAAACTGAAGTAACGCGTATAGATGTCCCTTTCAACTCCTCCACTAAGCCCTGGGTAAAGCCATCCTGAGCAGCCTTTGCCGCTCTGAAAGGAAGTGAAGCACCGGTGAGCCTTGCATACTGGAGACCAGACATGGAGACGACGTTATGAATGTCCGCTCGAGGTCGTTGTCTTAATAGCGACAGAAGCTGCCGCGTCAAGAGGATGGTGCCAGTGACTGCTGAATTCACGACCGATATGACCTGATCATCGGTTTGCTTGTCTAAGCTGCCCTCGGTAAAATGCGCACCATTGTTGACCAAAATATCAATATCATGATGTGATTCAGCTATCTCCTTTGTCGCCTGAGCCACGGAAGTCGGATCCGAAAGATCACAGATAATAGAGTATGCTGTTATTCCGCTGTCGCTCTTGATTGTCTCACTGACTTCTTGCAACGCGCTTTTCGATCGACCAAGCAATATTGGAGTAGCGCCTTGAGAAGCAGCCACAATAGCTAAAGCACGTCCAAGGCCGCGGCCTGCGCCTGAGATCACAATCTTTCTGCCCTTCATTGGCCGTTGGTCTGGAATCTCACGTGGCTTTTGATGTTGTGAGAGATACTTCTGAAAATGGAGAGTAATAGAAGAGAATGATCTGTATAAGAATAACACAGCTTACAAATCAGGGATGAAAACCGTTCGGAGTCCAAAGAATAAATACGTGACGGTCATGAAGTAGAAGCTTGACCTGATGACAAATCAATGTTGAGCTTAAGCCCGCTGAGGTGCTTGTTCCGTTATCGGCTCGTGGTCCTAATTGCTATATCTAGTATAGCTTACTCCTCTATCGGCTTCACATACTGTTTTATCTGTTATATTATAATGCTAATTATTAATTACTATAAGACTCTATGCTAATTACTACAAGTTAACAGAGTCCATTATGTGTGTCCTGTAATGTCATAAAAGAAGAAGATATAAGAAGGCTGTGTTATATATAAGGGTAATAGCTAGGTAAAAGCTACGTCTCGGGGCAGGCCTTCGCTGGCATGGAGGGAATTCTAGCAATTGAGTCAATCGCGAGCGTTCACAATAAGCTTATAATCAAAGTCGGTGATCAATTGAAAGATATCCCCTTAATACCGCTCGCGCTGGGGCGATATTTGTAGATCATTTCCGAGTCACAAGTTTTGAGATTCAGCCAAGGGATCAAATACCGCCGATCGACCAACGAAATGGTTACTTATATAGAGGTACAAATAGACAACTGTGATCGGGCAACAGTAAGATGCAAGGGTCAGGCACCCAAACTTGGCCCCTTGTTGATCGACTTTACCTGTTAGAGTGCGGCTGAGACACCATTGCGCAAAGATCGTCAGTTTGCCATATTGTCAGCAACACTCAGTTTATTCTTCAACAATCATCATTTTCAGAACTTTAATGCTAAAAAGCAATTACGAAGTCATTATAGAACTGACAAGCACCCGGACGGGCTGCTGACTGTTGAAATAAAGATGAAATAGACTATTTGTAGGTAACAGCTGTTCAGTGGATGGGCAAGCCACAAAAAGCCACCGACAAGCACTAATGCAAGCCAGCTCATTCATCTCACTTGAAGTTTCCCTACTGTCCTTTCCTCTTTCAGCTTATCGTCTAGAAACAGCCAAAATCAAGCACTGTCAGATCTGCGGGCTAATTCACTTGGCATAGCTCACAATCAGGGGACCTGCACGACCAACAAGACCCTGTGACACCACAAGGCTGTATTGAAGAAGAGGGGTAACTGAAATGTGAGTCTGTCAAGGGATATAAATGAGCAGTGAGACGCCACCTCCCAGCCTTGTTTCTTGTGAGCCTTCCTCAATTGTTCACAAACGTTCTTACGAGGCAGTATCACACATTCTGACGTCTCAACCATGTTCAGCTATCTAGCTCTACCATTATTTATGTGGGCTGGGTATTCCAGTGCCCGCAATGGGATGATGCTACAACCCAATACAGGCCCAGACATGATCTCTTTGTCTGACGCCGTAGTGAGCAATTTGCTGCTGGCAGACGTCGCAGGCAATTTCTCAGACTTCATCGAAGGAAACAGCCAGATGGAGCCATTTCACCTCAGCCCACGACAACGACAATGTGTCAATCCCGGATATTGTAAGACTATAATTTTGCATTATATTTTTCATGCATTGCTAATAATACAATAGATCCATGTTCAAATGGTCAAAGATGCTGTCCTCAAGGAGACACCTGCGTGCCAGGCGGCTGCTGTAGCGGAAACACCCAGCAATGTGGCTCAAGTAAATGCTACGATCCATCGTCCCAGATTTGTTGCAGCAGTGGCATAGCTTGTAAAAAGGGCCAAAACTGTGTCGACGGTGGTTGCTGTGAGAGTGGAGAATCCAAGTGCGGTTCCTCTGCATGCTACAACCCAAAGACCTCAGTATGCTGTGGTAGTTCAGGCATCCACTGCCCGAAAGGCTATGATTGTATGCCCGGCGGTGGATGTTGCCCAGCTGGTCAGAAGCGCTGTGGAAATAGTAAATGCTACGATCCTAAGAAGGCAAACTGTTGCACAGGGCCTGGCACTGTTTGGGCTTGTGAAAAAAGCAAAGAATGCTGTTCCACCGGATTCTGCGCCAATCCTTCAACAGAAAAGTGCTGCAAGAATGGATCTTGCAAGGAAGGAACGACTTGTTGCGAGAATGAATGTTGCTTAGCAGGTGGATACTGCGCATCCGATGGCTACTGTAAGGCATGCCCTGCTGCGACACGAACCATCACGTCGACAGATACGGTCACTACAACCGTCATGAGAACTGTTCGTGTCACTAGTGATATTGAGCCTGATACTGGAAACGCGCCCGAGTTTACCTGTGTCCCTATGACAGCTACGAATGACGTTGGTGCAACACTTGAGCTTGATGATGGCTGTGTACTTCACTACGAGCCACCTGAAGCCACAACGACAGACAATAATGCCGCTCGCCTTCGACGAGAGGCCCCAACAGCGCCTGCAATTGGCCATCTTGTCGGTCTTTTGGCTCGGCAGGCATCTTGCACGCCTTCGGTAACTCAGACGAGAACCGTATGGGAGACAGAGACTTATACAGAAACCGGTACTCGAACTGTCGTGGTTCAAGATGCCACGTTTTCTTGTCCTGAGATGGAGGTCACCAATGATGTTGGTGACACACTTGCTCTTGATGCAGAGTGTGTTCTGTCGTTCACTCCAGCAGAGCCCACAAGCTCAGACGACAGAGTAACGGCGAGTGGGAGACCAACGGCGAACAGTCAGCGACCAATTGATCAAGCCAGGCCTTCGGAAACATCTGCAACGGACAATGATAGTGCTGGTTCAGTATCTGGTATTTCGGTGTCGTTAATGGTAGGGTGTGTTGCGATGTCTCTGTTGTGGACTGGACTTTGATGTAGTTCAGCTACTCAGAACATTGCCTTTGGGTTAAATGGGCCTTGTGGATGAATATATCCATCCAAAGAAAATTGACGTTCCTTTCAAGTCGAAGGGTTAATGATTATGATCGGGGTTGCTGGTCGAATGCTTAAGTTACTGAATAATATTAAGGTGCATCTTGTATGCGAGTCGGGAGCATACTACTGCCTCTTATACTTTTCTTCTTCTGTACTCATCTTGTAGTCCAGGTGGTTGATGTGTGTGTTTCTTGGTGGTTGTTGGTGAAAGACAGAGAAACAGACTGGATGAACGCCGACAAGTATGCAATCTACTCATATTTGCTTATGCATTATTGCCAACCTTTTCATAGACGACCAAGTAGACGCACAAAACCCAGCACACCATACCATCCTGTCGTGCGCGAGACGGAGGAAGATTTTAATTATCCCGATCGCCCGCTGGCGTTTCGGACAAGCCTCCCGGAGCGACATTACCTATGCGTGATAGTGCCCACGCGAATAATTAATTACATACATAAGGTACTCTGATCTTGCTGACCTACCATTAATTGGACTTGAGGCTACATCTTGTGCCAACATGTGCATTCTCCATCTCAGTAACTCTGCCGCACAGCCACGCAGGCTCTTTCAGCCACACCCCAATTTATCATCGGGATCTGGGGTACAGCACAGAAGGCGCTGAAGTATGCCCACTAAGATGATAACTACTAAGCTGAACGGGCGGAGTTTATCCGCATCACCTCTCAAGCCTTAGAATACGATAATTTAACACGTCTGGACCAAGTAGCACAAATTGATCTAGTAGTTTCGTCATTCGGAACAACATCAGCCAGTTCTTCTGACACCCTGGGTGGGAAGTTCTTCAAAGTCGACCTTGGATTGACGGTACATCTGCAAAGCTAGCAGATTCCCAAGACCAGCTACTAAACGCATCAAGATCCAAGTTTAAGGGCGGAGGACAGTGACCATTCTTCTAGCAACAACTTCCGGTGAAACTCATCATAATCTTCCGCTGTTATGTAAACCACAATCTCATGGAGAAGCGTCATAATGTCGTGGTCGAAACCTTGAAAAGATAAGATAGCTGCCGAGGAAGTTGACTGTAACATCATTCAATACAATGCCAGTTAAGTCACTTTTATTAGTGTCGCACCATCATACCTTCAACAACTAGCTTGAATATCATGGCTTCGCAAGCACTTGTTTCTGCTGTGCCTTGGTTCAATTAAAATCATGCTGGCATTGACTGGCCCAACATGTCCATATCACGATAAATGATTGCCTACAAGCATTTCAGCTTCAGTTTAGTGGGTATCAGCGGCCCATCTACCGTCAATAAGGAAGTCGTAGCGCCGATCAATAGCGGGTCTTAGTGAACGTCGATCCTTGCTACAGCGGCACAAGATGCCAAAACAGGCAACAAGCTT
Organism: Fusarium longipes; assembly: GCA_013618495.1. Lineage (NCBI taxonomy): Eukaryota > Fungi > Ascomycota > Sordariomycetes > Hypocreales > Nectriaceae > Fusarium > Fusarium longipes. Next base: position 80,231 of record JABFEY010000085.1, read on the forward strand.
ACTGGAACGACAGGGCTGAGTTTTTGTTGGATAAGCTACGTAAAGGATTCGATGAATTACAACTAAATCATTGTTATATAAGAGTCATGCTAAAAGAACACGAGTTTGCTGTTTCTGTATCAAATCAATCAAATCTACAGCAACATCTTCTTCATCATGAGGTATTTCTTATTAGCACCACTTACTTTGGGCCTAGTTCGCAATGGACTTGGTCTTCCAACTGAGGAATGCCCCATCCTTGGCCCAGTCCTACCCTCAGGATTTAACCTCTCCAAGTTCAAAGCCATTCAAGATGCAAAGTCCGATTTCCCAGCAGCAATTGAATCAATCTTTTCCGAAGGGATCATCAACAAGACACATACATCATTCGCCATCAACGTCTTCTCTACTGCCACCAACGAATCCCTCTACTCTTACTACCACTCTGCAGAAGCTCTCAAAGATACCTTATCCACTGGTAAACTTGATGATAGCACCGTATTCCGTACAGGAAGTGTTTCCAAACTTTTCACCGCCTACGCCTTGCTTGCCAATTCTGGCTTCGACATTGTGAATCGCCCTGTGACTGAGATATTACCCGAGCTGGCGGGTAATAACAGGAGCGAACCTACTGAGAGAATCATTTGGGAAGACGTTACGATTGGGGCTCTTCTTTCACATCAAGCCGGCTCTGGAGGCGCTCGTAAGTTTTCCACAAATATTATTCGATGTCAACCTAATGATGCCGCAGCTCTTGAAATTGCTACCTGTGCCAACGACACTCTACCCGGATGTGGTTTCGAAGGTTTGTAACCATGACTCGTATTCTGACTGTTATCTAATGCTTTGATCAGATTTCCTTGTTTATATGAAAGAAAAAAAGCGTCCCGTCACTCTCCCTTACGAGGTCCCTGTGTATTCTGATGGTGGCTTTGCGATGCTCGGCGGAGTACTGCAACGTCTCACTGGGCTTCCATACAACGATGCTCTTCAAAAGGTCCTTGGCGAACCGTTAGGACTTAATAGTTCTGGCTCCGTCGAGCCCAAGGGTAAAGATCGCAATGTTCTAGCAATTCCAGGGCCGCCAGAGGTATCATCGTGGGGTCAGGATAAACAAGTAATTGCGGGGTGTGTTTCCCTTACTATCGTACGATCCAGTGCCAATATCTAACATGCAATATAGGACCGGTGGTGTTTATTCGAATGGGGCTGATCTACGGAAAGTCGGTCTTTCAATCTTGAATCATGAGCTCTTGACTTCCACTCAAACCCGCCGTTGGTTGAAGCCGCAAGGCAACACAGCATCTCTCACCACAAGCGTTGGAGCACCATGGGAGATCAACCGACTCACCCTTCCTGTATCTCCCAACTCCAACAGAACCCGCATATCCGACATCTACACTAAACTCGGTGGCAACTCTGGCTACGCAGCTGTGATTGCTCTTTCGCCGGACCATGGAATTGGCTTTTCTGTACTCACAGCAGGTTTGGGCGCTGTCCCTGCGCGTATCCCTCTCCGCAATGCTGTTGGCACGGCTTTCATCACTGCCGCCGAGCATGCGGGCTGGGAAAATGCCAAAAAGACTTACCCCGGGACATTCGTGGATGAATCAAGGAATGGTTCAAACCTAACCATTACAGTCGATGAGGGTCAGCCTGGATTGGGTCTTGAGTCGTTCTACATTAACGGTTCAGAATGGCGTGCTAACCTTACTTTTCCTGGCTCCGATCCAGTCCATGGAGACGACATACTTGTTCGCCTATATCCCATCAGCGCCGAGGCAGTTTCTGGCTCAACTAAACTGATATCCTACCGCGCGGTTCCTCAATTCAAGCCGATCGGTCCTCGTTCTGCGGTCGAAGGTGGAGAGGGTTTATTCGACGATAGCTGCACAGCATGGGAGAGTGTTGGATTTTGGGGTGATGGTGATGACTTTACCTTTAAGGTCGTAGATGGTAAAGCTGTGAGCGTCACAAACTTGGCTATAGTCGATCTCAAGAGGGCAGAGTACACTCGGGTTTCAGAGGACGAGAATGAGTAGAGCACATATAGAGAGATAGCATTCTGGTTCTCACTATCAACATGGTTTTCGAAAGCTGTGATTAGCAGAAATGTCTATTCGAGACATAGTAGAGAAAAAACGAAAATTACATTCTGATCTAAACTCTGAAACTGGATGTATGTACGTATAAAAGAAGCTATGTACAAATCTTATGAACCTGTAACACGAAGTTCCAATATTGCTGTTGAATAACAAATGCGTCAGTTATAGCCTCCAGCCCCTGTCATACAGCCCTCTTCTCAAAAACAAGCCACTTGAGTAGCTTCTTCATTAGCATTTGTTTGTTCATTGGCTTGGCAATGTAGTCATCCATTCCCTTCTCCAAACAGTGTTCTTTATCGCCCTTCAGCGCGTAAGCGGTCATAGCAATGACAGGCAGTTCTATACCGTTACTCCGTATTCGCACCGTTGCCTCGTAACCATTCATAACGGGCATGCTTATATCCATCAGAATCAAGTCGAACGTTTCAGGCGCTTCCAGCAATGACGTGACGGCCTGAGCGCCGTCCGAGACGACTGTTATGTGTTGAAATCCAAAGCCATGCAGCATTCCTACAAGGACTTTCTGGTTAATGATGTTATCCTCCGCCGCAAGAATTCGTTTTGTCGGTGATATCGTGGCCAGTTGCGTCAGTTGCGCGGCAAGGTCTTCGCCTTCCAGGGACTCTTGTGGTAGTGGTGGGGGGTCAATACTAGGAATAGGAAGCGTGTCGATAAGTTCAGTCTTCTGAAGGCTGTCAAGTTTTCTGAGCTTGAATGTGAACCAGAAGTTGCTGCCTTGTCGTTCTGGATTTGGCTTGTATCCAATGTTTCCCTTTAACATCTCAGCTAGCGATTTGGCGATGGAAAGTCCAAGTCCTGTTCCGGGACGACGCTTGTGAACCGGGGTATCAAGTTGCGTGAATGGCTTGAATAGCTGCTCTGCATCGTCTGTTGTCACGCCGTATCCGGTGTCCACGACCTCGGTCAAGATCGTGTAGGTAGTCTTGTCTTCAGCGATGGACGTTACCCGTACGAGAATGTACCCAAGTTCGGTGAACTTGACAGCATTGCTCAGAAGATTTTCAAAGATTTGTCGATAACGCAATGGGTCTCCTTCTGACCACTTTGGTAGGTTTGGTGCGAGAACCACTTTCACGGAGACTCCTGGTTGTACAGCGGGTTGCAACGCGCGCACAACTGACTTGACGAGACTGGTAACGTCAACCTTACCCTTTTTGATAGTAAAACTGTCAGCTGTGATCTTTGAGTAGTCGAGGATATCATTGATGATTCGCAAGAGAACACGGCCAGATTCTTCAATCATATTGGCCGTCTCGCGCTGATCTTCACTCAAATCGCTGTCTAAAAGCAAAGAGCATGCAGATAGTACACCATGCATTGGTGTACGGATCTCGTGACTTATATTTGCAAGAAAGTCATTCTTAAGTCGCGTGCTTTCCTCGTGTGCAGCAATCAGGCGCAACTCTGCTTCTTTCCTCTCAGTGAGGTTCCGCGTGACCTTGCCGAAGCCGACGTGTATGTTGTTCTTGTAAATGGCAGTGATGACAACATTAGCCCAGAACCGACTACCGTCCTTTCGGTAGCGCCAACCTTCGTCTTCAACTCTGCCCTCGCGCAGGCAAATCTCAAGTTCTCTCTCTGGCTTTCTGGACCGAATATCTTCCTCGCCATAGAAAGTCGAAAAGTGCTTGCCCACAATTTCTTCCTTCTTGTATCCTTTATTCAACTCGGCCCCACGGTTCCAAGTCATGATGTTTCCCCGGGTATCGAGCAGGAAAATGGCATAATCTTTGACAGCTTGGACGAGGATTCGGAAAGCATCGTCAATAGGCAGCCAGCTCTGCGCCATTCCACCGTCAGCCTCTGTGACGTGAACCTCTGTCTTCTCCCATTCGATCACCAAACATAGCAGTTCGTCGCCTCGATGCACTGGCTTGATGCGGGCAGTCCACGATATGCCATTTGAAACATAGGCCGCATAGCATAGTCGGAGATCCCGGGCCTCTATGGCTGTCTCTATAGCGTAGATGAAAGGTATACGATCGAATCTTTCGGTCGGCGACCCTCGGTATAGGGCAATGAAGAGGTCTTGATCGATAAGATCATCCCGGCTTCGACGCCATGCTTCCACCAGGCCGGAGGAAACCCTTTGTATTCGATACGAGGACGATACAACCAGAGAAGGAACAGGTAAGTAATCGAAGATATCGTTGCCGTTGGGGATATTAGCGTCGAGGGCCTTGGTGGATATGCTCATCGGTAGTTGTGCAAGTAGAGTCGTCGCTAATACGACGTCCCTCTCAGCTTGTAATGTCGATACCTATTTCAGAGGGAATAACATGGGAAAGAATTTTGAGGGGTTAACTTTTCGGTTTTTCGAATTTCGGCATGTACCTCAGGTGTCAACCAATGACGTCAAATTTATTTCATATTTAGCGATGTGATCTCCTCATCAGTGACATTACAAAGCTAAGACATTCCATTGTGGGTTAAAGCTACTCCCATGACAGTTTAGTAGTTAGCATTAGCCAACTACCGAAATAAATGCCACTGCTTATTACTTCCTGGCACTGTTCAGCATCATCCGATTTGAGATGTAGTAAAGGAAGATTTATCGGGCTGTTATACAAGAAAGCTAGTTCTGCCTCAGATGCAACATAACACAGTTGTGTTAACACGCCTATATCTTGATATCCTGATAATAAGCTTATTCTCCAATCTTTCATGCAGTCATTCCAGCACTAACAGTAGTCCTTGTGGTGTTCTTCAGAAGAAGTTATTGACTTGTTTGTTTCTAAGAAAGACCTCAAGCTGACAACTACTGCCAAGGTCTGTACGTCTCAAGTTTTTCTTCTGTTTGGTAATGATTAGCAGTATTGCAGGTTACACTAACTTGTTCTTCTCCTAATAGAGAGTTTATTAGTTTAATAATAAGTTCGGGCTGAAATTCGTACCACAGAGTAGGGATTTTCTATCTCTAGTTTTAAATGAATTCCCTACAAAAATAACTGAATATATTCTCACTCTTATTTCAAGTACTTACTATATAAATACCAGTTAACAATCATCTAACCTTCATGTAGAAAGGACGCTGAGTTAACTTACTTATAAATAGTACAGGGTAGGATGTAGTACAGCTCATTAATACAATAATGCATAAATCTACCAGTTGTATTAATTAATAGGGCTAGATAGAAACTTTACAGAGAAACTGAAGAATAGATTATAGATATGTGTTGTGAACGATACCTGACCTGATGGCCTGGAGTACTAATGTTCAGGTCTTCCACATCGCTCCCAGCTTAACCTTGTTCAGCCTCGGTTGAAATTCCCGATTGATCGGCGACAAGGAGGAGATACTGGAACATTAATAATCCGAGATGATCAGGACCTCAAGCAACCCGAAATGATTGGTGGAGTAACTGAATTAGCTCCTTTTACGGAGCCTGTTGTCCGATCTTTAGCTGTTTCGAGTTTAGTATATAACTTGGGCGTAACTCAGACCAGTCCTACTAAGAAAAAAATCAACAAGCGTTTAATTTTCTTAGTTAACATTCGTTTTCTTGCAGCAGAGCTGCTTTCCATTCATTACTTTATTTCGATCGATATATTGGTTGTTGCAGAATTACGCAGGTCGTAGACTTTCCGTGAGCAGGTACAGGGGTTCTAGTTGCAAACATGAATCAAGAAATGGCCAATGAGAAGGGGGAATTAGAGAATTCTACTCTGTTGACACCCGGGACTGTCAATGGCGCTGTTTCACCTAGTCTGAGTACAAGCTCGTTTGCTTCCACCGAAACACGCGATTCGGACTCGACCTCGACGTGGGAGAAGTTGCATGACATATACTCTCGGAATATTGGGCTCTTTTATGTCTTAATGGCTCAACTGTTTGCCTCTATTGTAGGGACCTGTTCACACAGTACACCTGGCCTCTGCTAACTAAAGCAGATGTCGATGACTACGCGGCTGCTAGAAACTGGATTCGAGACAAAATTCCACGCTCTCCAGATCATTTTCGTTCGCATGCTCGCCACTGCACTTATCGGCTCCTTTTACATGTGGCGTGAAAAGGTTCCCGACTTTCCTCTGGGTCCACGCGAAGTCAGAGGTCTATTGTTTCTGAGAGGCATGGCTGGATCTGTTGGACTGTTCGGCCTTTACTGTAAGAACACCAGGTGTCAACTCAAGGCGAGCTAATCTTATATTCTGTGTAGACTCTCTTTCGTATCTTGATGTATCTGATGCGACCGTCATCACGTTCCTGGTTCCCACTCTGACAGCTTTTATTGCTTGGGTTGCTCTTCGAGTAAGTCGTCTGTTGAAGCACCAAAGTTTATCTTCTAATTGTTATCGATAGGAGCCGTTTACTATCAATGAAGCTTTGGCAGGCCTCATCGCCTTTACAGGCGTTCTTTTTGTCGCTCGTCCTGCCTTTCTCTTTCCCCATAAGGATTCCTTCCTGTCAGGCTCCGTTTCTGATACATCAGAAACCACCAAAGGTATCCTTTCAGCAGTCAAGGCTACACCTCAAGAGCGCACCATCGCCATTTGCTGTTCCATCTTTGGTTCCATTGCCGCTGCTACAGCTTATTCAACTATTCGTGTCATTGGAAAACGGGCTCATTCGCTTGTGAGCGTCAACTACTTTGCTGTGCTGGCCACTGTCAGCTCGTTCCTGGTTATTTCGATCCATCCTGATCTGCATTTTGAGATTCCCAAGACTCTCGCTGAATGGTATGTTGACAGTCAATTATGCGTGATGTAAAGCTAATACACTCAGGGCCCTTCTTCTCTCCATCGGCGTTTCGGGCTTTTTGTTCCAGGTTCTCCTCACCGAAGGTCTACAAAGAGAGAAAGCCGGCAGAGCGACTAACCTCATTGTAAGTGTTTCTGTCTCAAGCCAAGATGGCCAGTTCTAACTTGGCGGCAGTACGTTCAACTTGTATATGCAGTCATCATCGACCGTGTTATCTGGGGAACGATACCTCCTCCTGCCAGCTTCATTGGTAGTGCTCTTATCATTGGATCAGCGATTTGGGTGGCCTTGCAAAAGAAGGCGCCCTCAGAGCCAAAACCCTTGGTGGACGAGGAGAGAAACGCTGGCCTTGATAAGGATAGAACGAAGGAGGCATAGTGAGGTCCAAATGGTGCACAATTTGCGATCGTGGTCTGAAAGAGCTTCACAAATCAAGGACAAAAAGAGCATTCGCAACATAGATGCTGATTCCAAGTACATATTAGATAGGACCACTTGCTGTTGCAGGGAAACTCACTGTATTCTATTCACTGCTTTCCTCCAACTTCTTATTTTACCCCCGGTCTAACACCTGGTTCCTCTTGGCAAGCCCCAGCTTGTCTTCCACTGCATTTTCTTGGACATGCAATGGCGGCACCTTCTCCAAGGACGGATAAGATTTTCTAACATGTCCTTTCCGTGAACACCCCATTCGCTTACCTTATTAAATCTTTCGGCACATGTCAACGTCTCTATACATTGCAATCGCCTTGCCGCACTGTTGGCCAATGAAGGTCTTGAGAAGTATGTATGACATGATGACCAATGTTGACTGTCTCAGAAATGAGAACCTATGGTTAGAAAGGAAAAGGCATGGTCTGACTTTTTGTGACTTTGATAGGCGCCAGTCTTGTTGTTTGACGAAAGAAACAATGGAACAATCGACCTTAACAGGCGAGGATAGTCGAGAAAAAGCGCGATCATTTAATTTTTAATGTTTAACAGCAAAAAACTCTTAGAACGTATGCAAAACCTCAGTTGAGTTGTGGTAACAGCTTCAAGCTTTGCATTTCCAGATATGAAAGTCTATTCTGGGTAACTGATTGAACACCCTATGCAGCTCAAGTGACAGTCGTATAATTCTTGTTTCTTTACCAAGATTCAGGTCGGAAAATCTCGCGAAAGTCGCTTATTATTAGTGAATGTCCGATAGATCTTGGACGACCATTGAACATAATCTATATTCTAAATATGCCCCGCATCATCTTATCTGTTCCTTGACCTGTTTCTCCTTCTGCTTCTTGATGCATTCGCTGCACAAGCCATCGGGTATAAGCTTTTGTTCGACAGTCGACTTTCCACAAGCACCCCATTTATTCGCTTTCTTCCCTTTGCTGCACATCTTAAAGTCTTGACCCTGGCGAATTTCCCAATCGCACTTTTCGCATCGGTAGGAGTTGTTCACTTGCTTACACATGGCGATTTTGACGGATGTATCTCGAGAGATGTTGTCTTTTATATGCTTTTGTGAGCTATACTGGATTTCTTTGTTGGCAACATGATGTGGTATCAGCCGCATATATATAGCCACAACTTCTAGATAGTGAATCGGAACATAAATTGTCGATATGATATGCATCAAGGCATGTGCCGTGATGTAATTACTGGATAGAGTCCAGGTGATCTGTGTGCTACAAGAAACACGTCTCTAGAATAGTGAAGACACTGATATATGCAACCCAGAGAGATCAGTGATTAACACCGACACCTGACTAGTATTTTGATCCCGAGGAGTTACGCATTTTTTATTGAGCCTAAAATTGTGTTTTCATTGTGTTTTGATAGTGATGTAGGTTTGAAAGACGCTCAATCAGCCAGTAGCTGATAGAGGACAAGGCGATCGGAGTCCTACTCATAGGAGGATCTGTACAGTGGCTGCATTGATTAGGTAAAATAAATCCAACTGGCCTTTCTTATTCTCAAGTTGAGCCATGAAACACCTTCAAACTAAGGATGACGTCCTATCGATTCTAAACATCTCTAATTCGTTCCTCCGGATGGAATCTTTACTGCGTATCAAAGTGACGCTACTAAAAGAACCTCCTCCTGTCGTAACCACAGGCGCTTCTGTATCGCCATTCGGCATCGTGACACTAGCAGAAGGTCTCTTGTCTGTGGTGCTGATGGTTCGCAAACGTCGCAACGGTTGATTCGAAACCTGATGTTGGTTACGGCGGCAAACACGTAACACTAGTATGCGCATAATTGGTATTGATGCAGCCATGATTGTTACAGCACACTCTACGGTGGACCATATGAAAATTCCGACTCGAGCCACTAAGGAATGTCAGCGATGAATTGTTATATCTCCAGGATCATATGTGAATCATAGTGCTTACAGGTACGGTTCTGACTGCTGAGACCGAGCATTCCGTAACACTTGGCAGCGGCAGCGGCAGCGGCACTGTAATATAGTTAGCAGTTGCATCAAATCACGATTCCTGAAAAACTGACAAGACGCCAAATGTCAGAGCGACCCCAACGCCAATTTTCTCTCGTGTCCGCATTGAAAGTTTCCAGATGATCATCCATGCAAAGACACAAAGGATAAGATCGACCAGTCCAGAATACGCTGATGGGAATGGTAAGTAAACAATAATCCTGGGAGAGGCTGTAAGGACTTACCCCCAGCAAAGACGTTGTAATATGTTGCGACACCAGGTTTCCAGCAGGTCCCGGGGAGACTTGAATGCCACACCTTTTTCGACGGTGTACATTTGACGAAAGAGAACACAATAACTAAGTTCATGATGATGTTCATAGTGACGATGAGGAACCACAGAAACCAGTAGTTCCAGCCATCCTCTAGTCGTATCAACGTCAGGGCAAATGACGTCTTGCTCCACGATACGGCTAAGACAGCAAAAAGGCCATAAATAGTCCCAGTAAGAGCAATCTTTGGTACATTCGAAGGATCAACTTGCGATATATCCTTGCCAAAACCTAGACTGACGTCGAAAATGGCAAGGCCTGTGCAAATCAAGAGGCAAATCTGGTAGACACAGGGACTAGGTCAATTGCAAGTAACTCAGATGGGAACATGTCGGAAATATGATGCTGGGGAATAATGCTCCCTCGGACACGGTATTGTGAATAGACGGTAGGTTAAAACTCACCCATGCTGCAATCAAGACGTGATCATCCCACCAGAATCCTCGATGGCGGACTACCTTGCAATACAGACGAAGACCTAGAAAGACAGCGGAGAGAAAAGTGAGCGATACAGAGACTGCTATGACTGTTCCACCAAGACTTATGGGTTCTGGCATCAGATGTGACGGGATTGCGGTCTCATTAGGAATGTGGGTTTCATGCGCGGAGGGCGGGAAATGTTGGGGAAAGGAGAAGGGGGACTCTGGGGATGGAAATAATGGAATTAGTGATCGGCGGGAGTCATTCCTAGGAAAGGGACAGTGCCGTTGCCCCAGAGTCTAATGGTAGATGGCGTTGACTAGTTAAGCCACCTCATACCGGATCACCGGGTAAGTGCCGCATCCGCCGTAGAATTCTTGGTTGCCGACGCAAGTGGTTAACAATATATATAGTTTTGTATAGAATGAGTATATAAAGAGTCTTCCAAGCAATAATGTATTTGCTGATTTTATTTGAGAATTGTTATGTAGCCGGGAGGATTCGTTGGCTATTATTGGGACGTCTCTCACTCCGTAGTGGACCTGACTCAGACACTTTTGATCATCGACATCAATAAAGCCTAACAGTACCAAGACTGTACTAAACCCAAATCTCGGTCTTACCAAGTACATTTCGTACTGTCTATGTCAACGGGTGCAATTGATTGGGCTCTTCCGTTTGTTATTCAGCACGTGATTCAAATTCGAGTGAACATCTCTTAACCGAGGACACGTGCTAACCTACGTCGACAGCTTCCTATTGAATTATCCAAATGCAATAAATATTATTAATAATCTCTGAGAAGTGCGCTGATATTTTTGGTCCAATAAATCTTTCACGCTACCCCGATAAGGTTCATCTGATCCCGTCCGACGTAGGAATGCGGGTCAACATAGCCAACCAACACCGGAACACTGTACAGATGTTCATATGGGTTGGAAATTGATGCAGACTAGTATGGGAGTATAAGGGACTTGTTATGCTTTGCAACTACAGTGATAACGGATTTGATTAATGCACGGGTATGGTAACTGAATTTAAGTAAGAATTTATTTAATCGTGCATGCCATATCCAGTTATCATGCTTTCACCTTGGACTGTTCTTTGGAATGCCAAGCCACATAAAGGCGGAGAAAACCAGTGATAGCTCTACTCAGAACCGTGATACTCTGGCCACTTATCCAAAACGACCTTCTCACCTGTCAACTTGACCTTGATCTCGGCCTGCGTCGGCTCATCAAGTAACAAGGTATAAGTTCCAGGGTACACGACTAAATCTCCATTCTTCTCACGTCGCGCGATATTATCCATTGTCCATTCCAGCTTGACATCCTTTGATGCGCGCGCCTTAACATCGTGTGAACGTGAGTAAGCTGCAAGCGTCTTCAGTGGATAAGGCTTTGGCCCGACTTTGCTCTTGATGAAAACAAGAGAGACAAAGTCTGAGGTTATACGGCCTGTGTTCTTGACGCTCAAGTGGATTGGAGGCAAGGGACAGGTGTCAGCGTAGGTTGCGTCGCAGCTCTTGAGGACTTGCTGAATATTCATTTCGATACTGCGGGACTTGAACTTGGCTCTGAAAGTGGTGTAGTGCTTTCCGAAACCAAATGGTAACACAGCGTCAGGGTACCAACGGTATGTTCTTCCAGGACTTGACTTTGTAGGCCTCAATTCCATTTCCAACATGCCGACCTGTTCTGTATACTTGCTTGGATATTGTGTGAGTGGGAGACGTCCAGCTGGGCTCTTGCGGCCCGTGATCAGTTCCATGACAGCCGTTCCACCTTCTTGACCAGGGTAGTTGACCCAAAGAATGCTGTTGACACCCTTGTTCTTCAACAATGGGGTATCGTCAACTTGATCACCAAGTTGGACAACAACCAGTGGCTTGCCAAGCTTGGATAATTTCTTGAGTAAGGTCAACTGAGTACTTGGCCAGTCAAGGTCTGTGCGGTCCAGCTCTTCGCCAGCAGCTGTAGCGTCAAGACCACCCAGATACACAATATAGTCAGACTTCTTGGCAACTTCCAGAGCGTTGGTAGTCCAATTGTCAGGAACAGAACTATTTTGTAAGGCCGGACCCCAAGCCACATTGGTCTTCAATCCCAGTTTCTTGGCTGCGTAAGCCGGAGTTCGAACATAGGGTGCAGGACCACTATATCCGCCCTGTAGCTTAGTCTCGTCGTCGGCCCAGAAGCCAATCAAAGCCACACTCTGCTTTTTGTTGATCTTGAGAGGCAGAGTTCCATCGTTCTTCAAAAGAACTGCGCCACGTACAGCAGACTGAAGCGCAAGATCTTGAGCGTGCTTTGTGTTCACGTCATCAAAGTCGAGAGAAGCCCACTCGGCCTTGTCGCCGTCGAAAAAGCCAGTATGTACGAGGCCCTCAAAGAGACGCTGAAGAGAACGATCCATGACCTTTTCTGTTAACAGACCTTGCTCGTAGGAATCAGAAATATCCTTGGTCGTGGTGTACTCGCAGCTAGAATCCTGTCCATTCTCAAAGGCAACCTTAGCAGCTTCAGCACCCGTCTTGGTGTAGTTGTGATGCTGCCAAATATCCTGCATGGCACCACAGTCACTGGTGATCCAGTTGTTGGTGTGAGTCCAGTTCCAGTGCTTCCTGAGCAATGTCTCTTGGAGGTACGAGTTTGCGCACGCAGGGATACCATTGACGGCGTTGTAGGCGCACATGATGGATCCAACCTTGGAGTCTCGAGTGCACTCCTGGAAAGGTCGAACATAATACTCTGCCAGATCTTGAGGAGTGATCTTTGCGTTGAAGTTGTGACGTGTTTGACCACCCCAATCCTCAAAATCGTTTCCTGCGTAGTGCTTGCATGTAGCCACAATACGACGCTGCTTCTTGTCGCCCTCTAGACCACGTACCATGGCTCGGGCATAACGACTGACGTGAAGAGCGTCTTCACCTGGAGTTTCGGAACCACGACCCCATCGCGGATCCTTGAAGGGGTTGACATTGGGAGTCCAATAGTCTACACCCCCTCCCCATCCGCCATTGTTCCAGGCGCGTGCTTCTGTGCCGATGACTTCGCCGATGTCGTGGATGAGATCATCATCAAAGGTGGAACCCATAAGAAGAGGCATTGGGAAAGAAGTAGCTGAATCATAAGGGGGCTCATCGTTGTAGTCGTTGCCTGGAGCACCAGCCACACCGTGGAGGGCTTCGTTCCACCAATTGTACCTGGGAAGACCGATTCGAGGTGCACCAGTAGCATTGCTTGTTGTGGTCAGTAGTTGGACACTTGTAATTGGCCGATAGACTCACCTAACAAGATTGTTGACCTTCTCGAGAGGAGTCAAAGCAGCAACCAAAGCCGCAGCTCGTTCGGCAGGAGAAGCTGATCTGTCGCAGATTCCATTTGAACGAAGTGGTTCCTTTGTGCAATCTGGTTGCTGGTAAGGTGCAGCAGCAAATGCAAGGCTATTGAGAAGCGCGAGTCCGCCGGCCGCAACCTGCAACTTGGGCAACATCATGTCGGATGTCTGAGAGAACGCCGTTGCTGAGATCAATTGTGACTTGATTCTCTTATTTAACCTTTATATATCATGACCGACATCATCAACATCGTCATCGTCTGTTCCTGTGGGGTTAACTACGTGCTCGTTAAGCTTGTTATAACCGAGCAAATAGCAGTAAAGAAAGGCAATGGTTCGATCTTGTTGAATTCAAGTGATGTAACCTCCACATGTAACGATCTTCATACTTTTGTCGCAATTAGGACTTTTTTTCTAAGGGGAAATGCGGGGATGTGGTGATCTCTACAAGCAAAATGCCGGTTGTATACCAAATAGCCTAATTTGCCCCCTTCTGTACTCTACAGTGAACATATACCTCAGCATTTATATACAGACGGTTATTCAACGACGACTATGAGGTCTTGGAGGGCTCAGTGGTACACCTGGCTGATTATATTGTTATTCCAGCTCGCATTCCGTATTATTGTCTAGTCATACATGGTTTTCAGAGGTTTCAGAGGTTTTAAGGGCTGAATTATCCGCACATAAGAAAGTCTCAAAGATGATGAAGCAAATACTTTTGACTCGGATTTTATCCCTCGCTATGCGTGAGCTATACAGGCTTCAAATTGCCGGCTTGAGTCCGAAGACGAGGTAAACTATTTCCGGCTTGATTCTCGGGACTTTTGTACGGCAATCCCAACTGTTTCCCCGCAGGATCGGTAGATCACCCCAAGCTTCATCCTTGGCCATTTAGCCGACTCGGAATAATTTTGAGTCGCATTGGAGACCGTGGTGGAAAGCGGTGACAGAGTCAGTGAAACAGGCAATGGCGGTCGAAATGAAACTGACCTCGGCGTTAACCAGGCATTTTTTAGTCTATATATACACCAAAAGAATTATAGAAAAGGACAATTTTCTGGTCTCACACGGCATAGAAGGCTTCCTTACTCCGGGATTTCTCGTATAATTCTTATTGCTTAATTCTTTCTGACTTTGTACTTCGACAGACATGACTCATTTACCGATGTAATGTTGCACGTATCATACGGGTCAATAATAGTTTGTCAACTGTATCTTCCGTGTTCTCTTTTCTCCTTACTCTTTTATACTAGAGTAAAACGCAAACAAAACGAACAAAACAAAAAGCAATTCCTATCCTCCAAGAGCCTAGTCATACCAATAGTCATCTTTATCGTCACCCGCATCTTGTCTAGTGCAGCGTGGTCGAGCTAGACTACGACCTTGATACTGGACGGGGGTCAGCTATAGATAAATGTGGAACTGAAGTTGATGATGAAACCAAAGCCGGGATTTATTGGATTATATGATGGCCTTAACTGATAGTTCCGACACTTGGTATGGAATGACGCTCGAACAGGCTTGTCCGCCAGAATATTAACGGGCACAATGTGCATCTAAAGATTCGATGATTTACTGACTTGTGTAATTCACATTACATATCGCGATTCTTTGCACTCTTCATTGATGCTAGAACCAAGAAATTCATTAATTGACTTCGATGGACTTGTAAATTTCTATAAGTAGGCACGGTATCTACCTCCTTGAGTTGTATCGCACTCGAGGAGATTTACGACAGAGGCACAGAGCCAATCAAGATAAATGGAACTAACAGTCCTTTCTCACACATACTGATTGATATCATAGTAAAAGTCCCAGAAAGCTTAATTGTTATAAAGAACTACCTTACAGACTTGACACTTATCTTACAAACTTCTGGTACCCTGCACGCACAAGCTTATAAATAAGCTAAGTGGGACGAGTAAACTTCCTAAGGGCTGCGACACTGCAACGAATAGTTGGCAGAGACATAATCTACCAAGTGCAAGGAGGGGTGTTTGGGTCTTTGTCTGTCGATGCTTGTTTCAGCCCATCCCAGGCCTTGGCTATTTCAGCCTCCTGCCCCTCAATCTGCTTTTTTGTAACATCACCTAGTTTTCCAACCATGGCGAGAAACATATACGGTCCTGTGTCGTCATTGAAACCCAGTTGAGGTTGAGTTGGGACAAAACGAAGGCCCATCTGAGACAGCACCTCATAGGTGATGTTGGATATGTGCTTCCCACCATGAATTCCATAGCTGACCACAATGACAGGCTTTCCGTACCATTCATTCATCAGATAGTAGATAGCGTTCTTAATGCCACCAGAAAGGCTGTAGTTGTACCCGGGCCCACTACGACGTAGCCATCGTGCTTCTTAATCTCAGCGCTCCAGGCCTTGCTGTGCTCATGCTGGAACTGAGTCTTGAGTGGCACCATTGCCGGGGACACCCTTTATTGTAGACGGGCAGGTTGAAATTGACAACAGCAAGCACGGTGAGTGGAGTCTCAGACGAGTCGCTGTGGTTTTCGACAGTAGACTTGAAAAGTGCCGCGACAGTGGGTTCAATGTGGGCTTTACTTGATAAGTAAATAATCTAAGTAACAAATTTCTACAACAGTATAATAAACTGCTTGACTGGCGCGGAAACTGGGGTTTTGGTTCTAACTCCAATGCAGTTAAGTGTATTCTCTATTGGGATGGAAAAGGGGCGACCTAATAGCGCCACCAATCTACATGACCTACCATTTGGAGCTTAATATCGCCAGCTTGATGAATCCTTCGTAAGCATTAAACAGAAGAAGCGCTTAGATCCGGTAGGATCAGTTATCCAAAGTTCTAGATCTCTGCATAACAGGGGCAACAAAGTGTGCTGATTCCATAGAACCACTCTCTTATGTGCACGTGGTTAGGAGTTAGTATTTATGTTATTTTGAAGGATTTAATATCATCGGGTGGCAAGGTTCTTTAGGTATAGCTTTACTACACAATAGTATCATCCAGCACACCGCTTGTTGCGAATTAGATATTATTGAGGCACATGTTGCCCTAAAGCCATAGGATTTTGGTAGACATTGTATAAGGAATAGGCATAATGGTCTGCGTATTATCGATAACAAGAGGAGGGCCAGGAGTATAAATACGATGTGGACAGCTGCGTGATTGCAATAGCTCAGGTTCAACTATCCATTCCTACATCGAACACACCTTCCGAAGAAAAGCTTCCTCAAAAAATATGCGATTCTCTACCACTGTGATTCTCATGGCCGGCGCCGTAAATACGGCCGAAGCATGGCAACGTAAGTTAGCATCTTAGCTGAGATTTCTTTCCTACGAAATGAAGTCTACTTCTGCGTACTCTAGGAATACGTACTAAATACTGTTATTGTAGTTATTGCATATGAGAATGGTTATAGCTGCGATGGTGGTGGACGCAACCGAGTGTAAGTACTTGTGTGTTTTATGGACTTAATCAGACGAGAAGCTCGGTGCAGCCCAATGGAATATGCCGCACACGCTATCTGGGCAAATCCTGGCTATGATACTACTTCAGTGGCTTTTTAGCTGTTTTATAACCAGCCTGGAGTATTGAAGTCGTTGTAAATCGTTGTTATACTGACCAGAATCACTAGCTTGACGGGAAGCACAACTGCTTGTATGACGTTCGGTAGAGATATGCCAGGAACTGGTTGTACAGAATGTGGTGAGCTATTATCGAGGTACGACCGATGCGGTTGCATTCACTAACGATCCGCAGAGTTCTTCTAGCTTGCATTCTTGGCCCATAAGCATAGGACTTTCCCTTATCATGGATGGCCCTTATGCCCAATTAGGGTCGCATTTTCCTCTATATTAACTTGCTTTTAGGGAACGGCAATAACGGGTGTGTTGGGGCGTTCACTCCTAGGTCCATTGGTTTGGGCAGAAACGACGACTGTATTCTTTACAACCAAAATGATTGTAAGGGGAATCAAGTTTCGAACCCGAGAGGCGAATTTCCTGGATGCAAATCCATTGGAGACGTTGTTCGCTCTTACCAATGTGTACGTGTATCAATGGCCTCTTTTTCTCAAGTACAATTTGCTGACAGTACTATGATTGATAGGCAGATGCGAACGGTTGCCGTGATCGTAAGGAGTATGCACTATGCCTTGCGGCTTGCCAAACCGGATGTTCTTTCCCAGGAGCGGTATTGGGCTGCGCAGGCTCATGCAGTAAGTGAATCACTTTTGTGTGCATGACAAGACTAAAATCGCGTAGTTCGCTCTTGCCGCGGCGGGTGGGGAAATGGAGGATGTTAGTAGAATGGGAATATAACAGATCTGTCTAGGAATAAATCTCATAGTGCTTCTATTACACTAGCCAATGATGATGATGGCCTTGATTATCCAGCGTTGGATAGAGAAATTTATGGAAGGGAAGCTCCATGTACTGGGCAAGATCATAACGAGTGTCCTCATACAAGGTGTAGTTGCTCATGCATTTATATGAAGTTGTTCGCAAACATTTTCTATAGCAATGGGGAACAAACACACCTTTAGCACATACATATTGGCGATTTAGCCATTGCACCGCATGAACAGAACTTCGTTCCACTCGTTCACTACAATGAACGTGCTAGCACATTCTGAACTCATCCAGACTGCTTAATGGTTAGGTAACACATGAGCGTCACAATGAGACCCATACTACACCAATATTACAGAAGATCCCCGGGGGGATATGCTGTATTACTATATATGCTATCGCTAAGCTATCTCACTGCCACAAGGTCCAGGGAAGTAATTGTAGTCAGGATCCGTACCCGATACAGAAATCTGGGGAAAACCATTAGGGCACTGAGGGGTCGAACATCCAGCGGAATCAATCGCCCTAAAGGTAAGGCAAGTTCCGTCAGATACACTCTTGGCCCAGTATACACAGCCAAGACTGTTGTAGCAAGCATTACAGCAGTCTCGGTTGATGTTAGTACTGCCGGAGAGGTCGACCTCGGTGCTGATCATCAAATCTTGTGCCTCGGGAGCATCGATCTCCATTCTACCCTGAGCTGTAGGTCCGCACGGATTGACTTGGACGGTTGAGACAGGAATGGTTCTGGTTGTAGCAGTCTTGGTATAGGTGGATGTTGTAGTTGTCGTAGAAAACTTGGTCTTTTGCAAAGTCTCGGTTACTTTGGATCTCCTGGTCTTTGTGATAGTTGTTGTAATTGACGTAGACGCAGCGATGGTTGTCTGTGTGGTAGCTGTCTCCTTGACGACGAGTGTCTTGGTAGAAGTTGCAGATTTACCACCTGTGAGCTTCGTGACTGTGGTGGTAGTTGTCGGCCTGATTGTCAAGGTTTTGGATACAGTGGTATCAGCTGTCGAGGTACTTGTCAAGAAGCAGTCTAGATACTGTGTCATTTTACTTCTTAGCCATTTATAGCAGCCATTTCACTTACAGCAGTTTAGAGGAAGAGCAGCTCTCTCCTGCATTAGATCCCGCTTGAACCTAAGTTTATGCTTGACTGGAACCTCGCAAGACTGTTGTTCCCAAGTCGAAGTCGTTCGAGCTGTTTTGGTGCTGCGCTCTGTTAGACACGGTAGACGCGAACTTGTTCGTAAATCTTACGCTGGGATAGTGGTAGTAATGGTAACCGCCTGAGGCTTAGTCTGGACCTTTGGAACTGTAGTGAAAACGACAGTCGTCTGGGTGGCCTGGATCACGGTAGTTGTGAAGAGAGCACCTATGACAGGCAGACGCTTCCTATTCAACAGGTTTGATTAGCGCTACTTTGATGTATTTGCCTGTAACTCAACTCACGTTACGGTCTTTGAAATTGTAGAGGTGCTAGTCTCAGTGGTAGTAGTTGCAGTAACTACACTTGTCGTTTTGACCAAGACAGGCTTAGTGAGAGTGGTGATATCAGTTTCAGCAGGGACAAAGCATGTCTTCATTGCCTTTGACTGGGAAGCTGAAAGTTGTCCTTAGTTGAATGTCTGTTAAATGATATCAAGGCAGCACGTACAGATGATATCCGAGCAGATTTCTGCAGAGAATGATGGCAAAAGAGCACAAGAAGACGGTGGTGCCTTGCAGGCAGGGATGCTACTCTGCGCCAGTGCCACATTCAGTGCAGCGAGAAAGAGAAGAAGAATGTTTAGGAGGAGCATTGTAAATTGAAATAGTGTTGTTGAGATTATTCTGTGTTTGGTTGTGTTTGATTGCTGTGAAATAAGTTGTTCTGAGCAGGAGGAGGAGCTTGTATTTATCTCTCGTTCTCTAAGGATTGGAATCAAAGACCATGTTGAAAATATCCTAACTACTTCGTAGTTCTATCCTTCATACAACATCGGCGATAAGTTAAACCAAAAACGAACACATTCTTAACATCTGTTGTAAAGTTAGATACAGGAATATCACAAAGCAGGCCGTGGCTTGAAGGTTGAATACCAAGTCATTGTTCTAACGGTGATGTTTGCAGTTCAGCTCTAACGCTTCTGGCTATAAAATGACTATTCCAGAGATCTATGGCTCTACTAAAGCGTCGTGGTTCAATTTTTGTTGGAATGTAATTAAATAGAGATTTACCTTCCTTGGATGAAACGATCGCACTTGCCTGCTTTTCTACGAACATAGATGTTGATTTCAACGTTAAAAACATGATCCGATTCTGAGTCAGAGTGTTTTGTAGAAGATATGAGGCTGTTGCCAAATTGATTGTTCTATGGGAGTGACAGGTCTGGAACTAAGACTCTGACTCAGTGGCGTCAGATGTCATCTGAGACAGGGCTAGAAGGAAGTCAAGTTCTAGCCCAGCCTAGAACATTCGCCAGCTCTATCACAGTTCCCAGGCTGGATTCATACCCTAGAGTCGTGTTTTTTCAAAGCAAATTTTTGAGCCTCTACATGTTCCAGTAGATGAGAAGGACCACAAGCATGTTGTATCTATTAGTTTTCCACTTTTCAAGTATCAGCACCTGATGCCTATGTATTGATCGGTCAATCCTCTCAAAGACCGTGATAAAGCTGGACCATAGTTGTATTGTTGTTATCACAAAATATGACCTTTGGAGTGACAACTCCTCATTGTGCACGTTTTCTGATCCGTCAGCGAGAATGTGTCTAGATCACGTGTAGGGCTGCTAGTATGTCGGTCTCGACCGCAAATGGCCTACCGATGTCCCCGATTCGTCTCCAACTGGCTGAACATCATGATCGTTCGGAAATCAGTTCGATTTAAATTTCACACTAACGTCTGAGTCTATCGCCGAGTTTAATTCAACGCAAGATACAGAATGCATACCGACGCTTGCATACTATGCCTTCACCTGCCGGAGGCAGCCACTTCTGGCTAGAATCGAACTTTTGTGTCTGAAGTGATTTTGTTCTGCGAACAGCTAGATGGTAGAAGAGAAGGTATCAGCATGATAATACTGAGTCTTGATGTGTATAAAAGCAACTCATCTCTACAAGTCGTGGAGCTGGTATTGATCACGAAGACCTTGTATACTCCAAAACTCATCTCAATTATGGCTCCATCGATGATTTTCAATATCAAATCCCTTATTCCTTCTTGCCTTCCCAGAAGGTCCAATCATAAGAAGCATGAACAGACTCAAAGTGTTTGTCCTCCAAGCTCTGTCAAGACCCCGCTAATCGCGGTTATTGGTGTTGGCTTCGTCGGGGCAGGGCTTATCGACTCATTTTCGTCGGAATACAATGTTCTGGGCTTCGACATCAACGAAAATAGACTCAAAGAACTAAAGGAGGACTTTGTCTCAAGGCCCAATGTTACCTTGACTTGCACAGAAAGCGACCTCAAGAAAGCCACTCACTTTCTGATTTCCGTACCAACCCTTTTGTGTCCAGACAAATCAATCAACCTTTCGTACCTGAAGAGCGCTTTGGAAAAGGTAGAGCAATATGCCGAGACTGGATCCACCGTTGTCATCGAAAGCTCGGTTGCTGTTGGTCACACTCGTGAACTACTTGGTCCTATCGCGATAACACGAGGACTTTTCGCTGGAATGTCTCCAGAGGTAAGTGATTGCCAAAACGAAATATGACAGCGTACTCATGTTACTACAGCGCGTCGATCCGGGCCGGACTTTACCTTCAATGCGAGCTATCCCAAAAGTCATATCGGGACTAGATGACATCGTTCCTGGATCGTTGAACGCCATAATACAAGTATACGGTCGTGTTTTTGACGAGATTATTCCCGTTTCATCACCCGAGGTAGCCGAAATGACCAAGCTTTACGAGAACTGTCAACGAATGATGGGGATTGCGTACGCGAATGAGATGGCGAATGCTTGCCAATTTATCGGTATAGATCCATTTGAGGTCTGTCGCGCTTCAGCAACGAAACCCTTTGGATATCTTCCATTCGCTCCCAGCGTGGGAATTGGAGGTCACTGTATTCCTATCAATCCCTATTATCTTTTCGCCACCAGCGATTTCCCATTACTTAAAGCGGCAACTGAAGCAATGGAAGACCGACCTTCCAAGATCGCGAATGATATACTGGGAAGCCTGGCTGGCAAATGCGGCGACCGAGATTCTGGTGCAGAATTGAACCCCAAGGTTCTGGTTGTCGGTATGGGCTTCAAAGCTGGGCAGCGCCACCTTGTCAATTCTCCCGGACTGAGACTCGCTCAAGAACTCAAGAGATCTGGTCTGGAAGTTTTATGGGCTGATGCAATGGTGCCACAGACGGACATTCCGGATATTAACCGCCTCGATGATGACGATTGGGAGGAGGAGAAGCTGGAAGGGTTTGACTTGATCGTCGTATGCCATAGGCAGTTTGGTATGGACTTTGAGGTGCTTTCGTGGCTGGAAAGCGTTGATGTGCGAATGTGGTGTGACTAACTGACACCATGTTTTACCTGGATGTTTGTGCGGCAGATGTAAGCTAACAAGACTGAGCAACCGAAATATAAGATTTACGCTTGCATTACGAAGTCTTAACGTGTCAAACTGCCTGTAGCATTCAAGAGATGGGCCATTTTACACCCAATCGACTATTCTTGACTAATAGCTAAAAACTCACTGTTACTACCATTGTGCCTCCTTAACTTTCTGCTAGCTACCATCTTTTAAATTTGTTCAAACTCCAAGCTGACTCATAACAACGGTGTCGCTCAACGATCCAATCCAGCACACAAGTAGCTATACTCCTTACGCTAAAAACACTGAAAGATAACCCCTTTCCAACAATCCCAGGTCTTTAGATCAAGAATCTCGGACACTTGAGGATAGCTGCACATTAGGCATGTAGGCTCTGCTACCTACGTGACTATGGTAGCTGATCCTTTCGTTATACCCTGAAACGAGCATGGATTGTTCCAGAGCGGTTCCAGCGTTATTGGCCATAGCGAACTCGTGGTCAACCTGGTAGTAAGGGTATGTGCCAGCAGCATCATTCGGGACATTGAAGCCTGCGGGTACCGCAGAGTTAGATGGGGTATAGCCGGAAACATAATCGGCTGAAGATGGACTGTGAATTGAAGAGAAGGGATCATCTGAGAGCTCCGATATGTTTGTGGGTAGAGCCTCTAAGCCATTGTAGTTTTGCAGGGAATTATGGTACATAGGATGATGAAAACCATCGGGTTCGAAACAGGCTTCAGCTCTGGCGGCAAAGTTCATGCCCTCCAACCCCAGTGTTGAATAGCTGTCTGGTCGTGGTATCTTTGGATAATGGTGTTTCGACTCATCGAAAGATCCGTTTTCGAGAGCAACCAAGGTTCTTCTCAACTTGATCAACTCTCTCTCGGTAGCCTCGTTACGTTGAAGCAGCTCTTGGATCGTCCGGTCGCGCCACTGCCTGTTTTTCAATTGTGCAAGCTCACGCTCCAAGTAGACGATGTAGTCTTTCGTTCGAGCACGAATCCTTCTCTGGGCTTCCCTGTCGCTGGCTCTTTTGCGGGCTCGTTGCTCAGAGCTGGAGAATGGACCCTTGCGCGTGCCTATATTACATGGTGCATTAGTATGGTGGATTTGGGTATATTGTGTTTTCCGTTAGGCGTGCAGGTTGTTCTGTGCATGATTGTTTTGGCAGGGTGTAATAGCCGGGATTTGTAGATGCCAAGGAAGTGAGAGTCAACCTACCTTCTGATCTCAACGTCTCTGGTTGGGTAGGCTTGGGGACTAATGGCTGCGACATGGTGATGGGAATAACACTAATGGAGAGAGATGGAGCTTGAGCTTAGCATGACAATTTAAGTGGGTTCATTTGACAATAAATATCCTGGCCTAGACTAATTAATATTCTGTGTCTTATGTTGGACCAGTTGAGTTATGAATGTGTGGCATATGAAGTCTAAGCCATTTGATGCGTCTTCTATACAATGATATGTTTTACCTTTTACTGCTTTTATTGCAAAAAGCCAATGTTTCATAGTGACCAGCGACTGCATGTCATAAGAATAGGAATCCAGTGGACCCTCCTGCTAGCCGCCCTGAATAAATGCTCAGCAATTGCTGGGAGGGTAGCCAATTAGATGTAGTGACGTGACTCTGGTTTGGTTGTCTATATAATTGATCACTAATATAAAAAATCAGGACTCTGACACACTCAGCAAGGCGAGGGGGTCTAGACCATGCGCCTCCTATGCATGTTTGCGTTCTAGAACTTAGAGCGACATTATGCATTCGCTATCGGAGTCGCAGGTTGTGAGAGGCTCATGTAAAGCAGCAAGAAGTTGTGTACATATAATTCTCAGGAAGGATAACAAGCGTCGCAATAGTATGCTAAATTCATTTTGTGGATACTTTTTAGTTTGTAAGGAAGGTAGATCGAAACGGACTTGGGCCGAAACCCAGCACCTGGGGCCCGGCGGTGAGACAGATTGTTTGGTTCGCTATGTCATGCAGTGTGCATGCAGCAGTTATTTCAGTCAGCAGGGTTAACCATGACTTCGGCAAGTGCCGTTCACACAAATTCATATTAACAAGTCTCGATCATGCTACCAAAAGTTGACTGTTCGATGAATCACAGTCCACTGTGTGAATGTTCTCAACCATGCAATGAAACTCAACGTCTTGGACGATAAGCCACGGTCCTTGCTTCTCCGGTACATCCGTTTCAGGGAACGTATGAAGCTCTCGAACTTGCAGAATCTGAAGTCAGGCCATAATTGCGCAAAGTATATCTGTTTTCGTTGCTTTTCCTCTTCCAGCAAAACAAATCATGCCATGTGGCGTTCGCCTGAATATTGACTGCACTGCCTCTGTTGGGGATATCATAACCAACAGCGGTAAATTCCGAAGAGCCCATTTCGAGACACCAGTAGAACATGCCGGTCTAACACAATTATGGAATGAATCTCCATATCGACAGTGAAGAGATATGAGGCTCCGGACGCGGGCAAGAGTGAGTGATATCGATGCTCATGACTGACTTCTATAAGTAGGTCCATAAGCGTGATCAATTTTGTCGACATCACATTCATCTGATATACATCAAATTGTTCTCACCCAGTGTATACACAACATGCGTTTTTCAAGCTTTCTCTGTATCCTCTTCGCGCATCGAATCACTGCGGCTGTTTCGCTCAAGAAAAACGTGACCAAGTTAGACAAATGCGCGACCTCTGCCTTGACAGCCGAATTCTCAGCTGGCTTCAAGCAACCTCATCCTCCGGAAATACAAGCCGAATTTACGACCAGCTTTGTTCAACATAAATGGTGAGTTCTTCGACTCATGTCAAATCATTTCATATGAATCTCATCTGGGAGATAGGAGCCGAGATATGTCATCTATATCCGCCGGTTTTATCCACAACTTGCCGTCAAAAGGGCTTATCCTTGCCGACCAAGTAATTGATGGGACACTGACATCATCTGTCTTTAACTACAAGAATACGACATTCGACGATAACGTAGACCACAACATGACCGTATTCCAGCGCGTATCGAACAAACCAAAGTCCTGGAGGGGCTACGACGTCGTGAGCTTTCCCATACTTACCAAGAAAATGCTCATAAATGGGGACGCTGTCTTCATTGGACAAGTTACAAGAGACTTTGCAGGTCGTGGAGTTGGTGTAAGTTCGTTCTCGTATCTCTTCGAAAGCAATGTCTGATGGCGATTCCAGTGGATGATCATGGATCAAGGAAAGAATCCCTTGACTGTCTATTTGAACCCATGTAACGGTGTCATCGGATATGACTACTTCTTACGTGATGAAAAAACTCGAGTAGTGACTGAGTTTTTCAACACTAACATAACCACTATTAATTAAGCTAAAGCTAGCAGTATGCTCTCCGCATGATGGCGGGGATTCAGGGACTTGCATCTTCATATTGGCGCAAAGATTTCATTATTTTAGATAGCATGGCTTCCCATCTAAAATCTGGCATAAGATTATAGCTCTAAATTAGGCTGCTACCAAGTAGAAAAATCATGTATTATTACTCAAGTACCGTAAATTGCCATACTGTGTGTCATTCCATGTTCTTCAGAACAACTCTTCATAGCTATATCGAACATATCCCGGTGATAGCCCAAGATGCCAATAAGCATTACGTATCGTGAGGTTAGTATATAAGGTTATCTGTTGGAAAAAACAAACGCGAGATGGATGAGCTTGTTGCACGAGGACTCGGCATTGTCTTCTCTACAGCCCTTCGACTGTTTGAATTTCAAGAAATATCTGTTTTTATTGAGCTTGTTGACACATTGAACGTATGATAGGCTTGCAAATATTGAAGACAAAATTAGACATACAAAGTGACAGTATGTCAAAGGATGACACCAAGTTGATTGATATTCAATAAAACTGTCACGTATAAAATGAAGAGCTCCGCAAACATCAAATCAAAAGGCCTTAAATCATGAGTGCCGTACTCCATTCCATCGCCTAGTGTACTTGG
This sequence comes from Fusarium longipes, assembly GCA_013618495.1. Lineage (NCBI taxonomy): Eukaryota > Fungi > Ascomycota > Sordariomycetes > Hypocreales > Nectriaceae > Fusarium > Fusarium longipes. Next base: position 106,394 of record JABFEY010000085.1, read on the forward strand.
ACATAATCATGGTTCCCATGCTAAAACGGTAGAGTGTGATTTTGTGATCTGACTTCAGACATGTACTGTGCATTATTGCGTGCTGACTTAAACCGTTTCCGTCAACGCGACATGTTATCTTTCGTAATGTTACAGGAGCATACGTTGGACCACGTGGCATCTTCATCCAAATGAGTAATTATGCCATGGCTTTGTTTGCCGGATAGGTTAATTGTATATGACGTGTGGGTAAGCCACATGAAAGTCTAGATCTTATTGAGGCGTTTCAAGAGTATTTACGCAAGTGGCTCACTTGACCAGGAAACGGATTGTAGTTCTAGAACAATGATTCCCGTCCAGGAACAGAATGCATCATGAAAGCGGACAAAAGTTAGTTCCCAACTGCTTAACGCCATGATTTATATCACAGGGGGTCAGAAGAATATAGTCGAGACAATGAGTTGTTGAAGCATGAACTCCATCTCTCCTTATTATGTATCTCATCAGTTACACACAGAGGCTTTTTGCGCCAATCCCGTGATCAGAAGAAGCGCCTGACGACACTTCTTACAACCCTCGTTAAAATTTCACATTCGATATCACCTGTCACAAACATTGTGTTTGTACCTCAGACCAGGAAGCGACCAACAACAATGACAGGTACAGAGGGGAAAATAATACTTCTCCAGGACACACAATTCATGTCCAAAATGCCTCAATTACAAGAGTGCAACAGCAAGAAACTTCCATGCGCGGCTGGACAAGGGTCAAGCTCCCAAGTTAGAAGTGGTTCGCTTGAAGAAACCCTTGGAGGACGTGGAATTTCTGTTGAAACTTCTGGATATCCTGAAGTTGACAACCCAGTCGATCCAGCTCGCATTCTTTCCAGGAACGACCTTATCAAGCAACGAATTGTATTCCTTGGGACTATTCTGATTCTCAACATTCTGCTAGCCCTTGCAAGCATTCGCGGCAAAGAATCTAAAGTTGCCGTCCTAATGATTTACTTCATCAAGAGTAAAGACTTTCTTTCTTCAATCATCTCACCAATTGGTCTTGCGATATCCTCAGCGTATCAATTCCTACGGCCTGAGCAAAGTCCAACACAACGATGGATATTGTCTTTGATCCCTGCCTACTCGGAGAGCGAAGAACAAATCGTCAAAACAATCTTTTCTCTTCGAGATAACGGCACTGAACCTCACCGTCAGGTCATGGTTGTGATCCTTGATGGACAACCCAGGAATATCAGAGGTAATATGACCCGTGTCATAACTCAATTTGAGCGCTCATATATCTCTTTCAAATGGAAGAGAGGCACTCTACGCATTGTCGCAGGCTTTATGGAAGACGTTCCTGTAATTGTCCTCGAGAAGCTGAAGAATAGCGGCAAAAAAGACTCGCTGATCCTTTGTCATGATTTGTTCAATTACATCCGTTCCAATGCACCAATCTACACAAAGCTTCTCAGGGATGAGCTATGGATGTACGTTCTGCCTCACTTGATAGGCCAAGGCTTCCAGGGTTTCGACATGATATTCTGTACGGACGCCGATTCCACTATACACAAGGGCGCATTAGCGAAGCTGGCTAATGCTCTTGCAAATAACCAGAATGCTATTGCCGCTTGCGGTCTTGTGTTGGTAGAGCTTGAGCCTGGATATGAATGGTCTGTGTGGAATCTTTATCAGCAATTTCAGGTATGCAAACAAGCTGAAAATTCATATTCACTGTAACATGATGCTGAGACCCTTAGTATACATTCGGACAATATGTTCGACGAAGAGCAGAGCACTATATTGGCAAGGTAACATGCCTGCCGGGCTGTATCACGATGATATCAGTCAGGGAAGAGATGGGAGGGGCTATCCAAAAGTACGCGGAACCTATCACTGGAGGTCTCGTCCTTTCACACCAAGTGCAATACCTTGTGAGAAATATTGAAAGTCCTTTTATAAAGGTGTCAACTTTACTGACATGGTATCTATACTTAGGGAACGGATAGACGACTAACCTATTCCATGCTCTCACAAGGAAAGCATCTACGCACGCTGTTTGTTCCGAATGCCATCAGCGAAACAGTAGCGCCTCAGTCACTGCAGCATTATCTCAGTCAGCGTCGCCGTTGGGGATCTAATGCGTACTTCAACAACTACTTCTATCTTGGAGGCGAAAAAATGATCCTTATCACAAGAATAGCGGCCTGCATCGAGGTGGTCAGGTTGAGCCTTGTCTACTACCGAGTGCTGAACACTATATTGTTCATCAAAAGGCTTAGCCATGGCACGTCAGTAACTAAGATTATTCCAATGTTGGTTATTGGTCAGCTGCCTTCGCTATGGTTCTTTTGCTCTGTCATCATCGAGTGTCCCTTGAGGCAGCGAGCGCATAAATTAGTACTAGGGTTCTGCATTAATAAATGCATATCGCCTGTCATGTCAATGATCATATTTACCAAGGTCGCAACTAACCTCGGAAGCCAAGGTATGTCTCAGTATATATTTGCAAGATCGGATAAACAAACTAACAGCCCGTAGCTTGGGGAATGTCCGGTGTGACAGCCTCTTCTACTGCAACTGCAGTGGTTGTAGATACTAAGACTGAATAATAATTGTCTCAACTGTTATACACGTTTCTTGATCGAAGATATGTGTTTTCTGTAATCTATTTGAGTGAAAGCTTTCCATGTTCGTTCTTATTTGTAGAGAACGGCTACTCCAGAACATCCCTATATGTGCAAGCCGAATGCAATCGACGACGACAGGGAGGCAAGCCGTGCACCCGTGTCATCTCACTTTTTCCCTTCTACAGACATCGGAAGCCTCCAACTCTGTTAGACTCGTGTATTCGCAAAACTCAGTATTCTTGCGTTAAGAATAGCTCCTTGATGTAAATAAAGACCTGTTTCAAGATGAATGGTCAAAGATAAGAAATGAATGAACTCATAAGCCCTTTATTCCGTCATTAGGCAGTGTACTGACTGAACCTGAGCACTTTGACCCATATCACAACTCAAGGGTTAATTATAGACTGACAATCAATCGCCCACTGTTTCTCCCTCGTAGGGGGTCAAACACTCTCTTAGGACTTCCCACAACTCTGATCTTGATTACTACCTCCTCATGCGCATACGTGCCAGGTACTTTAATGCGATAGTTCTTTAACTTAGTTTTCATGTTTCACAATACTAGCTATACTTGGCATGCGAATTTCAAGATAGGCAACGGTCTCCAACCTGTGTCTTTATGAAAGGAGTGGTATATTATTGTTTGAACAAATTACATTACCTACTGTACATTTTGTATAATACCTGCTGTACATTGTGCATATACAGGGTAGAAGCTCACGGAGTATTTGTAGCCTCGCTGGTCATTGGAGACTGAGCCTCGCTGATGGCAAGATCTCCGTATCTTTTAATTAGATTCCCAAGGCGCTTGCTGTCAGAATGGTTGGTGATCTTGACAATATCGCAAGGATATTGTGCTTGTACATGTTTTACTCGAACCTGTTTCGAAACGACGTCCTCTTGCCAGGATGTGATAAAATGATGTAGAAGAGCAGTGTCCTCCTCACTCATCTCGCCCTGAATAACATGGAATAGCGTGAAAGGAAGGTAATAATTTTTGCCTTGATCGCCAAGACCTTTAGCGGCGAGTAGTAGCGTGCTGCGAAAGTTTTCGTTTCGGGTACCAACAGCATCTTTCAGCATGCCCAGCGCCATGAATCCTAGGACGGCTAAGTCATGTGCCATGTAGGTATCGGCGCTTGAAAATCCGTGTCGAAGGTAGTACAGCCTCATGATGGTTTCGAAGCAAATGCGCGAATGGGAAATTTGCGTAAGGATCTCCTGAGAGGGTTGATCTGCTTCTGGCTCTGTGGCGGATGGCTTTAGAAGCTCGCACAGATTGATTACAACATTGTGATACAACAGGCTAGTCGAAAGTTAGCTAGAATCGAAGACAGTGCTTCCATAATTTTCGTCTATTCCATGATGCATAATCAAGAATATTTACTTACTGGAGCTTGAGCTGGCAAGGGAAGATGATGGCAGATGGTGTTAGTGAAGCCGGAAGTGTTGAGTACCAATTCCCCAACTCTATCAGATACTCGTTAACATTTATTTTATCTTCTTCGGCAGTAGCACTATCCGTGCTGCGAAACAGATTCACGCCAATTCTGTTGATCACCTTAACCAGATCCATCTTGGATTTGAAGAACTCGGCATGGTGCATGGGACATAGGGTTTGCGATAATGGGTACCGCAGCAGAAACTCTCCCGCCCACTGTGAGGAAACACAGTGATCTGGAATCTCAATTCTGGGGGCGTCTTTGATGAAAGGCGGAATCATAAAGTGATAACATTGAAGACTCAAAAGAGTTAGCTGCCCAAGGCTCAGAGTTAACGAGAGAGACTAAAGGGTATGGACTATACCTCATCCAGTAATAGAGACACCAGGCTGTAAAGTCATAGACGTGTTGACGTGACTTGCTTTTTGGACGGCAAGAAGGGTCAAATATCTTGAGATCTTTCGCCATGGCAACAGCTTGAAGGCCGTATGTGGTGCCAAGCTTATCCATGGAATACATGTTGTAAATGATGTTGATTATGGCTGCGGCTTGTACTGTGGTGATAGAGCTCTTCTCCACGAGTTCCAACTCCCACAGTCGTTTTGCTTCTGCAAAGAATTTGTAGCCCAAGCTATGAGGGTTCCAGTATTCGAGACGGTCAGGTAGATCAGGGTTACAGTTCTGAGAACAGGAAACGAGTTAAACACAATATTCTGAGACATGTGTGTGATGTAGGAAGACTTACACAAGCTTGAGCCAAGACCGTGTTTACTAGAAGCGAGGAGCAGTACTTCTTGGATCCTGAAAGCATATCATCAAGGAAATAGTCTTTGTGAAAACAAGTCAACCAATGATATTCGTGGAGAAAGTACAAACGCAGGAGCTGCCTCATTAAATTGTCGTCAGTAGAAACGCTAGTCCAGGCAGATGGTTTGATCAGATCGAGTCGAGGATCAACAATCTCGGCAGCTAGGTAGGGTTTAAGGTACTGCGGCCTAAACCGATCCTGGAGTGCCAATTCAGAAGCTGACTGCCCTGCTGGTACATTCAAAAAGGCCGTTTCATACATGGGTGATTGTAGATAAGGATTTCGTTGAGTTTGAAGAAAAACGGGCATTCCAGCACGATACGGGAACTCATTGCGAAATCGCGTCTCTGGCCGTGTATGCAGTTGCACAAGTAGATCTCCAGCTTGGAGATGCCGGAGAATAGAACCGGCGTCAACTCCTTGTCGAATTCGATACACGATGGCCGCTGCATCGCTCTCGCTGCGACTTTTCAGAGCATGAAAGAGTTGCTCTAAATCTTCATGCGACTGCTGAAGCTCTTGGAATTCTTTGGCAATATTCTCATATTTGCGCTTAAGGAACAATGGTCTACCGTCTGATGCTTCGGCACTATAATGACAATCTTGACCACGTTTTGTGCAGGGCGAGCAGATGGGGCGAATGCCATCACACTATTATCAAGTCACTTCCTATTACTATCCCAAATTACTTATAGCGACATTGCAGCCAGTGCTAGTACAGGTGGGGAAGACTGATTATGGAGCCTAACCAACCTTCGTTTTCTTCTGTCTGCAGTTATCACAAGCAACTGTTGTATACGTCCTTTTGGGTACCTGGAAAGACGCAGGAGGGGGAATATCACGGCCATGGTTGCCTGGTCGTGGGAGAAGCTGCCGAAATTGGCTGTTTTTTGCCGCGTCGGTCAAGTTTTGTTCCATGGCGAGAGCTGAGGGCTGAGCAACAGAGACAATCGATGCTTACGCCAAGGTGGACAGCCCCTGCTGATAGTGGTCTGTTCACGGGGTTAGGTAGCGCTCATACGCGAAGAAGAGAAGCAAGGGAAATTGGTGGTTCTTAGACGAAAAAAGAGAGCCTTGGAGGATCAGCAAAAATTGCAGATCTGAGAGCCAAATTTGAGAGGAGTGAACTCGCGTGAGGGGTTGTCTCAAAGCGGGAGCTCCTATTAGCTATACAGTGACGGACGAGTATCCGCAGCTTCCTATTCGTGAATCGCCCCTCATTGATACAATTGGAAAACAAGCCAGCAATTGGGTGAAGGGGAATGGTCAGCTATTGGCCATATAAAAACCATTACTTGGTCATCTTTGTGTAGTTGCATCAGAAGGGTAATCATTCTGTCTATAGCAGACCAAGACACTTTACAATACATCATCCATCAATTATCTATAGTTATATACGCTACCTTATCCTTTTTCAGCTGTCTCTTGCCAACAAAAGTAATGAAGAAACTAAATTTCTGCTGCTTGTAACCCTGCAAATACAATGACTGGACCCTTGTAGGCTCAGACGGGCATAGGGTAGGACGAGTCTGCTCTTCGGCTCTATGACTCTGGACCTGACTCTTTATTTCTTTACAAGTGCAGTCGGTCAGGTGATCGCAGGTATTGATTTGTTAGGACGCTGGTATATAATTAGCCAAGACTTTTTACGACAATCATCCACGCTAGAAGGAGTCGGATACGAAGAAAAGATCCTTGATTGCAGTGGTTGAGAAAGGGCCAGACCTACCGCCACTACTACAAAATCCACATGTCAATGCGTCATCCCTTCAGACAAGTATGCACGATGCAGACTAGATTGGAACTGTGATGGTAGAATCCGGATCGGAAGATAGGCTGATATTACAACAATAACATGAATACAAGTGGGAGTCTTTATCGTGCCCAAAGAATTAAGCAGAACAGAATGATACTGACTTCTCAGGCAATTTTCATCTGATGGTTGCATTGACCAGCTCTTGGCATCATTTCGGCATTTCGGACTAGTTTTGACAAGACCCATCTTGCATGGTCTTTCAGTAAATATTATTGGATGGGCCGACGCGGTGGGATAATAATAGATGTAGTGGAGTCTTTCTCCGTCGTGAACCCCTACCAAGGGTGAAGCCTCGGCCCAAATACGATACAATAACCTAGATGAGATCATGCGTATCGTCTTTATATAAAGGTTACACCCGAGAGTTGGTCTTACTGAGTGAATGATGATATCTTCGGTCGCTGCTCTGACTAATAATAATCACGGCTCAGAATGTTGGCATTAGGCAGTCTTCTTTTGTCCCTGGCCGCTACAGCTGTTGGCCAGGATCTCAACGACGTACAGGCAGGCAACGACACGGACAACAGCACTGCCCCGATTCGCGGAGACTACACATGGACGCCAACTTGCAAACTACCTTCGCCCGAAGGTTTCCAAACCGGTATGGGGTTCGAGTTTAATGCCGGCTGTGTCAATAGCACTGGCAGTGTCAATGCTCTTGCAATATTTGTGGATTTCCCAGACGCCGAGGACAAAGACCCCGACTCGCTCAACGCATTATACAAAAAGATGGTGCCCCCTACGATCGAATGGTACAAGAAGGCCAGCTATAACAAGCTCAAACTTAACATCAAGGCTGATACCTCCAAATACCATCGCATGCCTAAAGCGGCGTCTGAGTACGACTGGCTAGGCAGACAGAGTGGCTACTGGTACCCGAATCGATATATTCAGGACGCCCTTGATGCTTTCACAGCTAATGGCACCCGCTCGCCGCCCAATGTGGACATTCTGTACATCATTCCGACCAGCCAAGCAGTGAATTATATTTCCCGCTCTCAAACTCAATACGACCCTGTCTCGACACGTCGGGGTGAGAAGGTGGCTAAGAAGGTGGTAACAATAGGCGCCGCCGACTGGGATCTAGCTGCTATGAATATGGTCCACGAAACAGGCCATACCGTCTGCATGTCAGACTACTATGCCTTTGACACCTTTTCGGAGTATTACACTGGAGAGTTCGGAGTTATGTCTCAGAGCGAAGGCATGGCTCCCGACTTTTTCTCCTGGGACAAATACCGCTTGGGCTGGATCGAGGATCAAGCTGTGGACTGTGTCCTTGGAGCCGGCAGTACAGAGCATGTCCTTACGCCCCTTTCTGCTGAGGGCGGAAAGAAGTCCATTATCATCGCAGGCAGCGAGATCGGTGCGCTTGTCGCTGAGGTCCGCACAGCCGATGGTGTGGATAAGGATCTCTGCGCCCCGGGTGTTTTGCTCACCGAGGTGAACACTAGGATTGCAGGTGGAAGTGGTCCTATCCGTGTTTTAGATGCTACACCTGGTTCGTTGGGTTGTCCTGGGCGGTTGTATGATCTGAATGATGCCACACTATCTCTGACCAAGGAAGGAAGCCAATCACTTGCGTATGAGCCGGTCAGTTCATTCGAGGTGCCTGGATGGAATGTTACGGTGACTTTGTTGAGCGTGGAGGATTCGAAGTATACTATACGTGTGGACCGAGAAACATCGGTCAAGACTGATTCATGGTAGTGTGATTACAGAAGTTTAGGTAATAAAGATACATATAAACGTTGTATCAGCTTCTGATTGCTTAGCTCTTCTGCCTCACCCATGGTACCTCTGCCTTCCCATCCCCAGGCGATCTATGTGATATGTCGAAGCAGTCCGCGAATTCAACTAGCTCACTGAGCTTCTTGAAACCGTAAGTTCGAGAGTCAAAGTCGGAATGCCATTGCATCATAAGGTTCCCGACGTCAGAAAGCTGGGCCCAGCCATGGTCGTCCGCGGACCAATCTACAGCCTCCAAAAGCCACGAACAGACTTCTTGTTCAAGAGGCTGGTGTCCAGGTACCGCAGTGACGGGTACAGGATCATGAGGAGGTGTTGCCATGGACAGGCCTGAGCTAACAGATTCAGTACCAGATTCAGCTCCTTCTGAGGACCCAACTACTGGAATATCAGACTTGACCGTTCCAGTCCTTTTGGCCAGATTCTCAACGTAAATGAATTTGTCGCAAGCCGCAACAAAAGGCTTTGGTGTCTTTCGTTCTCCGAATCCGAAGACTACTAAGCCGGATTCTCTGATTCGACATGCCAGTCGAGTAAAGTCGCTATCACTGGACATGATGCAGAATCCATCGAATTTACTAGGGTACAAAAGATCCATAGCGTCGATGATCATGGCTGAATCCGTCGAGTTCTTTCCCTGAGTATAGGCAAATTGCTGCATCGGCTGAATGGACTGTTCAAGAAGGTGTTTTTTCCACTGGATCAAGCTCGTCCCTGTCCAGTCGCCATAGGCCCGCTTGGCAAATGCTGTCCCGTATCGAGCAACCTCCGCGAGTACAGAGCCTGCTGTGGCAGCGCTGGCATTGTCGGCGTCGATGAGCACAGCAAACTTGCGAGTAGTTGATACAGATGACATGATTGAGGTCCCTTAGTCTTGCTTTGGAAATGGCTCACAAGTCACGTTAGTCTTTGATTATGCTTGGATGTTGGTTGACACTCACTCTGTAATTGATAGTGACACCTTGTGGTCCTGAGGATTGCTTTGCTTTTCACTTATGTTCCAGTAGTGGGGCATATAATTTCAGTACTTCACAGAAGGACCAGTTCATCCATCTTTATATGCAGTATGTAAGACTATGAGCAGGCATCGATGCAAGCGGGGTAGAGGGAGGCCTACCAGAACTACGGTAAAGTCTGCAGCCACTGATAGACTACTGAGGAATTCACGGCACAAATCAACTTGATACGTAATATAAGCAAGTTTTTACCTGAGTTGGTTTACTGTGAGGCCATAAGATTTCTAGATCGTAGGGGCAGAAGGAACATAAACTTGAAGGTGGGAACTCTCTTCGAAACTAGAGGTCATTGAAAACTATAGCGATCCTGGTGGAGTGGAGAAGTTGCATGCGCACATTTACTCACAGTGCTCCAAAACTGCGATCCTCACCTCGAGCTGGGATAAGTCAGAAGGTCACCAACAGTAGTACTGTTGTAAGTTCAAGTACGGGGAGCAGAAAGTTACTATTTCTCGCAGCTGGCGCTGATCTAGTGTCCTCTGTGATACCTGAAATACCTAGATACATTATCGTAGTCTCAGAAGGATGCTTCACTGCCCATCAGATAACCACAACTCGACCTGCGGTTTTTGACCACTATCTAGCTCAAAATGAATCTAGCGCTTATCAATTTCTTCACGCCGACTTGCCACTCATAGTCAGAGATGGTGGAAGGAAGCCAGAAGATCTTTTCTGCTATTGCTGATTCTCGAAGGGCTATCGCGTGTGACAGATTGTGAGTCCAGTGATTGGTATGCAGAGTGGCGGAAGCCACCCCGTTCGATACTTACCATATGTTCGGCTAAGCGCGTGCATCCTGTAAGAGCATGAGTAAATGTATGATGCTGTTAACCTAAGCCCCTGGATCTTACCAAGAATATCGCAATGAACAAGGACTAGCGTTGGCGTTTGCACCACAGCTGAACAGAAGACCGAGACATATTGTGAATATTTGTAGCTGAATCTCGGTGCCTGTGATATATTGGGCCCCGAAACTTGAGCAGCCAATCAGATAGTTTCACCACATTCAAAGGTATGATGTAGCCTTGTGGCATTGTATCCCACCCCATACCACTAGTTGCCTTGTTTGAATAATTCTAACACGCAGATGTTTATCTTATACGATATTTAATATTCTTCTTCTAAAAGGTTGAACTAGGTCGTCAAGATAATATAATGATGACACCCTGGATTTCACTGTCATGCTAGATTGACGATGACCTGTAACTCGTTTTCGTCCCGTTTCGATTACCATATGCTTTCATGTTGATAAGAGCACTCTCCATCGTGCGGTCACCGGGGTGGGGAATTTTAGCTAATCTGGGTTGCAACCATTTCGTGGTATGAAGGACAGACAATTTCAGATTGGCATGCATTATCATCTCACCCATATCTTAGAGGCAAATGTTGACGATCATACGCAGGGGCAAGTATGCAGACTTTTCTTCAACTGAGAGTTGAGAAGATTTTGGTTGGCTGATTGCTTGGCTATGCCTGTCAGGCTGTGTCTATCCAGAGTGCGATGGCTCTCCGGAGGCTGGCTGATGGAAGAATCGGGACAAGTTAATAGTGATGAACTGAATCAACAGTGTGATATTATTTCAGAGGCTGGCTAGAAGTTGAAAAAGTAAATTTTCAAGGTGTAGCAGTGAAACATTGATGTGATATCACCTACGAGGCTGACTGAAGTTCCCAAAGTGGAAAGAGTCCTTCCTACGGACGTCTGTGGCGAGAGCTGAGTGATAGTCTAGGCTATTCGAGGGCGGATAGTATCTTGCATGAGAAGATCTGGCATGACAGTTATCCCGTAGTCCAGACTCTCAAACGTTTAAGTCGACGACTATAAGAATCACTCTGTTTCCCATGGACAGATGTCTATCACAACAACAACCAGCATCCTCTTCACAACACACTCAAACATCCTTCACAAACATTCTGATTCATCTTTAAATATGCCTTCATCTTCTGCAAAGCCTGGCCGCGCCGCCGTCTGGAAACTTTTGCCCCCGACCAGCAATCATCCCGCCGAGTCCACCGTCATTCCCGATGATGGTAGCAAGGGCAGCTCCGAGTCAATCATTGGAGAAGACCAGCGTGCTTTGGTCGACTTCAGTGATTTTCTTGAAGGGGGCAAGTATCGCTGTAAGTAACAACTCAAACTTCTACTCATATCAGTGAATGGCTGACAGACGTTCACTGGGTAGCCATCGTCAAGATCCAAGCCAGATTTGACGGCAAAGGTAAGCCGGTCTGGATGATGGGTACTGGCTGGCTCATTCGCCCCGACGTTCTTGTCACCGCTGGTCATGTGGTTTACGACTGGGGTCGTCGCTACGGCGCAGCAAGCCAGATCAGGTGCTTTATCGGATACAATGGCCGTGCTTCCCTCCAGACTGCTCAAGTTCAGGCTCGATATGGTGTCAAGGTCATCTCCACCGAGGAATGGCTCCAGGATGCGGGTAACCGTACCCGTGATCTTGCCTTTATCCAGCTCGATAGAGCCTTTACCGGTAATCTGAGGACCTTCAATTACGTCAACACTCCACCTTCTGGCCACAAGACTCTTCTCGGTGTTGTTGGGTATCCTGGTGACAAGACTCTCAAGGACCCGGAGACTGGCGATGAAGAGAAGGGTGCTCAGATGTATGAGGAGTTTGCCAAGAACGACTATGATATTGGAGAGAGCGCCCGTCACATGGTTGAGTACCAGATCTCCACTTTTGGAGGTAAGATCACATTTCTCATCAAGATTTATGACTTGTACTGACAATCACCAGGACAGTCTGGTGCCCCGATCCTTCGAAAAGCCAACGGACAGCTGATCTCCATCGGAACCCACTGCTATGGCGGCGGTGGTACTGATAGCAACTCGGGCAATGCCATCGGAGGCCCTTACGGTAACGACTACGAGTCATTTGTTCGTTTGTTCAGCGTACCGTCTGCTTTCGGAGACATCGGTAACGTCCGAATCGTCGATACCAAGGTCCAGACTGTCACTATCCAGCCTGCTATCAACAAGCCAGTCTCGTACCCTACCGTTAGTGCAAACTTCTCACTTCTTTAGTGTTACCACTAATTCGATTACTCAGGACCGCGTCAATGGCGTGAATGGGCGAGGTAGTCAGCCCAAGACCGTCACATCTCACCATTCCGAGGGTGGTGAGGAGGGCTTCCTAGACATTTTTAAGAAAGTTGCCAATGTCGGATCTAAGCTCATTCCTCTTGCTTCTCCTCTCCTGGGTCCAGTCGGTGGTATTCTAGGTCCGGCTGTCGGAGGCCTGCTGGGATCCCTTGCGGAGAGCGAATTCTCCGACAACCCCGACATCAAGGCTGACGGCACTGCAGAGCGTGCTTTGCTCGCTGAGGCTGCCCTGCAAGCCGTTCTTGCCTCTGAGCATACCGAGGGTCTGAGCGAGGTTGTCGGCAAGATGGAGCGCATCTGGCGAGTTGATGCACCAAAGGTTGACTACCTCGCTCCAGTGGTAGCTCTAATGGTCGCCGAGTGTGGTCAGTCGTTCCTTCACGAGCGTCGACGACCAGTATATGCTACCTCTGTCAAGACCTTCCGCGACCAGCCTCGTCGCAGTCTTGGGATCGACATGTCAGAGAGCGCTCTAGGTGGCGAAGAAGCTGCTTTTGTCCAAGGTCTGATGGGTCCTACTCGTCAGGTGGCAGGAGAGGAGGGTATGTTTGACTGGCTTGGTCCCGTTCTCAACCAGGGACTCAAGTTAGCCAAGCCCATCGCTACCAAAGCCGCTTCAGCCGCTCTTGCAGGTGTTGGTAGCTACATCAAGAAGTCAATTGGAGCCGAATCCGGCGCCGCGGATGTCTCCCCAGAGCATGAGGAAGCCACCAAGATTCTGCTCAAGCGTGCTGTAATGGCTGACACGGCTCTCCAAGCCTTGATGACTCTTCCTTCTCACAAGTTGGAGCAGCTCAGGCCCATCAACCCTGAGACTGGAGAGGCCGAGGGCATCTTCGACTTCATCAAGGACACAGTGCAGAAGCTCGGACCCATTGCTCTCGACACTGCCAAGTCAGCCGCCAAGACATACCTTCCACGCCTCATCGACACTGCGACTAAGAAGGTATCCTCCAGACTTGGTCTTCCAACCGAGTCCGCAGGTTCTACCCGTACCTTGTCGAGGAAGCCTTCGCTGATGGACACCCTCAACGGCAAGAATACCGCGATCAAGGTGAGACATGTTTCTCGTTCGGCTGATGGCACTGCTTTCATCGATATCACCCCCATCATTCGCGCTCGCGAGGAGGCCTGGGAGCCATCTGAAGAGTGGCACAAGTGCTGGGATGATAACGATGATGGTCCTGTCCTGATGACGCCGCCACCGCCTGACATGTAGAGATGTATGCTGACATGAAACAGAATGACGAGGAAGGATTTGGGTTCAGATTTGGTCCTCTTTCGGTGGAATTCTGATCCACGATTTATGTTGATGGCTGTGCGGAGGCTGATGGTGTTGGATATTTTTTTGCCAGATTTAGTTTCATGGTGGTTGGCTTTAGACTAGCCGTAGGGGTTTTGTTTCGTCCGACGATTTTCCTCTACAAACTGTTTATCACTTGAATTAAAATATTTGATGTCGTCCTCAAAGGCATCTCTATAAATATTTAACGTTTCGAAAACAAGGTTCCTTGGTCAGTCTTTGTTATATTCATTTTCGCTTTTCGACTTCAAGTTATTAGTACAGGGTTGGCAAATGCTTTTTGCCGTAATTCCTAGCTACCGTAGCTATACCAGGTGAAATAAATAACGACTCTACCTCTTCTTCGCAAGTTACATTGTTCCCCAGAATACAATTCATCCTACAATCGCCTGAAGAGTATCTAACATTTCCATCACAATTTGTTTGTCTGCTTCTTCTGCTAGTTGCCGTGCTGTCTTTCCTTCTCCATCTACAATTGTTTTATCCGTGCCTGCTTTCAGCAGAAGTCTCACAATCCTTTGCGCCCAGAATTCACTATGTCCTCTCCTAATTATTTTAGCTTAAGGATATATTACTAGACATGGTACCTGTAAGGCTACTTAATATTAAGCTTAAATAACTAGTATTTAGTAAGTAACTCCAGAGAAATCGAAACTAGTAATAACTTACAGTCTGCTCTGTTATTTTACAGCAATCTGGAATTTCCTAACCTGGTTGGGTATACTATCTCATACTGAATAGATATAGTACTTTTATATGCTTTGCACCTTAGTTGCTCCTGGTTTATAAGTATAGTCTAAGTAAATATCATGAAGTTATGCCTAATCTACGTGAACTCGCTGTGTTAAAGAGCAGCTAGTAGTAATATGCAACTAGGCGGCGTAAAGAAGACTATATTATTTTAACTACTAACCTTTACCTGATGTAATGGCGATAGCTTGGAAATGAGAAAATCAGGATACATGAAACAAAGATGTGATTTTCGGCAATAAGAACTCTTGTAATTTGGTTTCTACTGTCACCTTGTTACTGTACTGTCTGGCGGATCTAGTATCTGGACGCAGAGTCGAGATGATGTTTAGTATTGATTACCGGGACTGGACGTTTCTTACTAAACCAAGTACCACTGGTATTAGCACCTGATGTTATTTTTTCTACTCCGTGCGAGCCCTCGGGTGTGGTATTGGGCCTTAACATAGGAAAACTTGGCGCTTGCACTTTCCAATGGTTACAGGGAATCAGCGTCTCTACCCTGGAAATTGGGCGCCTTAGCCAAGTATTAAATTTAAACCCAAAACCAGTGACTCCGAAACGAGAGTTGTAGGAGCCAGCAAAACCGGCATTGAGCGTCATTATAAGTGGTAATTGGTACAGCAGGACCCTGAAGGCTTGTTCCGAAAAGCATTGGCGTGCCCGCAGGGACAGGCCTCCTTTCTACAGCTTGAACCTCAACTAAATCCCAGCATGTATGTCATAATGACTCCTTTACGAATCATGAAGCCACCCTCATCTTGGCACCCTTAGCCCAGGTGCGGCTAGCTAGCTAAGCCACACATATTCTAGACTTAAACTCTAGGGTTATAGTTCGGACAATGTCACCAACACATCCTCAAGTTGCTAGCAGAGGCTTAAGACACCTCTATCCTGCCACCAATAGGTCACCTTAGTAATGCTATAGTTGAAGTTTGAGGGTATTGCACCCTTTGCCATCGAGCTTAAATGCTGATGATATGTAAAGTGGAACCCCACCCGGTTGTTTTGCAAAGCATCTTTATCACTATCTCATTATCTTCAACTTTAGAATGTGTTACCTATTAAGTTCTTTACTGGTCCTTAACCTGTGGTCTGTACAGGGCGTATGTGGACGAGCACTCTCTGAACCCACGCAACCATCTCATCTCGCGGATTATGACCGACCACTCCGAACAACACACATAGTAGAGTTCCCCGACTTCCGAAATATAGAAAAGCGTGACGAGACCGATAACGTTACAGCCGTTTCCATCACTATAGCCCCAGATAAAACATGCGGTTTTATATCAGGTTCCCCGTACAACCCTGTCACTTGCATGAACCGAACTCATCAATGCGCGTGGGATAGTGATCAAATAAAGGCAGTAATGTGCGGGGCCGTCCTCGAGAAAAACGAGAACTGGGAGGTGTACATTAGGTGTTTTGAGAGGGACCAGGCATTGAATTCCCAACTTTGCGGCAATCTTTGCCAGAGAAACCCGATAACCCTCCTCTGGTGAGTTAAAGCTTCCTGTTTTATTAAGGGATTCATTGTTAAGGGCTGGATCACACTCTAGCACAAATCGTTCGGCACCTTACTGTAAAACATATGCATACCCAAAAGGAGTCAAAGACTACAGATGTGCACCGACAAGGGCTCTTCAAAGTGTATCTTTTACAGTCGATACCGAGCGTGCTGCACAATTTATCACTGCAACCGTACCCTTACCCATACCTGATGGACCCTCCACAGCAACTGAAACTTCAGATACTTTCGTGGAAACCAACACCGAGCCGGTTACAACTACTATTACCGAACCTATCATGACCATATCGTCTACACCTCTTCCTTCACCAAAGCCTGATTCTAATCTTGGAGCCATTATAGGTGGTTCGATTGGGGGTTTCGCAGCGCTTTTACTTATAATATTGGTAATTTTCTGGTTTGTTCGACGATCAAAGAGTGATGATACTACGGGAAGTGCGGGCTTAATTAAGGCCCATGAAATGAGCAGAGGGCCTGCTCACTTTGAAATGAGCGGGGAGCCTGCTCACTATGAAATGGACGGGGAGCCTGCTACTTCTCAGGCGTAGTTTGTTAAACAACGGGGATACTTGGTAGTTAGTGAAAAGAGAGGGTTGCTTTACATTAAAGATGAAATGAAGCCATTCATTCTGAGCCTAAATTCTCACTGAACGGCAAAATATTTCATAAAAATCCTATTGTACGGAGGATCTTCAGAATCCCGCTGCATTCACTACTTTTCGTTCGTGCTAACCCCAGCGACCCTAAATTTCCCAGAGGTTTTCTCGAAAAACTACCCCCAGCCTCTATGATTTTCAACAATGCATATCTATACAGTGACGAGATTCGACAAAAACATCCTCTTGCTAATCTATTCTTTATCCGTGTATTGAGCCATTTCACTACTCCACAACTTCTACTTTCCCCTCTAACTAGTTACCTATTACTATCTTGCTGGCTGGGGTCTCTATTACACAAGCCAATAATACTAGCTATACTTATCAGACTAGCTATCATATAGCCCTCATTCCGGGTTGACATGTATGATGTGTGTAACATTTGTATTTTGTAACTTCTCTAAGCCAGAATTAGCATGGTATATGTGGTTGGTTATCTAGCATCTATGAATGAACTTTGTGGCAAACTTAGAAGGCTCGTGTGGCAGATGTCACATCCATCGATTAAATTTGTGTTCATATGTGAATTATATATATGCTAAGAGTATACTTTGATATATAAGTCATGCTTAGTAATACATATTTGAGAATTATTACAAGTAATCACAGAAACATGTGGTAAAGAGCACAGGCTGTGCTGAGCATTTTTAGGATGCATTTATCTTATTTACTACTCCTTTAGGTGCTCAAGATAGGATAGCTAGCATAGCTTGCTTCTCCAGAGATTGTTGCTGATCAACAACTCCCCGAATCAAGTCCTCTGTCGAAGTCCACTTCGGAACCAAGATGTTCCCATTCCCATTTCTGTCCACAAGTAAACCCGTCGGCTCAGAGCCAGTAGGCTTAAGACCAACAGTCCCTTCCAGATACAGTGCCTTAGCAGCATATGCGATAACATCCCGACCAGTTTCCGGGCCATGATGATCTCCTGTCCATTGAGAACATCTGCTTTAATTGCCTTGATGAAAGCCTTGAAATCATTTCGAAGATACGCAAAGTAAGTGGGAATGGCCAAGGTACCAGATACAATGGTTTTGTAAAATGTCTCGTTCATCGGAGCCACTTCAGACCTCTTCTTCTGCATGTAATTGTGATTCGTTCGCTTGATAGCTAATAATGAGAAATCTTTAAACGCTGCGGTCTTTCCATGTGCCCACTACCGTGCAGATGAAGTGAGGCCCTCCACTTGGATGCATTGTCAAGCCAATATTGGTAGAGAAGCTGGAATAACAATGTAAATACAATGTTCAAGCAAAATATTGAGTACAGAAGGTTTATATTTTTGTCTTCACAAGAACTTTAACGCTCTTGTTGGATGAGTTGACGACATAGTAACCCAGGGAGTCCTGTCCCAGCTGCGGCATCAGCCTGGAGATATTAATTGCAGAGAAAAGTTTCCGGTAAGAGAAAGTCTCTCTAGTGAGGAAAAGACGGGGGCCAAGACCTGGTTGGTAGGTCCCTTTCAGTAATCCTGACCCTGAGTTTCAACGACTGATAGATGCGTACTTCAAGAGAGAGCTGGATGGGGCTCATTTGTGATTTCATCATCTCCTTGTCTTTAACATGCGGGAGTGGTATACGTCTGCAAAATGGTAGGTGTTATCTGGACTATTGATTTCGGGACAGAATACGCATCGCCTGGATATTAGCTCAGTCAACCATTCTATGAGCTGCCTACCTCGCTTGCAGAAAGTCACTTGGAACATCATGCCGTTCGTACGTCAGAATTTTGAGTATGAATGTTATGAGCGCCCTTCAAAAAAAAAAAAAAAAAACGCGAGCGAATGGCCCATGTCCCTTCAAATCATTGAAATGCGACCAAGGGAACCCTAGCACCACAATACTACCAGGTCAAATCACCCGCTACTGTCATCAAGCCTGGTTGTTTGCTGTCAGTATCTCGTTGCTATGAGAAAGGCGGCCAAAACAACCAACACAGAGGCAAGGCACTGCCATGAATAACAAGAGAGAACTGAGTTCAGTGCCTCTTCCCCATTTTATCTAACGCCTCAATCCCTGGCTGCTGTGGCAGCCCTCTTAATTCTCTGCATCCTCTCTAATGCTACCTTTGCTCTCTCCCGTGTATAGTTGTTAGAGAATTCTATAGCTGCCACCCGGAAACGGTACATCCAGTAATCCCATCGGTCAAGTGACTGACTGAACTGATGCTGGGGCATTCTCGATCGGTCCCATAGGTTCCACTGGTCAGGCTCCTTTTGAGGCTCGTCTTTCGCCAGTCTGGAATATAGTCTCTCGCCAGCATGTTCAATCCAGCAGGCTGCTGATACAATGCGAAAATCCTTCTCCTCCAATGCCCCCTTCTCTTTGATCCCCGTCTCCTTCTCCTCCGATTGGTCCCGCTTCTCCTGTCGGTGACCTTTGTCTTCCACATCCTCCTGTTGTAAGGCATAAGTGATGGCCCAACAGGCTGTTCGCCATGATAGTATCTCTGCCATGACAAGCTGGGCTTCGGCATTCTGCTGCTTAACATATACATCGCGTGCCTTGCGCCTAGCAGCAATATCCATATACTTCTGCTTCTCTAGGATATCATTTGGAAGCATCCAGTGCGCATCAGTCCAGACCATATGGAAGTAGGGAAGGCCCTCCCATGTCATTGGCTGCTCATCATCATCTGTTGCCTCCCCGTTGTGTATCTTGTCAGGCACTTTAGATATGGCAACGCCAAGCTTTATTAAATCAGGCGTCCGAGCGGATGGCCACTCTACAAGAGCGTCTTTGCATATGCAGCTTCATCGCACCCGATCTTGCCGTCGTGAAAGGATTTCAAGATATCAATCTCTTTATATAAATATCCTAATAACGTGTCGTTTTTGCTCTTGCAACGGCCTCGCTGTTCGTCAAACCAGCCTAGTGGAACACCGTCGGCACCTTCGTGAATCAGGGAGTAGTAATCGGTGTCTACCATCTTGCGTGATGAGTCGAGCGAGAGGAAGCGACAGTAAGGTCGTCAAGGTGATAGTAGTGGACGGTAATCCAAGGAAGCGAGAAGGGTTGGAAGTTGTCGAGGTTATGTTAGGGTGACTGATGAGAGTGGTTCACCTCAGCTTAATGCTGTAGAACTCCACGTGGCAAAGGTATCCTGGCCCTTGCCAGCCGATGAATCAGGTGATTAAAATGGAGTGAGTCCCTATCTGTCGACTGACGTAACCATGAAGTACGCCGTGGCGAACGTCAAGGACTTCAATCTGTTAAAGGCCGCAAGTAACCCTCATGCTAGATCACTGCCTCATATCGTATGGTGATAAGTAATTTGAAGTGTTGTTGTCTAGTACTGAATTGCCAATGGATTTCTATTGTGCTATGTAGTAGTCCCGACAATCATCAAAAGGAATCTTCAGCTTCTTTGAATCTGGCAATAATTTCCCTCGTGGCTTGTAATGGTAAGGCTTCCACTGTTCTGCCCATATTGCCTGTCATTGTCTCAGCCATGCAAAGTGCATTATATATAGCCTCCTCTGTAGCATCCGCTGCTGCTTCAAAAAGACCATTGATAGTCTGGTTGTCGGTCGCATCCATGTTAATCATCCCAGGCTTAAATGGATCAACGTCCCTGTGCTGACCGGTAACCGTTTGCACTGGTACCTCAGCAGCTGTAGAAAACGCAAGAAATAGATCGCCAGAAGGATTGTGAGCATAGCTCCCTACACGTGCAAGACCCATCGTCGCTCGTTTGGCCAATCGCTGGAGTTGACCAGGGAGAAGCGGTGCATCGGTGGCAATTATGATAATGATGGACCCATCCTTTTTGTCTTTGGCCTCGTCGTATTCTTCATCATGAGCGGCCGCTTCCTTATCAGTTGCGTTTCTCTTTTGCAGAATTCGACCGACCGGAACACCTGAGATATGTAGATGCTGGAGTCTTCCATAGTTGGCTTGGACAAGAGCGGCAACTGTATAAGACGTGTCGTGCTCCCCAGGGACAACTCGACTGCTGGTACCAGTACCGCCTTTCCACCCTTGACACATCATTCCCGTTCCACCACCAACGTTTCCCTCAGCGATTGGGTCCGGGGAAGCGTTGGTGATGCCTTCCACGACATGCTCTGGGGTCACAGCAAACACCCTCAGGTCGTTGAGGTGTCCATCGAAAGTTTCGGCGACGACGGGCAGCAGGAACCAATCGACACCCTCCTCGCTTTGTCCGTAATGTTCAATGGCGTATTTGTAGATGCCGGTATAACATTGCCCCACAGCAAAGCTGTTGGTGATGAGAATTGGCGAGTGCAACAGGCCACTTTCTTCGATCCAGTGTGTTCCTGTCATTTCTCCGGATCCATTAAGACGGAAGACGCCCGCATGGCAGGCTTTATGAAACCAGTCTCTCCGAGGCAGGATAGTCGTTAATCCTGTGTTGACCTGCCCATTTTTGTCGCGGATTGTAATTGTGTGAGCAAGGACACCGGGTACGTCTGTGATACCATTCTTGGGGCCAGGTTGCCAGAATCCAAGATGCGCCTCTGGTATGACATCACGAAGTCTACCTCTGGTTTGCGGAGGGTATGTACTGGTTGCCATTGTCTTTTTTTTTCTGGGTGTTACTTTGATATCCCGGGCGTGATGATGACAGTTAGAATGGATACATAATAGTAGAATGATGGATTTCTTTCACTTATAAATACAGATTCCAGTCCCAGAACAGGGATAAAGATTATTGGCGTTATTTTCTAACTAGCGCCAATGAGTCACGCCGATTAGCATCTGGATCAACCCCGTAATTACTTCGAGCCCAAACAGGAAGGTATAAAGTCGGACAATTAAATCTTGCACCCTGGATATAGCTGTGTGTGATATTGCAAATAGCTACACTTCAGATAGTCGCTCAACTACTTCACCAAGTTAAACATCATAGGAAAACCTTCCATCTCTCACCCATCATATCCTAGTCCATATTGTACGCCTTTCCCTTCTCTACACGAATTGGATGAATCCCAGCTTGTGATATGATGACTTATGGGCGAGGAAAGCTCTCAAGGTCCAACCCCGTCATTTTTGCCTCAACCGTATTCAACAGTGGATTGATGAATTCCGACAAACAGCAATGATGCTGTACTAAAAGGTTGGGCGCAGCTTTACCGTCATCAGGCTGCGCACCGAACAAACCTCCACTTTTTGATGGTGATTTGACAGGCGTCGTACCGGAAGTATTGGGAGGCTGAGCAGAAGCGGTACTCGTAGCACCACGCTTTGGTGTCGCGGCAGAACCATTCCTGGCCTGCTCTGAAGTTTGGGTAGTAGCAGGACCAGATTCATGTAGCTTCGACGCTGCTTGGGCAACCTGTGGGGGTGTAGGCCAATATGAGACGGACCATTTGCCTGAATATTGGAATAGTCGGCCCTCGCTCTCTGCGCTGTAATACTTTGGCGAATAAGCCCCTCTAAGGGCAAACATGACACTGCCCAGAGACAAAGAAGCATATGGCGGCGACGGTGGTGGATATACACGAGCCGAATTCATGGCCTGCATCAAAGAACCCAAGAGCATAGATCTGCAGCCATAACTACAGCCCAATTGCTGATTTAGTAGCTTTGACTGAAGGTCTACCAACCTGTCGAACAGGTTCTTAAAGACGGAAGCTCTTTTACTTCCAATAGAAGCTATGTCTTGTTAGATTGATTCTTACATTTTGACCAGGTTCATATTACATACCGAGGATGTCTTCACGAATTGGTAGCCCAAACGTGGGAACAACATCAGGCGACCATTTCACAGCGAGCTTTGTAACATTGTCAAAAAGGCGTGCGTGTTCAAAGACGAAGGACGCATGAATAAGCTGTGCTAGCTTTTGATCCATAGACCAAAGAAGGACGGTTGAAGTATAGGGTGCGATCCAATTCTGCCCAAAGAATGCGATTGCATCGTGGCATACCAGATCGTCAACAATAGTCGCGATGTTAGCAAGGAGTTCCAGCCCGACGCTTTGAGGGACTGCACGAGTTTTGCCGTGAATGATATGGAGAACGATCTCCAGGGCCCTGGGATCAAAGATATTTTCAAATATCCAGTGATGCAATCCATCGTCTTCTTTCGAGGCTTCTTGGAAGTTGCCAGATAGTGTCTTGGCGGCGCGACGAGAGGCCAATGTGAGATGTTTTTTGGAACACAGGAAGTGTTTGTCGGGGGAGATTTCGACATCATCTTTTACGATATCCTCGGCAACCGAACCATTGGAAACATCAGCCGTGTTGGTCTGAGTGGTGGTGTCTTGAGCATTCTCAGTGGTCTCTTCGGGAGTAGTCTCGACAGCAGTCTCGGCAGCAGTTTCTGGGCCCGCTTCCGTAGTAGCCACTGTAGCGTTATCGGTAGATGTGTCCTGAGCAGTCTCTGTATCTATCTTTGTTGCGGTATCTGCGACATCAGCGCCTTCAGGTTTCTCAGACTCCTGTTTAATCCTGAGGATGATTAGAACGTCACCTTCAGGGTCGATCTCTACGCGCATTGTTGACATGGTTGATGCTGAATAATGGAATTTGCGATGGGTAAAGGATCAAGATTTGCGGCTGTGTTGGTTAACAAATCTTAGAAGCCCCACCTGAAAAATTGAGGACGTCAGCCAGCCAGCCAACAATTGACTTACATCCCTACCCTATTATTCTCAGAAAAAGCAAATTAGTAAATTCTGAACACTTGATTATGTACGGAAATATCAATCGTATAGATATGTAACAGATTGTAGTTCATGTCTTTATTATCAGATTACATAGAAACTCAGATCTTAGCTTCCGGATCCATGTTGGCGGCGGCAACAGAACACGACTCCCCCACGCTCGATACAGTCTGCGCATTGGCTGTATAACAATAAACATCCCGATAAACGCCTTCCAAACCGGCAGGAGGTGTGAACAAAATCTGATGATACAGCGTAACTTCAGCGACAGCCATTTTTGGATCAGCAAATGATTCGTTGAAATAGGCCGTGTTTCGCTGACACTTTCCAGTATTGAGAAGTTGGGGAATATTGATCAGGGAATGAAACGTGTGGGCATCATAAGGGGAGTCGCTTGTCAATCTGAATTTGATATCAAAAGCTTCAGCATATATACCGGGTCCAGAAATGGGATTCGGTAAAAGGTATGGCTTAGCTTGGACGCTGTAGGAGCCGTCAGGAAGTGGCTGTGCGGCAGAAGTATCGGGTGAAAATGTGGCAGGGAATATAGTTGTTCCCTCGAAAGGTGATACTCCCGACGCAATGCTAGGCACAATGGCTTGAAGCGGTTGACCGTTCGTGCCTCCAATATAGTAGTTGACAGGTACTCCGATGGCTGTGCTTCCATCTTTGGTAACGTCAACGTATGGGACAATCAGAGAGCCCTGTGTAAGAGAATCAATTTGAAGTGGGACGAGATTCAGGGCTGTCATGCGAATGTCTTTCAGGTAACTGGCTTGGACAATGATTGGGTGCTTTCCAGCTGGGTATGAAGGGAGGATGTCAGGGCCAATATCGAGAGGATCATAGCCTGTGATGGTCTTGACTAGACTCTTGTTGATAGGGACGAGGCAATACGCTGCAGTGGCTTATCAGTACTGATATTTGACATCTCAATGGTCTTGAAACTTACTTGCATTAGAGGACATTGTTCTATTGGCTGGGTTGTACCTAGCGAGTGTATTGGGCCCAGCCTGTGCGCTGCTGAGACAGACAAGGGCACTAAGTGCGGAAAAGATAGAAAGGGACTTCATTGTTGGCGACCAAGTGTGTGAGAAATGTTTGTTTGATGATCTGGCGATAAGGAGTGGCACGGCGATTAAATAGCTGAACTGAACTTCGCCTGCCAAAGACGAGAACGTAGGGAACGCCATTATCTGAATGTCTCATATCGGGGAGGCTGAGGTTACACATATCCGATCCGAATCAAGATTTATCGGCCCAACTCGAACACTGATTTACACAAGGATTAAAAGCTCCGATGGCTGCCCGAAAATTTGAACCAAGAGAACCAATAAGAGTCCCGAGGTTGCTTTCTCGGTGAACGCCTCAATAGTATTGACGTAGTTGTCTCTGATTTTCAACACTCAGCTGATGTCTCATCGAGAGGGAGGGATGAAATGAGGGGCTAGTAGAAAGACATTATTGAAACCCATGATGGACCAGCCTCCTCAAGGAATATATCTATGCAAGTCCAATTGATATTATGTGCCTGGTGTTAATGCAAGGGAATTCTGATTCTGACATCTGACTACATTATTATTCATTGGTCGCAAAACCTAGAACTACTGGGGTATGATAGAGACGAATTAGAAAAGAAAGACATAGAAGGTTTCGGTTTTCTGAAGGGATGGCTTAGTGACAAGTACTCCCTGGAAAAGTAATAGATATTACCAGTGGATTGCATAGTTCATATACTATTATCTCGAGACAATAGAGAGAGCAATTGAGCTATGAAGACTATATAAACGTGCTGTTTTAAGGTCTCACTATCTGACAGCAAAAGGTACACACTTAAAGTGTTATACTAATCGTACCTTCATCATCTCGGCCTGCATGATATTCTGTGACTCGTGGCGAAGTAACCCCAACCGCCTCAGCGTTACATACTGACCTATCTGTGCCTTGACAGGTGCTAGTACCAGCCAAAAATGGGTATATCTGTAGCGAGCTATCGAGGGCAGATTCTTGTTGGGCAGCTCCGAATACCTTCCACCACCCAGATGAAGACAGAAAACTCTGGTCTTTAGTGAAGTTGGACTCACCACCTCGTTTTTGAGTGCCCTTCGAGTACTGGGGACTGTTCCCTGAGATGTGCTAACATCTCCATCTGATAACAGCACAGTGTCCGGGTGAAACATCCCCGACTTATTCCGTCTGTTTTTGAGGATGCTCTTCACGCCCCAGGATTCTTCCCCCTCGCTGATTTCGTACTGACCAATAGCAAGGACATCCTGAGTAGATAGTTCCGCTTGACAAACCGGAGCCTGGACAACGATTGATGAATTCTCCTTCGGCTGCATGAAGGGATTACTATTTGATGGAGCACAGTCTGCCTCGATGAGCCTTATGGATGACATTTTATCACTGTCCACACATGTCTCGAGAGCAAAGTGAACCTGTCCCGCGACAGACGCCCAAGACCAGCTCGGCATCTCGTTCGGCGTTTTGGGCGCTGGTGGATATCTGTTCTCAACACCCCAGGATGACATCCATGCCATATCTGAGAACAGCCACCGCTCCCAGACACCCGCAAGATACCTACCAGGCAACAGAGAGTTGTAGTGTGAAGCAACACTACTAATGGCGGGGAGTCTGTCGCTTTCGTATGTGAGCTCTCGCTTGGAATAGTCCGTGACTAGAGCCTTCCAGTAATACTCCAGGTCATCAGCAGCTCTCGCAAATCGGTAAGCAAGTCCCACTGCGCACTGAAGCTTGGCACCGTTCTCAAATGCTTGTTGCGATCTACACTCCCATATGATCTCGGTCTTTGAGAAGTGGGCGATGCGTGTTGACAGGACGTTCTCTTGCCATGTCCATGCTCTGGTGGAGAGGGGTGCATTCGCGACTAAGGGGATACCGGCGTAGTCCGGCACTCTTCGCACTATCACTTGAGAAGTAGCCCCTCCGTTATTGGTAAAGTCGAACTTTGTATATATATTTTGAGACATTTCTTCTCGCGGTACGAGAAAGGGCTCCGCAACTTGATTCGCTAGTGAGGCAGCAATTGTGAGGGTTGCGTACTTGTAATATTCTCCCATCTTCGGTGCTTCAGCCTCCCAATCTTTTATGGCAGTCAGAAACAGGATACAATCTCTTCAAGGACTTTGACTCACCTTCTTTGTTGCCTTGTATGATACAGAGAGCATCAATCCAGAGATACGGTACATCCAATTTCCGTGTCAATGTGACAGCATCTTGGAGTAGCTTGGGAAATGTCGTGAGTTCTATACCGCTCATCATGTCACTGATGTTGCTGTCTGTAGTGCGTAGCGTCTCTTCTGGTGGTCCCCATCGATATGACAGCGCGCAGTAGTTGTCGAACTGACCATCTGTATTACAGAGTCTTACTTTCTCGCCGCGGACATCCAAAGCTCGTTTTGGTAGCGGCTTGTTCTCTGGTTGCTTGCATATATTATGACTTGTGTCACATTTACTCAAGCACTCGTCCAGATGGCTCTTCAGGAACTTGATACTCAGTTCGGATCCAAGATGACCTAAACTCTCTCCTGCTCCACCGAGAGTAGGCCATGAAGGAATGATGGTTCCTAAATAGTTAGTTCCGTCGTAACGTATATCATACCAGGAGCGTACCTTGTGGCTTGTAAAGCAAATACCATGATGCAAACTGGTCGTTCAGCGTGTCCCTGAATTTGAGTATAGCTGGTCGGCCCAAAACACAGTCTACAATGATCCCAGTGCAGTTAACGCTGATATTATAGCGATCAAAAACAGCGCGTATCAGCTTGCAGTGCGCACACCTAGATGATGACTTTTGTAGCTGCGAAAGGGGTATCTCCACATGAACGGTCGTTTCCGCTTCTTTGGGAGTTAGGTTCTTGCAAATGGGGCATCGTTCGTTCGTTGGCGGAGAAGGATGCTTGGGAAGACGAGATAGAAGCTTAAGAGCCATGACATAAACTTTCACAAATTTTAAAAGTCCAGTACTGTTTCTGATGGATGAGCTATTTGTTATTTTATCATAGGCGGTCACTATCACCTGTCACTCCATTGTCAAGGAGGTTAGTCCGGTACAGGCAGTATAGTAAGCTGACCCCGCTCCTAGAGTGACAGGGGACGATCAACCGATGGTATATAGTTAATCCGGAGTCGTTTATTGTGGAGTGTGAAGATATATAGGTCCTCGACGCTTCGTCGCGATTAGCGAGTTGAAGCTTTACTTGGCTCGGGCACTAGTCAAGTAAGTTAGTAGCCTGAAAGAAGAATATGAGCCCAAGTCGATAGAACATGGATAAATGTCTAAATCTTATCCATACGTCCAAATTAGAATCTGGAAGAGGTAGTTGTTTTGAACTTCAGGATATATTGATTCATGGTTTGCGTTTATTATTATCCTGCGACAGTTGTCGACAAAGGCGTTTGTCATGATACCTCAAA
This sequence comes from Fusarium longipes, assembly GCA_013618495.1. Taxonomy (NCBI): domain Eukaryota; kingdom Fungi; phylum Ascomycota; class Sordariomycetes; order Hypocreales; family Nectriaceae; genus Fusarium; species Fusarium longipes. The sequence continues at coordinate 134,254 of JABFEY010000085.1, forward strand.
ATGCACCAATTTACGTTTTTCTTTGGTTCTGTAATCCTGTATCCTACGGGTCACTAGAATAGTAATTCCTTTGCTCCTTTTCATCCCTGCAGATACATTGACGAATCACGGAATTAGCATACAGCTGTGGGGTAAATAGAACAGGAAAAGTAGAGAGAGGTACCTGCATTCCATCTGATCACTTGTCTCTGTCGTCTTTACCCCTCTTCCACCATTAAAGCCTCATAGCTAGCCTACATAAGAAAGACAGGCATTCAACTGATGTCACACGTAGAATTCACAGCGAAAACTACCCTGATAATATCGCCTTTGGTCCTTCGATTATTATGTCGTCCAGTCTTATTGACAGCACTCCACAGTGGGCATCTAGTTGCCAAACTTGCAAGGATATCTGGCACCAATTCGCAGACCCCGAATCTGCACCTGAGGTTGATCTTGGATCTCCTGAAGAAGCTCTCTCGACCACTTGCCCGAATCATAAAGCATTGGTCCAAAGCTTTGTGTATCATTGCAAGTATAACGATAACAAAAAAATCAATGACATGGGTTTGTCAAAACCCCAAAAAAGCTCCAGTATAGAGATTCGGGAATCCTTATCTAGCGGGGGCCGTTATAGGCGTTTATTGTTATTGAAAAAGGATCAAGTTCCGGGCCATCCAGGAAAAGGGCGCTTGCTAGACCCAGATTTTGTTGATACGGAGACCGCAAAGAGATGGAAACACAGGTGTATTTCTTCACACGGCACAAAATGTGAGAACCCTCTGAAAATCTGGCCGGCTCGACCCGCCTGGTTAATTGACGCAAAGAACAAGTGCATTGTCCCTGGTCAATCCGGTGACTATGTTGCAATAAGCTATACTTATGGCAAGTATACTCAGCCCAATATTACCTTAAGCGACTTCACAAAGCTACAAGAGCCTTTTGCATTGGACACCGCCGATCTATCCCACCTTGTTTCGCCCATAATTCGTCATGCTATGCACTTGACTGTAGCCATTGACGAGAGATACTTGTGGGCTGATGCACTCTGCGTCACCCATCACGACCCAGACGCTGCCTCGGTGCAATTGAAATTAATGGGAGCTATCTACGCTAATGCGGTTGTTACTATTGTTGCTACCGACGGGGATTCTGATTCTGGTATACTTGGCCTAGAAGGTATATCAAAACCCAGAGAGATACACCAAACTGTCATTCCATTTGGGGATGAAACAATTATTGCTCGAAACACGTTTGCTCTAGACGAGATGATGTATTTTGGATCTCGAGGTCAATCGTATTATAAAAGAGGTTGGACCTTTCAAGAATATGCGCTGGCAAAGAGGAAAATCATATTCAATGACCTGGAAATGCACTGGATATGCGCATGCAGCGTTTGGCATGAAGAGTTGACTCTATACACTGAGATTGACAATGAGCTCGGACATTGGTCAAGCATGTTGACAGCTGGATTTCCACATGAGAGCTCTCTTTACGAATATATCGAAGCGTATAACCGGAGGTCGTTAACTTTCGATGAAGACGCTCTTCCAGCTATATCCGGTCTTCTCTCAGTTTTCAGTAGATCATTCGAGGGGGGATTTCTGTATGGGATACCGGAAATGTTCTTCGAGTATGGACTAGGTTGGACTTCCTATGTCGGGTCAAACCTTCGACGTCGGACACCATCAGGAAGGCCGGCTGAAAGCCACTTCGCATCATCTGGTCTTCCCTCATGGTCGTGGATAGGGTGGGAGGGTAGGGTCAAGTTGCGCCATCAAATAGCCGCTCGGGCTAACTTTGACTTTGTGATCGAAGAAGGATTTTCCATTACAGAGTGGTACACTAGTGAGTTCTTGACCGATCCACCGGAGAAACGAAGAATGGTCCAGTCGACGTGGTACGAAAAGAGGAAAAGCTATCAAGACTCTGCTAACGCGATGCCTCCCGGGTGGATCCGGCGGGATGTCATTACTTACCAGCCACGGGATGACAAGCCTCGCCTGTACCCTGATGGATGCAAAAGATATGTTTTTCAGCATCAAGCTATGCTTGAATGGAATCAGTCACCATTGGAATGGTATTACCCATTCCCAGTAACCCCAATGGAGGAATTAACGCCTCCTTCTTTTCCAACACAGACCAAGTATCTATTTTGTGAGACAGTTTGTGCCAGGCTTTCAGGATACCGACATGAGACTGATCCTAAATTGTACCATTTGAGGCTCAAGATGAGACTTTGTAATCAACAAGGGCAGGACGTTGGAGAATTGGACCTGGTGAATGAGGATCAGTGTGATTGCTTTCCGGAGAGGAAGGAGGGGACTGAGGTAGGACCGCCGGTTGATGTAGTTGCGGTCTGCAAATTCAAAAGGTACTCCTACACGTGGAATTCGGAAAGGGCAGTATATGAACCTCCGATTACGACAAAGGAATTTTACCTTGTACTTTGGGTAGAGTGGAAGGATGGCATCGCTTACCGCCTTGCTAGCGGAGAAGTGATAGCGACGGAGTGGGACAAGTTGGATCTTGAGAAAGTTTCTCTTGTTCTTGGATAGATGATTCGTGGATCCATCAGAAGTTTCAGGCATGATCGTGTTTATATCAGCGCTAGATCGAGTTATAATTTTTAATATTGTGATCACGTCTCATCTATATTTCAAGGTATTACAAACAATCAATAATCCGTACTAGTAATAACCGATTGCCACTCCTCCATTGTGTTGTTGACCTCCTGCAGCTTTCCTTTGATCTCTGTCACTGCATCGCCGCCAATGGGTAGTCGAAATGGGATTTTCTTTCCCTTCGAACAGCCTTCTTGTCTGACAAGGTCAATCACAATCTTGACAAACTTTTCAGGGTCTCCGGGCTGCTTAAAATCCTCGGTCCGAAGATAGCCACCGTGTATCTCTGTAGCTGCTTCGTATTCAGAAATTTGACTCTTCTTGAACTTTAGATTCTTATCTGATAATAGACGAGTTCGGAAACGGCCGGGTTCTATGAGTAGGGTGCGCAGACCGAGAGGGGCTGTCTCTTGATGAAGACTTTCGACAACGCCTGTAGGTCTGTCAATACAATAATATGTCCAATCAGTGTTGGAACGACTGACCTTCGAGAGCGAATTTGGACCCTGCATAAGCACCAGTGAACTGATGTCCAATCCAACCTGAAAGCGAGCTGATAAACACCATGGTGCCCGATTTTCGGTTACGGAAATGCGGGAGAAGACCACGAGTCACTTTTATGGGACCAAAGACATTTGTCTCGAAAGAAGCAAGAAAATCCTCATACCTGAAATGTTAGCTTGGTTTCGATAAAGGTTTTAATAATGGGATCATACTGAAGGTCCTCCCATGAACCACCAGCCACATAGCCAGCATTGTTGACCAGAACGTCTACACGGCCGTAGATGGCGATAGCGTCGGCAACGACCTGATTGAGGACGTCTTGTGGGTGAGTGACATCTAATGTAAGGGTTTTCGCGCCTTGAGCTTCGAGTGATTTAATCTTGGCAGTGTCACGAGCTGTTGCAATAACCTTGTCGCCTCGGGAAAGGATCTGGCGTACAAACTCGGCGCCGAAGCCTGAGGAGCAGCCAGTGACAAGCCAGACGAGTTGAGTCATGGTATTGATGTGAGAAATGTAAAATTTGAGCTGAAGAAATTGACCTGTTGACACAAAAGAGGGCAGAGAGACATCTTTTATAATTGCAAATATTATTGGACTCAAAGGTTTGAGTATATTCAATCATGACCTCAGTGCGAAAGCGGAGCTGGAGCGGGCAGAGCGGGAATGAAGCGGGCAGGGCTGGTTTAGTGGATTCTTATAGCGGACACAGAGCACATTGGAGCGGACAGAGCGGGAATGAGCGGATAGCCGCGATACATTTACCTGTGGCTGACATGATCCAGGTTACCTCAACTCATGGACTATTCTTAGTGTTCTGCAACAATTCGAGATATTTCCCTAAATGAAGTTAGTCAGAAGCTGATACAACGTAAACGCACTTACCGCAAACAGCCCACTGTGACTTGAGAACATGAAGTGCTTCCACGATAACCTTTAAACCAGCAGCCATCTCTGCATCATTGTCTTCTTTAACAAACCATACACACTCCGTCGCAGCATGGTATAAAGAGACCGGTAAGAAGGCAGAGAACCCAAATGTTACAATTTGATGGTGATGCGCAACCGTTATCTCACCCGCCATCCGCGGTATAGTCTTGGAAGCAATCTCCTGTATGCCCGCCAAGGAAATCCTTTGCAATTCGACCTCTGCCGCTAATCTCTCCCGGGCGACTGTACCAAGGAATTCATTGCAGGCATACTGATTGTAGAGTGTCAGTCGGGCAACGCAGCATAACGATAGTGCAGCATAATGGCCTCTGTTCATACTACTATCGCGGCTGGGAAAGCTACCATCCAAAGACTTCAAGACTTCGTGCAATTGTAGTGCTTCTGATGTAGGGCCAGACACATCTGAAACTACCTTTCGCATCTGCACATGACGGATCACTTTGCGAAGAATGAATGTTGCCTGGCACAGTCTTGCAAATTCACCCAAATTTAGAGGCGAATGAAAATCGTGGGTAAGCAGCGCTTCGTTTATTCCAATCTTGCCGATTGTCCAGTCTTGATCGTTGCATGGGAGAAGACAGTCTGTCACGGGATCCGGAGCAGCCATCAGTAGCTCCGGTGAGCCTGACACCACCATTCTACGAAACATGAGCCATTATCAACTGCCAAGGGAAGCTTTGTAAAGTGGGTTTGATACTTACGTGTCTAGTATCATTATTGCCCACCACACGCGCCGTTGCTCCTCACACAGCGTCCATGTATCAGAGGTTACAAATAGCTTCTTCGCGTATTTCTCACTCTGTAGACCGATCATCGTGCCCAGCCGGACAGCTCGTCCAATAGTCAAGTATGCGGCAGGGTATATGCCATGGCCAAATTCATACAAAGCCACTAGAGTGAGTGCTTGTACAAGTCCAAGATCGATAGTTCCATCACACTCGGCTATAAAGCTGCTACGTCTGGCTGCCAGGTAGGCGGCATTGTTCTGAGCAAGCGTATCGTTTGCGATTGAGCCTTGTGTCATGAAAGCCTCGAGAGCGAGAAGAGGTAACGTCTTTGTAGATGTGGCAGCGACTGTGTTGGCGTCTCTCCATAAGCGTTTGAGGCTGAATATCGGTAGCCATGGGTGGATAGCGGTCTCATAGTAATAGATAAGAGCACTACCATCAAGATGACTAAGTGAAGCGATTGAAGATACTGCGCATTGGATTGATAATGCATCGCGAGGAATTGGATTGAATGATTCCGGATCGAGAAAATATGTCGATGGAAATGGAGTCTTGAGTTGCGCATGTTGTTCCTTGTGTAGATCGAAAGGCGACCCCGACCCTGACTCTTGGACCGTTACATCTCTACCTGTGTTTCTGTTGCCTGACTCATACTCACAGGCCTTTCCTAGTCTAGCGCACTACAGGTACCATCAGTATCATAAACACACTGCAAAGCTCTATACGCACAAGATGACATGACGGAACTTCACGTGAGCATTTTCGTTTAAGGCGACTGAGTTAATGTCAACAGACAAGACAAATCAATTGTGGGTGATGGTCGTCTCGGCTACTGACCGACAGGCTTTGCAGGCTGTGAAAGCGTTGGCTGGAGGCATAATAAAGACCAGCCCGTAATAACAGTGATGATTCGAGATACTAAGCGTTTAGTAGAAACATTGATAAGTGACGCCGATGACCTGTTATGGATCTGATTGAAGTTGTGAGAGGGGCATCATAATCTCAATTGAGCCAAGTAGGCTTCAGCTTACCAGAGGATTCTGCCCGAGTCAGCGAGTCAGATGATTTTGACCCCACTGACTCACAGCAAGCTCCACTTGGACGAGACATTGCTGTATCTCATCATTTTGACTGCTCGCGTATAGCCTATTCTCGGCAACTATTCTCATGTCTCCAATCGACCAAAGGAAGAGGTTATGTAACTTCCAGAGTTCAATACAAGAGTATACTTGCCCTTCCCGATATTGCTGTAGGTGTTTACAATGTTAAAGAAGCCCGGCGCTTTACCTACAGCCTGCTTTGTCACGACACCCACAAGCTTTGCCACCTCTTCATCACTTACAGTCGCCACACACTTACCAATAGTCGACGTACCTCTAGAACAGAAATCAGAATCTGGTATCCCGTCCGCTCCTCTTCAGTCTTCTATACTATAAGCTCAGCCGAGTTGACGCGTCCAAGAAGAAGGGGGTGTTGCTAACGACCAAACCTTGAGTAAACATTTTATCAACTCTCTGCAGAGTCAGATTGATGGGATTATGATATAGAAGCAGAGTATCTGTTATGCTATCAGTAACTCCATCTCTGCAACAAGCAAGTTCACGCATCTAACTGCGGGTGAATTCAACCTCCAAGATCCTGTTTCGATCGGAACGGCAATTTATTGATCACGGCACAGTACAGGTGGTATGTTTAAGATACGATCATGTGTTTTAGTCTTAGGCGCAGTATCTTAAAATTGCCTGCTCACTATTGGAGACATGAGGGCCAGAACACAAACCGCACGTCAGTCATTTTATGCTGTTCAGCTTGCTTTCTCAAATAGTGCATGCATTATTAAAGCTCACTCGCAAGCTAGTCTCTTCTAGGAACAGTGGACTCGGCAGTTATAGCGCTAAACCAACTTGTTGGGGATGATCGACGTAGGTGAAAAGAAATAAACAATCACTATTCACTGTAATATGCACAAACCGTTGCTTCGTGAGCGTTCGTCTTGTTATGTCTTCCTCATCGGCACTCTTGATTTGCAACTCTAACTGTCAGTTTGACACGTGTATTTGCGTCATAAAGTTTCCCTCAATTGCTTCGCGCTTACTTCGAGTTAAGCTTGCGATTAGATAAAGTTGATCGGAGAGCTGAGATCCCGTTGCTGATGAAGTCAGAGGATCAGGACAGAGCGAGTCAACCATCATGAAATGAAACACTTGATGAGTGTTTACGATTCTTCATGTGAAGATCTGGTGGTGATGGTATCTATGCGACAATCTCCTAACAAGAGCTATTCCAAAGGATATGAGTTATAGCTTGCTTGGGACTGAAAAGCCAAGGTTTATTCATATTTCACCAATATGATAAAGAAGAAATGTCTGATAAACAGTATCTGCTTGTACAGTTGTCTAATATTGAGCTTGTTGTTGCCGTTGTCATGCTTTACTTTCAATTGGTGTGGAGCTGAGTGGAAAAGGCTAAGTTTGCGATCACTAGTGAGGGCATCTCGCATTTTCTATCTTCCACATGTAGGTGTGGAAAGTTTACCTCGGCATGACACTCACAGCATGTCATAATCGAAACTCTCGTCTTTATATATCAGGTCATAATTACCATCAATAATCATATCAATATTCATCAGGATTTGTCTACTCAAATACCTTCCTCTATCGATTACACAGGCAAAGTAAGACGCACTCATCAGTGCCAAGGCAATCATGCAACCAAAAGACTCCATCAAATCGACTTGGCCGCTTGGCAACAAGTCAGAATGGGGTGTCAACCACCATATCATCCATGCTTTGAATGCCTACCCTGTCGCTCCGGGCGAAGAAGTGCCTGTGCACAAGAAAACCGAAAAAATTCCCTACTTCTCGCAATGGCAGGGTCACGTGTGGGTTCTCTTACACGCCTTTGCCCCGATTGCACTACATCAGGCTTTACTCTCGTACGCGCACCAAGACGCTCTCCACTCTGTCGCCGTGTTCCTTCTTTACTTTCCCGTCTTCAGTTGGACTGTTGTTCGTCAAGTCAAAGCTGCACGGAAACTCGGTCATCAATATGGCTTTCTAGACGGAGATTCTCATGAGCGCGATGGAATCCCTGATGTTGGCGTCGACAAAGTGGTTTCGTCGTTGTGGAAGACAACCGGATCTCGAATTCTTCTGGCTACGTGCTTGAGTTACAAAACCAGTCAGTCACCTTTGTCTGCCATGAGCGACTGGTCCTGGTGGGCTTGGCTCTACTTCCAGATAGGACTATACGGGATCATTCTCGATTTTTGGTTCTATGTATACCATCGAGCCATGCATGATATCGATCCGTTGTGGAAATACCACCGCACTCATCATCTGACAAAGCATCCCAACACTCTTCTCGCTGCCTATGCCGACCATGAGCAGGAATTCTTTGACATGGTTGGTGTTCCCTTCCTGACATGGGCGACGTTCCAGTGCTTCGGGATCCCGTTGGGTTTCTATGAATGGTGGGTTTGTCATCAGTACATTGCCTTTACAGAGGTTCTCGGTCACAGTGGACTCAGAGTATATGGCATGCCGCCATCAACTTTGAACTGGCTGCTTCAGCTGCTCGGTGCTGAGCTTGTCATTGAGGACCATGATTTGCATCACCGAAAGGGATATAGAAAGAGCCACAATTACGGAAAGCAGACTCGAGTTTGGGATAAGTTGTTTGGCACTTGCCATGATCGAATTGAATCGGCGAAAGAGAATGTTGACTGGGATAGATCGGTGTGGTTTCCTCTTTCTTAGTTATTGCTTGTAGCTACTATAGGGTATGATGAATGAAATACAGAATTTGAATAATAGCTATAAAAGACCTATAATGGTGCAATATTTGTGTAGCATCACACATGACTCCGGTGGTTTTATTCATGTTGACATTTTCATATTACTACTCGTTCTGCTTCAACGTATGTGAATTAGAGTCGTGTCCTTTGCTGGATTATTTCCACCAGGACGATGAACGGAATCATCAAAACACCACTAAGCCCATTTAGGAAACATATCGTGCATCGAACCAATCGGCGCAAAGCAACAAGGCTTTCTCAATGCTTCTCATTAACAGCCAAAAACACAATCTCTACTCCAGCTGATATATGTGATCGCATAGACATGAATTTTAAAGATTGGTCATAGCTCTCACTAAACCACAAGATCTATGAACTTTTGTAATCGGAACCGTATACACATACTATAATAGGAAGCGAGCCGGTCCTTGTTAGATTAACGGATGCCCCTGACAGGACCTTTTGACCGCCTGAACGGTCGACAGGGGTCTTTGACCTTCCCAACATAGCCCACGATACACGATAGTGGAGTCCAAAGACCTTTTGTAAGTCTCCATCACTCCGGTAGCTTCCCCAGTATAAGAAGAAAGGCGGTGCAGCAACAATTGGATGATTCTCCAGGTCAATCTCAATCTTTCCTTCAATCTTGATCAATCCATTCACAATGCGTCTCTCAACTATCTCTACCGGTCTGCTTGTGGCTGGATCTGCCACCGCTAGCCTCGATAAGCGAGCACCTCTCATCACGCGAGATGAGACTGGTATTGAGGGAAAATATATTGTCATGATGAAGCCATCATCTTCAGACAACGCACGCGTTGCTTCAGCTGCGAAATCTGTTGATGTCGAGCCCGATATGGTTTTTGATAACTTGGGTGGCTTTTCTGCGAGTCTGTCTGCCCGCGATGTAGAGGATCTGCGCAACAATCCTAGCGTGAGTCAAAATACAACTTGGAATTTCGGTGGGGAAAGCCAACTAATCATGTATATCCAGGTGGCGTACATCGAACAAGACTCAGTAGCCAGGATATCTGCCACCCAGAAGCAGGCGCCTTGGGGTCTTGCCCGCCTTTCAAGCAAGATAACTGGGGCAACCAGATATACTTACGACTCGTCGGCTGGAAAGGGCACATGCGCCTATGTTCTTGACACTGGCATTGATACGGCGCATCCTGTATGTTATTTATACCTCCTCTTGAGCCGAAGCTAACAAAATCTAGGAATTCGAGGGTCGTGCCGAGTTCATTGCAACTTATGTTGACGATATCTGGTACGATGATCACGGCCATGGTACTCACTGTGCTGGTACCATCGGATCAAAGACCTACGGAGTTGCCAAGAAGACCAAGCTTTACGGCATCAAGCTCTTCAACTCTACTGGAGAGGGAGTCGCGTAAGTTGTACACATTCCAATGTGCTTCCACCAAAGAGTCTAACAGGTCCAAGATCCTCCATCATTGCTGGTATGGACAGAGTCCTGCAGGACGCTCCCACTAGGGACTGCCCCAAAGGTGTTGTCGTCAGCATGTCGTTTGGAGAAATCCCTTCCAAGGGCATCAACGACGCTGCTAAAGCTCTCGTTGATGCCGGCTTCTTTGCTGCTGCAGCTGCAGGAAACGGCGACGATAATGGCAAACCTCTCGATGCCGCTGGTTTTTCACCTGCTATGGAGCCTAGCATCTGCACCATTGGCGCAACAACAAAGGACGATACTGTCGCTACTTTTTCCAACTTTGGCGAGGTTGTTGACCTATACGCTCCCGGTGTTGCAGTCTTGAGCACATGGCCTGGAAACATCACCCGTTCCATCTCTGGTACATCCATGGCTACACCACATGTTGCTGGAGTTGCGGCCTACTTCCTTGGTCTTGGAAAGTCTGCGGCTGGTCTCTGCGAGTACCTCCAGAGTATCGCGTTGAAGGATGCTATCAAAGGAGTCCCCAAAGGAACAAAGAACCTTCTTCTCCAGAACGGCAAGGCAAAATAGATAGAGAGATTAAGTAATGGAGATGTATTTTAGATTTGTGTAATTTGAGCATTTACCAGTTGGGGATCCAATACATCTTGATAGAGCATTTGTGTCTGCTAAGAACGAGTCTCGTGACCTCGGTGCTAACAACCACTCTGCTGTTACTAAGCTTGCTTTGCAGTCTGACTGCTTCAAGTCTTGGGTAATGTAGATGCTTGAGATATCAGGCATCGAGAACATCGATGACTCGAACCAAGGTTTTTTCAAAAGACGGCTTGATAACGGCTGTCGAGGCGTTATGATTCCTGCATATGAGCAGCGCGTGTGTGTGTTTGCGACAATAACCCGGTTATTGGATAAGCTTAAACCCGTGAGACGAGTGATCACTTGTGCGTCTTAAAGATACCCAAGCGCCACCAACTGAGCCACAATGCAGAGACGCGCTAATCTTCCGGCGCCGTTTGCCCTTGAAGCTTGACGCCTCATCGTCATCTCCCACGAGAGACCAACAAGCAGTCCCCAGATCGATCTTGCTACCCCGCCTTCACCAAGATATCATCTCGGCCTACGGATTCGGGGAACAAAAGAATCAGTTTATATGTGTTTTTTGTTTTTTTTTGCAGAAGGAAGCTGTTCGGTAAATTCCCGTCGAACCGATAGTTGGCCTATCACCCGCATCAATGGGTCTGTGCTATATTGCGCACTCTACTCACTCATAAACTCAATTGCCTCGATAACAAAGTCCTGCAGGTGTCGTGTGATCTTGTTGTTAGCCCTGCTGTCTGCACGGCCCTCGGGATAAAGGCCGTGCTTTGGAGGATGGGTCTTTGCAATTGCCTTGGCAAACAAATATGATTCTGATACTGCATGCGGAGATGTTCGTGATGAAGAATTTGAGGCTGCAGTAGTGGGATAATAAATCCATTATCAACAAATCCTCTTGGGCAAAGTGTCACCAAACACCCAGTTCTAATTCCATAAATATAGCCGATACTGCCAGCCACTTCGACCCTCCTGCTTCGGCTATCTCACCAATAAGGCTGTCGTTCTCACCATCTGTCACAATTATTCTCATCAACACAGACCTCGAGAAAATGTCATTCGTTTTGACGTCCTGACGATCACGAGACTGACTTCCACGAAAGGATTGTCCCCTGAGCTATGCCTAGCCTCGCCAAGCGTGTACTCTCCAAGGTAAGAAGACGGGATCCCAGATCATTCGTCCTATCTTTAAAGCTGAACTTTCACAACTCGAGGGAAAAAACCAACGCTACTGCGTTTTACACGGAAATCAGTAATTTCACTCTGTGCTCCCGATATGCCGATCGAAGCAGTGTAGGTCGAGAAGGTCACTGGTGAAGAATCATATGCTACAATGAGTAAGCACTAAGCCACAGGCCACAAACCGCTGCGGTGGTACCATCACATTCGGTCTAAAAATGCCGTTGGGAAAGTAACTTTACCGGCGAAAACAGGGAATTTCCTCTTTCGGCCTCTGGGAGAAACGGCAACCCGGCTCCCAACCGTAAAGCAAAACACCACAGGAACTCGTATCCTACCGTTGAAACTAATGCACGGGGTCTGGATGTGATATTCTGAATTTCTCTCTTGTCGACTATAAAACTGCAGACATTAGCGATGGTTCTAGGCTTTAGCACAATGACCAGGTCAAGAGGTTATCTACCAATCAGGGGACGTTGTTGTATCTGAGTCCACCCTAAACACAAGTGCCATCTACATCATTTAGCCAGCTAATTCCAATACACGGCGTTCTCCTTTTGACGGTTTTCTGCAGAGCCAAGAGACCGTTGTTCCCATTCATCCACTTTGGTGGTCTCCTTTCTATCTAATGCGTGCAAACAGTTGTGCTGTGTCAACTAGACTAAGACGTTTTGATCGTAATGTTGCCGATCTGACCAAACTGAGCCGCCTTGTTCTTCCTCTTTCGTCCCCATGATGGATAGACTACTACACTTTGGGATCTCGACCGTTGGATTTGCGTATCAATGATAGCTATTGACATCTTCAGTGTGTTCACGTTTCCACCTCATCCGACAGACTATTGACCACCCGCTTCATCGGCCCCGGTTGGGTATCTCTAGATGACCTCATGATATTATTTGTTTGCATGCAGGCTCCTCTTTCCGATCGATTCTTTCCTATTCTAGATAGACGATAGATATCTTGGAGTGTGTGTCCTCGTGTGAGCATGTTAGTGCGACAGCGAGTGTGTGTCTTCGTATGCATGCGTGCGTATGTGTGAGTGCGTACAAGTGGTAGTGGCGGGAAGTCAAGGAGCCGAGATGGATATTTCCATCATAAGCGTGGTATAAAGAATCTTGCCATGCCAAATTTGCTCCCTGTTTGTAACTCGTTTCCATTAGAAACATTCATTGGATATTCGAATCATGAGGGGCTTGTTCTACCTCAGCGTCGCTATCCTTGGCGCGGTTAATGCCAGCGTCTTGGACTATAGTCGTTTTCGGCCGAGGGAAGTCGGCAATATACCACGGGACTATGTAGACCCGTCTGTGCTTCAAGTACGGAATCTTGCTGATAGGGCTGACCTGTCTTCCAAGTCGCAATCTGCCACTGGTAGTAAGAATAGTGAGCAGGAAGATCAGGGTTCAGACGGTTCAGGTCAATCTAACTCTGATACATCCTCGTCAGAGCAAGAGACTTCGGACAACAACGACAACAACGACACTACTCAGAGTAAGGCTGCTGCTGTTCAGCCTAATTCTGATACGTCCTCGTCTGATGAAGAGACTTCTGATGACAACAGCCAGGGCACTTCTCAGAGTAATGCCGCTGTATCTCAGCCCAACTCTGATACATCCTCATCAAACGACGACACATCAAACAACACCGGCGGTGACACTTCTCAGAGGAAGTCGTCTAGTGCTCAGCCCAACTCTGACACTTCCTCGTCGGAACAGCAGACTTCAGACAATAACGATCAGGGTACTAATCAGAGCAAGGGTTCTACTGCTCAGTCCAACCCTGATACGTCCCAATCGAATGAAGACACGTCGGGCAACACGGGTGGTGGCTCTTCGCAGAGGAAGGCCACTGCTGCTCAGCCCAACTCTGATACATCCTCATCTGACGAGACTTCAGACAGTAGCAACAACGACACTACTCAGCCTGACTCTGGTACATCCGAATCTGGCAACAATACTCCAGACACCACCAGGCAAAAGGCTGCTGCCAAGGGTGTCTCTGGCGGTTCCTCCTCAGAAGATAGTAGCTCTAACGATAATGGCAACGGCAATGCTCAGAACAACGCTGCGTCTTCCGTTGCTTCTCAGCCTACCGTTGGTACTTCTGACCAAGGAGATGATTCCTCAGATAACACCAACCAAGCTGCTGTCGTCTCCTCCTCTCCGAAGAAAAATGCCAAACAGGCTGCAATTAACAATGACCAGCAGAATACAGTTGAGACTGCCGCTCCAACTGTAAATTCTGGGTCTGGTGCTCGAGTCGCAGCAGCATCTCAGAATGGTCAGAAGCAACAGGGCACTTCCACTGCCGAGAGCCAGAGTCTGCCACCTGTGAGGATGAATAATATCAGGCTTAGTCAATCAATGGGGCCTAGTCAACCAGTCCAAACCAGCCAAACTTGGCCCACCATCCAGACTACCCAGACTTGGCCTACTAAACAGACTACTCAGACTTGGCCCACTGTCCAGACTTCCCAGACCACTCAAACGTGGCCGACTACTCAGAGTACCCAGAGCACTCAGACTTGGTCGACGACTCAGAGTACACAAACCACTCAGACTTGGTCGACGACCCAGAGTACACAGAGCACACAGAGCACACAGAGCACCGAGACGCAGCCAAGTACTACAAGTACTACATGGACAACTTCATCAACAACCCAATCGATGCCCACTACTATGTCGACCCGGACTACCACTACCAGCATTACTACTCAGACAAAGCCTACTACAACATCAACTACAACTGGGTCTACAACTAGTACTGGAACTACTCTGTCAACCTGGACAACTTCCTCAACTACATGGACGACTTCCACGACATCCCAGTCTACAACTAGCAGTATATCCACACAGTCTACATCCACTACCACTGGATCCACACGCACCAGTCAATCCACTAGGACTACAACGACTATCACAACTAGCAGTCAGTCAACAGGGACTACTACCAGCCAGTCAACTGGGACTACAACGACAAGCGGCACAACTAGCAGTCAGTCAACTGGGACTACAACTAGTGGCACAACCACCAGTCAGTCAACTAGAACTACAACAAGCAGCACAACTAGCAGTCAGTCAACAGGGACTACATCAAGCGGCACAACTAGTCAGTCAACTGGAACTACAACGAGCGGCACAACTAGTCAGTCAACTGCGACTACAACTAGTGGCACGACCACCAGTCAGTCAACTGGGACTACTACGAGTGGTACAACCAGTCAGTCAACTGGAACTACAACGAGCGGCACAACTAGTCAGTCAACTGGAACTACAACGAGCGGCACAACTAGTCAGTCAACTGCGACTACTAGCAGTCAGTCAACTGGGACTACTACGAGTGGTACAACCAGTCAGTCAACTGCGACTACAACTAGTGGCACGACCACCAGTCAGTCAACTGGGACTACTACGAGTGGTACAACCAGTCAGTCAACTGGAACTACAACGAGCGGCACAACTAGTCAGTCAACTGCGACTACAACTAGTGGCACGACCACCAGTCAGTCAACTGGAACTACAACAAGTGGGACTACAGCAAGTGGCACAACTACAACAAGTGGCACAACAACTCAGTCCAAGCCTACTACGACGACGAGTAGCACAACTCAATCCATATCTACTACGACAACAAGTAGTATATCAACTGAAACTACGACCGTGACTTCATCAACTGAGACCACTAGGAGCTCTACGACGTCTCAGTCTACGACGTCTCAGTCTACGACTTCTCAG